>CM040190.1:11681020-11698520 GCA_022606455.1 Callitettix versicolor
TCACATTTCGACATTTCGTTCCGTCTGACAATTAAATCGATTGAGAAGGATTTAAGGCTGTTAGGCAACGCGGTGTGCGGCAAGGTTATGGTTTGGGGCCCGTTTTGTTTCTTTGGGTCTTGTAGGCGTAAGTTGTACGATACGAAACGAAGTGCATCTATCTGTACGACGCGCGTCCTTTCTCTGAACGACTGACGAAGCTTTCGTCACGACTTTTTGAAGTGGAATGTTTTTAAGTAGCGGATGAATATTTATAAAGTAAACAAAGTGTTGGAGTGGACGATTAGATAGAGGCCAGGATTTGCTAATAATTACGCACGAATTGGTGGACACCGTGTTAAAGTGATATCAGCTGTCCCACTAACGTGATGGAAACAAATTGCCAATTGACAAATATAACAACAACACATGAAATAGTTTTACAACTCTTTTATTCTTATTTTACAATATAATGGACATTCAAAACTTTCCATCAACATTTTGTAAGTCTGGTATACATATAAATTTCATAATGCCTGGTTAATTATATTAGAACATGGAACATGACTGTCCTATCTGACCGAACTGTAACTAGTTCAGTTTTTGAAGTTTAGCCTCGTGGGGCTCAGTTATGGGCCTCTGGTACGGGGTCGTGAGTAACACCCTGGGCTAAATCTGGCTCCAGATTAGACGAAAGAATAGAAACGTTTAGATGAATGATGTCCTGTTTGTTGGTAGTAGTGCTACTGCATAGTGGATATTTCAATTTTTTGTTTTTTGTTTTTTTTTGTTAAGGCGAAAAGCACATTGATGCTATTATCGTCTCCCTAAATGTAAATGTGAGTGTAAAGTGTTAAAGTCGTAAGTGTAGTGTTGTAAGTGTACGTGTGTGTTAGACTCGGGTACCGCGAGGGGCGTCTAAATCCTCTCAATAGGTGCAGCTAATCTATTGAAATTACCGAGGTAGTTATATTGATTAGTGTACGGAACTTGAAAATAGTAAAATGTCCCGAATTTGTTGTTTAAGCATCATAAAAACTGCGTAAAATTCATGGAATTAATTTTTTTATAATGTCTAGTAGAAATTTACAGGTGATGGATAGCAATCGTGTGACAGTTTGAATATTACAGTAATAAACCACACCAGATGTTAATATCAGTGCAGCCCCGCAGAGGGTGCTGACTAGCTGCACCTATTGAGAGGATTTAGACGTTCCTTTGCGGTACCCGAGTCTAACACTTACACTTACAACACTACACTTACGACTTTAACACTTAACACTCAAACTTACATTTAGGGAGGCGTTAATAGCCTCATTGGGCTTTTCGCCTTAAAATAACAACAAATAACAGTGCACATTTTGTTATTTCGAGAAATCGTAACTCGGAATCCCAGCAACAGTTACAGAATCGACAGACATTGGTTAAAGAACGTTTAACAATAGCACACACTGTAAGTCACAGGGTGAAAGTAACAGAAGAGAATAGCCGAATCAATCTTCGCTGCCTACATCAGTCTAATCTGTGACTCGGCAAGATTACCAAAACACACAGAGCGTGTGCCAACAACCCGACACACGCGTGTTGTGCTTCTTCTTGGATGTGGGTCAGTGCCGAGATCAAACACTTTCTAGATTCGATCATTCAGGCGTTGACCTAACCCGGCCGGTCGATTCAATTCCAAAGTTTGATCAATTGAAAACACTTTTCAGTGGCGATCATACTGGTTGATTGATCGGGACTCGGTCTGTTGGAATTATTTTGTAGAAGCGGAGGTACAGACGTTGACCTAACCCAGCCAGTTGATGTAAATCCGATATTTAGTCAATAGCAAACATGTTATAGTGGTAATCACAGAGGCGTTGTCTTAACCGTGCCAGATGATTTAAATCCGAGATTTAATCAAATACAACCATTAATCATACAGTCATTGACCTAACCAATAAAATCAAAGTCTATCGTCAGCGCGGCAAAAAGTTTTAAACGATAACTGAAAGACACACGCAACTATCTTACTGACGTGATGTGTGTGTGTGTGTGTGTGTGTGTGTGTGTGTGTGTGTGTGTGTGTGTGTGTGTGTGTGTGTGTGTGTGTGTGTGTGTATGTGTGTGTGTGTGTGTGTGTGTGTGTGTGTGTGTATGTGTGTGTGTGTGTGTGTGTGTGTGTGTGTGTGTGTGTGTGTGTGTGTGTGTGTGTGTATGTGTGTGTGTGTGTGTGTGTGTGTGTGTGTGTGTGTGTGTGTGTGTGTGTGTGTGTGTGTGTGTGTGTGTGTGTGTGTGTGTGTGTGTGTGTGTGTGTGTGTGTGTGTGTGTGTGTGTGTGTGTGTGTGTGTGTGTGTGTGTGTGTGTGTGTGTGTGTGTGTGTGTGTGTGTGTGTGTGTGTGTGTGTGTGTGTGTGTGTGTGTGTGTGTGTGTGTGTGTGTGTGTGTGTGTGTGTGTGTGTGTGTGTGTGTGTGTGTGTGTGTGTGTGTGTGTGTGTGTGTGTGTGTGTGTGTGTGTGTGTGTGTGTGTGTGTGTGTGTGTGTGTGTGTGTGTGTGTGTGTGTGTGTGTGTGTGTGTGTGTTTGTGTGTGTGTGTGTGTGTGTGTGTGTGTGTGTGTGTGTGTGTGTGTGTGTGTGTGTGTGTGTGTGTGTGTGTGTGTGTGTGTGTGTGTGTGTGTGATAATAATTTTAGCACGTTGACGTTCGCAATTTTAGTCTGCTATCATTAGAACTTGACACGAAAATCGATTTCCGTAATAGTAGTCCAAACTTCGAAATTCGTTTAGCAGTTTCAAAATGGCAGCCAAAAGTTTTAATCGGCTTTAAAAACTGCATAAATCGGTAGTATTTTAAAATTTTCAAAATCCGTCGAAATTAATAAATTTAATTATTAATCAAATGTAATAAATTTTCGTAATTTTAATGCGATTGAAAATTTCAAAACGAGGTAAAAAAAAATACTTTTGGAAACTCGCTTTAATCACGTCAGCAAGACAGCTGCTCAGTGTGATTATTTCGTTTCACTTCCGAAGCAATTTATTTTACTAGAAGTTTGTAATTTCGGCTTGCGTTATATGTCGGAATTTTTTTGAAATTATTAATTTTTATAATTTTACAACATTTGAGAATAAATTCTGACTGACAAACCGATTATGATAAGCCAGGCCTTTTCCCCGATATTTTGTGGTTTGCTTCAGAACCGTATTTGTGACGGAAATAAGAACACATGAGAAAGTTTGTGCAATGATTTACACCATTTTTGCAAGTACAATAGATGGAACAAACTCTCTGTTACACTTTCGGATCCTTCACATATACTTTGCACGTTTCAAATAATGATACCGCTATGACCGAATCCATGCTTGGAACTGTGTAAATAATGATCTTCGAGAGTTGGCGAATAAATTCACTCGTCACGTCTTATTCAGCGTTATTTCTCACAGCGAAGCTCTGCGCGTGCGCACGTCTTACGCTCCACGCATGCGCGTTAACAATGCGTAACGTAACCACAGAAAGGCCTCTGGACTCTGGAGGTCACTCAGTAACTGTTTCCACGTCGTAACGGATACCATCTCCGTATTGAGAAACCGCCGTCACTGCCTGCTGTATAACCTTACCTACTTCTAAACAGCTGTTGAATGAACTCTGTAGTGTCCATTAACACATTTTTTCTAATTAACAAAGCAACTTATAGTGACAGTTGTAATAAATAACAACTGTATATGCCAGTTAATAAAACTGGTGAAGAAACATTGCACAAACTTTCTTACGTTCAGTTTAATTATCTGAAAGAGTTATAATCTATTCAACAAACTTTTGCTTGTTACTTCTGAAAAACGGTTCAGAAGTATAAACGTTTTTTAAGAAATTAAAGAGAATTTTTGTGTAGCAACCAACTCAGATTTTTGACGGGATGACGGCATATTCACAAAATACGATACGATTTATTGCCTTATTTCTTTGTAATAATTAAGGTTTTTTTAATATAAATTGATCAAATCCGGTAAAATTTTCTTCAGCAATGTACAGACATTCAAGTAAAAATAAATTGTTTCATCAGACGGTCATTAAACTGCTAAATCCATTAAAACTTGCTTGTATGTTTGTTGACGTTAATTGTGTCTTTATATGGAGAAAGTTAATTTTCGATCGCTGCTTAACCATAACAAGCCCACTCAATGGTTCACACGTTCTGAGTACGGGTTTGGAAATCCTGTAGTGTTCAACCTGTAGTGTCCAACTTATAGTGTCCAACCTGCAGTGTCCAACCTGTAGTGTCCAACCTGTAGTATCCAACTTATAGTGTTCAACCTGTAGTGTCCAACTTATAGTGTCCAACCTGCAGTGTCCAACCTGTAGTGTCCAACTTATAGTGTCCAACCTGTAGTGTCCAACGTGTAGTGTCCAACCTGTAGTGTCCAACTTGTAGTGTCCAACCTGTAAAGTCCAATCTGTAGTGTCCAACTTGTAGTGTCCAACCTGTAGTATCCAACTTATAGTGTTCAACCTGTAGTGTCCAACTTATAGTGTCCAACCTGCAGTGTCCAACCTGTAGTGTCCAACTTATAGTGTCAAACCTGTAGTGTCCAACCTGTAGTATCCAACTTATAGTGTTCAACCTGTAGTGTCCAACTTATAGTGTCCAACCTGTAGTGTCCAACCTGTAGTGTCCAACTTATAGTGTCAAACCTGTAGTGTCCAACTTATAGTGTTCAACCTGTAGTGTCCAACTTATAGTGTCCAACCTGTAGTGTCCAACTTATAGTGTCTAACCTGTAGTGTCCAACCAGTAATGTCCAACCTATAGCGTCCAACCTGTAGTGTCCAACCTGTAGTGCCCAACCTATAGCGTCAAACCTGTAGTGTCCAACCTTCAGTGTCCAACCTGTAGTATCAAACGTGTAGTGTCCAACCTGTAGTGTCCAACCTGTAGAATCTAAACCTTTCATCTTATATCTGCTATTGAATTGGATCCATTCATCTCAGGTAGATCAGCTTACTCTTACTACTGCGTGGCTAATGGAGAGCTTAAGTACGCGGATTCAGGGTACCACCTCCAGATTTAACCTGACCTGTGCATGCGGGGGGAGTGTACCGGCGGACATTTTATATCCCAGCTACTTGTGATATTTGGATTGCTGGAAACAAACGTTCAAAGCCCAGGAAATCCTGGAAACTGGCAAAAATGGATCTGGGGAGTGGAAGTTGGGTTGTACCTATAAGAAATCCATTTCTGCAGAATATGGTGGGACTGACAGCTGTCGAATGTTCTTTCATATTTATTCTCAATTAGTAATTTTTTGTGCCAATTAAACTAATGAGCACGAGGGATCGGCATTGAAGGAAATGGTAAAGCATCTGCAGTAACCGCGTCTCGAATCCACGACTGAGGTGCGCAGTTCAGAGACACAGCAGACCGGTGTCTTATCATATCGAGGAAATCAATCAGTCGAAAAATCAAGGGAATTTATTACGATAAACTTTGTGTTCATTTTTTTTTTGCATCTATCCGTGCACCCGGATGGAAGAAAGTTATTCACAATGGCTGTACGATTAAAGGAGACAACACTTAATTATACAGTTTAAAACATTTGCCGCGAAATTGGACCAGACCGAAAGTAAATGAATATCACAACCACAGCGACAGCTGACGTTGTAGGCTTACCACTCGAGTTAATGTCTCGAAGAAAGCCTGGCCATCATTAGGCGCATTTCAATAGCACTAGAGTTTCACTTGTCACTAATATCTTCTCTTTGTTCGCAGGTAAGATTCGTCACGGCTAATCTGTGAGTGCGATGCGAAGACAGCGAATCTGTGAGCGAAACACTTTATAATCAATTACCCTATCTAGGTTATAGTTCGGCGTGGGAACACGCAATACGAGACAAAGGTTATAGCTTATAGAAAACTGCGAGTCATTGAAACACTTTGCGCCAGTGACGGTTCGTCACTAAGGGGTCATAAAACAGACAAACCCAAAGTATAAGTTTTCTTTTGGCTTTTTCTATTTACTTTCTGACTTTGAATTTATTAGTATGATTTGAATTATTAATATGGACCATACTTTAGAAACAGTTTTGAGAAGTTATGCCATTTTTTTTTTTTTTTTTAACGTCCGACTATTGTGCACACTTGGGCTAATGCAGACGATGGGATGATTTATAGCGTATGAAAATGCCAAGCCCTGGCCGGGAATCGAACCCGGGTCCTCGGGGTGAAAGCCCAGTACGCAATCAACTAGGCCACCGAGACGTTATTTTACCGGTTACTTAAGGAGCAGAATTTTGAAAGACAACGAACGACTTGTTTACTTTGTGCATTAGAGAATTAAACTTACACTTGAGCAATATTTAATCAAAATCGTTAGTGCCATCAAAAAATGTAGTTAAACAGACAAAAACACGAATAAAATTAATTAAAAAGTATTTTTGATTGGCAACATTTTAAAAAATTTACTGTCAAACCGTAATTTTATTTTATTCCAAACCAGCTGCCCGACGTTGCCTGGGGGGGATAATAAATAGTTTTATTTTCCACATTAATATATTTAAATAATATTTTGACTATATGTACCTTCAATATATAATATATATTACTATTGCTAGAATTTAATATTTCAACTTTTATAAAAATAAAAATGTAAAGAAATCCAATTGTGAAACAACGGCGCTATCTGTCGGATTTAATTCAAACCAGTCTCTAAACACATTAGTGGGTGGAAAATACTTTGAATTATAATTACACACGAACACCACAGTTCATTGAATGAATTACAAGGAACTCCACAGCAATTTCTTTTTTAGTAAACAATTTATAAAATAATTGTAACTAATCTTTGGTGTTAGTAGTTTATAGAGAAATTATTTCCCTTGCCTTCACTTTATCAAATAGGCAGTGGCCTGTCAGATTGAATTAAAAGTATTCTCTAAACACAGTAGTCGTTGTAAAATGTCTTTTTACGGTAAGAGATATGACACTCTTTAAATTCTTCTGGCAGTAATAAGAACAAAGTGAAACTCTCAGCAAAACCGATTTAGTAATTTTAGTAAATTTAGTAGTAAGTAGTAAATTTAGTAATATATATATATAATCTAGCTTGAGTTATCCTTCTCCATATATTTCAAAATTTGAAATCTAATGATCCCATATTTGGTTTTTTTTTTGTAACTCACGAACTCGATTTGGGGGGAGGGTATAACTGAGATAATAATTCATAATATTATGCCTGTGAAGATGGTAGCTATGTTATCGAAACA
The DNA here is from genome assembly GCA_022606455.1 of Callitettix versicolor. Lineage (NCBI taxonomy): Eukaryota > Metazoa > Arthropoda > Insecta > Hemiptera > Cercopidae > Callitettix > Callitettix versicolor. The sequence continues at coordinate 11,688,238 of CM040190.1, forward strand.
TACATCGGAGCAAAGTGAGTTGAGTAGATTGATCCTGTGACAGACGTGTTCCATTTTTGTGTTTGTACACACGCCACATTGTTGTTCTTCTTTTTAATCGTTTTCGTTCATTTCAGCTGTCACGTGAAAACCTTTACTCTTCACGTTCAATATCGATAGATTACGCTAAGCAACGGAGGGGGAGTAATGACGAGCCGGAACGCTGTCGCGTATTGGTTTGGAAAGTTTATGAAACAGTAGAACTGTTTATCCTTCGAGAAACATGCATGCAGTATAGATGCACACGGCAGAACATGTGATTTCAAGGTCACCTCGTCAGGAATGTGACTAAGCCCCTTACTTCAGTGACAGCAAACACACCTTCAATACGTAAACAAAACTACTTTCATTAATACTGAACAATCATTCCAAACCTACACCTGTTCTGTCTTCTTGTGTAGGCCTATCAATTAGAAGCGATGCTCTCCTCTACTCAAAGAAGACGTTTCCATCAGGACCGTCCGAAAAGGCAACCGAGTACCGAATAAAACATTACGGAATCTTTCTTAAATTCAATTATTTCACAAAAAATACCGTTACGGAAACGTTCGTAAATTCAATTATTTCGCAAACAATGCCGTTACGGAAATTTTCCTAAATCCAATTATTTCACAAACAATGCCGTTACGGAAACTTTCTTAAATTCAGTTATTTCACAAATAATGCCGTTACGGAATCTTTCTTAAATTCAATTATTTCACAAACAATACCGTTACGGAATCTTTCTTAAATTCAATTATTTCACAAACAATTCCGTTACGGAAACTTTCTTAAATTCAGTTATTTCACAAATAATGCCGTTACGGAATCTTTCTTAAATTCAGTTCGGCGATGATAACCTTAACGGTTTTTCGCCGGAAAAAAAATCTTAAATTCAGTTATTTCACAAATAATGCCATTACGGAAACTTTCTTAAATTCAATTATTTCACAAACAATGCCGTTACGGAAAACTTCTTAAATTCAATTATTTCACAAATAATATCGTTACGGAAACCTTCTTAAATTCAATTATTTCACAAACAATGCCGTTACGGAAACCTTCTTAAATTCAATTATTTCACAAACAATGCCGTTACGGAAACTTTCTTAAATTCAATTATTTCACAAACAATGCCGTTACGGAAACTTTCTTAAATTCAGTTATTTCACAAATAATGCCATTACGGAAACTTTCTTAAATTCAATTATTTCACAAACAATGCCGTTACGGAAAACTTCTTAAATTCAATTATTTCACAAATAATATCGTTACGGAAACCTTCTTAAATTTAATTATTTCACAAACAATGCCGTTACGGAAACTTTCTTAAACTCAATTATTTCACAAACAATGCCGTTACGGAAACTTTCTTAAATTCAATTATTTCATAAACAATGTCGTTACGGAAACTACGCATAAAAAACCTGAAAACCGGATGAATTTCTGAGTTCGTCAGGTTTTGCTCAAATTTTCTTCATATATGAAGGTTCATAACTTCAGTGTACCAAATTTGAAATGAAACTGGCAATTAATTGAAAAACTTAAGATAAAATACTTAATTCAGCTTGTTTATATTGATACAAACGAAATCAAATTTTTTATAAGTTATTTATCCGGGAATAGAACGATCCATGCACTGTACTTACGGATTACAGAACTTTATGGAAGTCGTTAGATTCGATTTTTCTAAAAATAAATTTGTACGAGGTGGAAATTTGACAAAAAATGGCGTGGAAAAATTATAAATGGTCCCGAAACATGAACTTAAAGCTAGTGGTAAATATAATCGAAATGTGCACATACAAACCACTTCTTTTTATCCAAGCGATCTGAAAAAACATAGGGGCCTACACTTAAATTTTTGTGTATGTATTAACACAGTTTAACCTTATCGTTATTTTGCAAGCCTCGCAATAAATACAGCCTGAAATGTACAATATTAAGCCATCTTCCAATCAGAAGACTGTAGAATTTGTATTTCCAAACTGCCCTTGATTTCAAATCACTGACTTCAGACTACGTCAAGGGTATCGACTCGGTCAGGTCTCATTAATATCCTTTAACAATATTTCTGTGGTTGCTATACATTTTTATTATTATTCTAATAACACTATCAGATATATAAATCCAAACTGTAGTTAAATAAACCGTATTCAAACAAACAAACATATAATCACATGCCTTTTTGAGTCCTATGATTTTCCAGTAGTAGCTTTATTACAATACTGTACATTGCATAACGAAAGAAAATGGAGACCTAATTCCATATCTAACAATTCCATTGTTACCGATATGCAAAAAACTAAATATTCATTGTCCATTGTACCATTGCAACCGTCTGCGATTTCCTCTATGATTTTTTGTTTTGCAACATTGGCAGTCATGCCGGGATTAAAGGATGATTCACCCGATACCGTAAAGTAGTGATGAGGTCATAATAACATGAATAAATAACTGAGGTGTTGTTGTAATGCACTGTGTTTACATGGATAAACACCGTTGCGTGGACTGGAGACTTTAATGAGAGGTAGGCACGAAGTTCTCGTAACGTTTTTCCGCGCATAGACTTTAACGAAGAATAAGAACGTAGTTCACGTAATGTTTTTCCGTTGGTTGAACACGTTTGGTATTGAATAGTTGATTCAGTGGAATGTGGAATAATTAACTTCGGTATCATAAAAAATTGTTACGCTGTTGAATTTGTTATCAGGTAATGTACAATTATTAAGCGTCTCTAATCTGTTACCGATAGGCTTTATTTATTACTGTAATTTAATATATTTAAATAAGTAAAGTAAAATAGTTGAATTTCATTTTTTTTAAATAGTGAACAAACATTTGTTTTTGCCACAAAATGTTTATATATGGTTAACTTTAACAAAAAATTTGCGATTAAATTTTGAAACGAATTTAAAAACATTGCAACAATTTCTTATAAACAATTACTTAATTGTGATTTTTTATGAAATTGGAAATGTCAAAACGTACGGTTTGGTAGTAAATTGAAAAAGTAAACCCTGATCGCTGTACAGTTTTGTTAAAATGATTCTGTAACTGTAAATGTATTTTATTTTCAATTTGCTACCTTGATTTGAGTTATTTATGTTCGTATATGACCAAAATCTGACGAACAAGTGAAAAATTATGCTGTTTCCCGTTGTTTTTTTGACGGAAGCCCAAAAAAACTGATCCCGCAAGCGCTAAGCAAAAATTTACTACAAAATTAGAGTGTTACCACTTCTAGGCGTAATATTGTTATAAAATTGGTACCGCCGGGCGTGGTTGCCGTGTCAGTCCCACCTGTTCAACACTTTCGTTTTAATTAATTGTCAGACTTTCTCTCAGGCCTCCCACTTCTCCTCTGTGTCTGAGAGTAACTTGATTAGGTTGATCCTTCGACGTCTTGGATTTCATGAATACAGTTTGTAACATTATCTGTATGAACATTTGAAAGAACCGTAGCGTAATTCTGATCTCGGAATTTGAACGAATCTTGGCAGTTATATTACACCGGAGCTAATATTATTGGAATATTTATAGAGACTATACAATAATATTGTTTCGTTATCTCATTCGACGAGGTGAGAAACGTTTAGAAAGTATTCATGTCTCTTGGGTCAAAGTTAGCAGTATCTATGTTCAGTATAATGATCTGCCTTCCCTAGCTTCGTCAATTCCGTTTTCGTTGACGCGTTTCAGAGAACCTCCATCTTAAAAAACTATATCTATACTGGTTACCAATATTATGGCCCGTCCTATTTATAAATTTCTATTTCCACTTCGTATCCCTTCTCTATTCAACACGTGTACATTAAACCTGACGTGCTCGCTTCTAATTGGCTCTTCAAAATCATACGTTTTCGCTCGCTTCTGATTGGCTCCTTTCAAACCGTCTCTTTAACTGTCGTCCCTCTTGTTAATTTTTGAAAATTTTTAGATTTTTAAACGTAATATTTGCTTGCGACGTATTATGTTAAAACATAATAAATGAACAGATATTGTGTATGGTTACCAATATTATGGCCCGTCCTATTTATATGGACGGTTCTCAGATGGAGGTTCTCCGAAACGCGTCAACGAAAGTAGAATTAACGAAGCTAGGGAAGGCAGATCATTATACTGCACATAGTGACAGTAATCCTAGCAGAAAATAAGAAGATCAAAAAAAGAATTAACAGTATCTGGCTGGACGTCTGTCGACGTTATAGGCGTAGGTCCTTTAAACTTTGTAATAAAAAACTAGAAACGAATTATCCCATAGCTACAGTCCAGAACGATTTTTATCAAATTTAGCTTTAATTAAACAATTTAATTTAGCCTTTAAGTAAACAAGCAAAACGAATGGATCTCATTGAAAACACCAGTTCAGGAACAATTGATCAAAAACCGAAAAGCATAAATAAATATTTCTCAATTTTCGATCGTACGTAAACAAGTGTTGCTCAAATCAGTGAAGCATAAGCGGTTCGGAAGTAAAACAAAAATCGACCTTGACCGCCGTCGTGGCTTTTGTTAGAAGCGATCATTTTATGTAAGAAAACTGATTTTATTTATTTATTTTTGTGTTTAGCGTCCGACTATTGTGCACACTTGGGCTAATGCAGACGATGGGATGATTTATAGCGTATGAAAATGCCAAGCCCTCGCCGGGAATCGAACCCGGGTCCTCGGGGTGAAAACCCAGTACGCTATTAACTAGACCACCGAGGCGGCTAAAAAAAAACTGATTTTAATAAATGGGATAAGATAATATGTCGGTTTCAATAAACACACGTTTTCTCACATTAAGTTCGATTCTCAAAAGGTATTTAAATGTAGCCTTAAGTAACAAACAACGTACGATCCCTTCCGAAATTACGGTTGATCGAATTTCGCCATTAATTGTACATTAATTTATACATGATTATCACAAAAGATGAGCCGCCTCGGTGGCCTAGTTGATAGCGTACTAGGCTTTCATCCCGAGGACCCGGGTTCGATTCCCGGCCAGGGCTTGGCATTTTCATACGCTATAAATCATCCCATCGTCTGCATTAGCCCAAGTGTGCACAACAGTCGGACGTTAAAAAAAAAAATCCGTTTTCCAAGCCAATTGTCGAAAGTTCACAAACATCAATAAACGTTTCCCCGGAGTACATCTTCAATTCTTCGTTCTCATTCTCCATCTTTATTCCGCCTTACCCTCCTTATATAATATAATATAAATATAGGATTATTTCTCCTCTTTACGAGGCATTCACGCTTCTAATACCTATGTACTGTAGATCTAGTAACAGTTTTGTAAAGCTTAACCTTTCAATTTCCAGATAAAGCTGACTTCAGTAGACTGGAATCACAGATTTAACTTGTGAATTAAGTTTTGCCCGGACCGTGCTCTGACAGTTCATAAGACTACGTAACCGACAGACGGACTTTTTTTTTAACTTAATTTAAGCTAATTATCGAAAGCTGGTAGCACGAAATGTGAAAAACACTCGTACTGCACGAAAGGACGGGCAAAATAAAAAAAAAATAATAGTTTGACAATTATTTTAAGATAACAATTAACAATAGTAGATATCCCGAAAATGCTTTAGACAGACTATATATTATACAAACGCTAAAGAAACTACCCAAAATATTTGCTTCAAAATGGTAATTTTTTAGCTGATGATGTAAACATTATTTTGACCATAAATCTGTAAAAAATCATGCGAAAACCTTTTAAAATCGCTTATTTTAAAGGATTTTTGAAGTTCTTTTAAAAACGTTTCATTGAGTTTTTCCCAAAAAATGCTTCGTTTTCGCATTATGTGAGGTTAAGCAAGTCAATTCCACTTTTTTAAAAGTTTTCATTAACTATGAATAACTAAATTTCTAATGCGCATATAAAAATTTAAAAAACGCCAATCTTTTCAGTCTTTAATAAGCTTCAATTTTGTTCGTTAACGTTTTCCCGATAAAACATACGGGTTTCGAGTTATTCGTCAAAAATCGTTTAAAATCATGCATATTTTTGACTGCTTTAAAATCGAGAATTTTTGTTTGCTAATAACTCGAAAAGTTTAGACATAAAAAAACTCACAACATTTTTACTTAGAATTTATTCCTCTATTGATTTCTGTAGTTATTTTGCATATTACTCATTTTATTTTGCATATAATTCTCACCCCCCCAGAATGGGAGGGGAGGCACCACCCTCTGGGGTTGAAGCGTACAATGGCAATATATAACTTTTGCTTCTTACACTTTCGTTCATCTTCTGTCAAATTTTCACACCAATCCATTTAGTCCTAAGATTTTTCTGAGGGAAAACAATCTTTGACTGGACTATATGTATTTATTACGTTGATGTTTTTAAGTCGATGTTCGATGTTTTTCACTTCGATGAAAGGCAATCGATTATTTTTGTACATCGATGGTTGCAGTCGATATAGAGCCACGATGTCGCGACATCTTCTAAATATAACAGTATCAGTCGACGTCGCTTCAGCTTGTTGCTAGGGATGAGCACCGATAGTCAGTGTTTTCAAAGCATCGATGGTCGATGCTCGATGTTTTCACTTTCTATGAAAGGCAATCGATTATTTTTGTACATCGATGGTTGACAGTCGAACTAGAGCCACGATGTTGCGACATCTTCTAAATATAACAGTATCAGTCGACGTCCCTACTGCTTGTTGCTAAGGATGAGCACCACTAGTCGGTGTTTTCAAAGCATCGATGGTTTTTAGGTCGATGTTCGATGTTTTTCACTTCGATGAAAGGCAATCGATTGTTTTTGTAAATCGATGGTCGACAGTCGATATAGAGCCACGATGTCGCGACATCTTCTAAATATAACAGTATCAGTCGATGTCGCTTCAGCTTGTTGCTAAGGATGAGCACAGATGGTCAGTGTTTTCAAAGCATCGATGGTGTTTAAGTCCATGTTCGATGTTTTTTACATATATGATAGTTGATGATTTTTATATATCGACGTAGAGCAACATTTTCTAAATATAACAGTATCAGTCGAAGTCACTTCGGCTTGTTGGTAGAAATTAACTTCGATAGTCGATTGATTTCAATTTTTTAACATCGCTTATAAGCAGTCGATGTTTTACATATTCTTCGAAATCGATTTTAAGTGTTTTGTAATAAAGACTTTTCTATGCTCGATCTTACGATAACGTTTCCGCATCTTTTTAAAGACAAAATAGTTCCAACTTGGTTGTATTGTGGCTGAGTGAAGCAATATTCTTGTGGCAATATTCCTCTTTCCACTCAGGAAGCACCGATGTCTTCTCGACTTTCACACGCTATTCCACCAGCAAAACACACGCTCATTTTTCCAAAACAACGATATAATATAATCGATGTTTTAGTATAATGTCGATAAATTTTCTCGATGTTATTATCGATACCATTGCTATTAATTCCGCTACAGGAGCTGCGTAGTCATCACGGCGGGAACGTTCACATCGTTTCGTTCACTACGTTCCGATCGTTTCGATCAACAAACTTCATACTCGAACTACCGGAACTATACTGTATACAACAGTGTCTGTATTTTGTGGACAAGTAAGAAAGTACCAGTTGTTAACTGTGTTTGACATTTCCACCCGTACAGACAAACAGCCTTGGCTAGTCAGAAGAAGCCACTGGTTTGCCTTGCTAACGAAGACATTCGTACCAGGCCTACGTCGCTGCTAAGCGTTTACGGTTTTACGAATAATATACGTTCTCAGCAAACATAAATACGACTGTAATTGCACGGTGATTTACTTCAACCGTTAAACCAGTTGCAGTGTCCTTCAGGATCTTATACTTCTAGAGCGGCGATGTCGAAATGTTATCTGTCAGGAAGCCTGCTTGTAACACGAACAGAATTACTGATATTTGGCGCGATAGAAGATTTTTTTTGTTTTGTTATTTTAAGGCGAAAAGCCCATTGAGGCTATTATCGCCTCCCTAAATGTAAGTGTGAGTGTTAAGTGTTAAAGTCGTAAGTGTAGTCTTGTAAGTGTAAGTGTGTGTTAGACTCGGGTAACGCGAGGGACGTCTAAATCCTCTCAATAGGTGCAGCTAATCCGCACCCCCGCGGGTCTTGGTAGAAGCAAATTTGTTAGAACACGGTAACAGGAAAACATAAAGTGCTAAGTTGTGCATGTTTTGGGGAAAATACGTTTTTTAGAAGGATAAGTATGAGAGGTTGAAATGAACTGACGATAAAAGTAGCTGAAGTAAGTCGTGTGGTGCGTGATAGTAGAAGTATTTGTTGGTGAATTTTCATTGTAAAAAATAGTGCGATCATCATGGAGCGACCCGGACAAGACCACGATTGAGAGCAGACGTTGATAAATACAGCTTGAAAATTAACATTTAGAAATTAACCGTTGAAAATGCAAAAATCGTACGCAGCTGTCTTGCTGGCATGATGGAAGCGAATTACCGAAAGTGTTATCCTTTGTCTTTTTCTTTTAATTTCTAATTTGGTCATCATAATCACAATTAAAATCTGCACTTATTAGCGTTTTAAATGACATTGAAAATTCCAAAATGAATCCTGACAGCCGTCAAATTAAATTTCTTAATTTCACCGAATTTTCAACATTCACAATGCTAATGTGTGCGGTTTTTAACGCTGATAAAAAATTTCAGATAAAAAATTGTGAATTTTTTTAAATTACCGCCATTTTGAAACTGTTGACGAATTTTGCCGGTTAACAAAATTGGTCAAGGTATATTACAAAAACCGATTTTTGTATCAAGTGTGAATCAATTCGGTCAAAAATTGCGAACGTGAGTGTGCTAAAACACACACACACACACACACACACACACACACACACACACACACACACACACACACACACATGCATACATATACACACACGCGCACACGCACGCGCGCACAAACACAAACACACACACACACATGCACACACAAACACATACACACACATGTATGCGCACACACGCACGCGCGCACACACGCACACGTACTCACAAACACACACACACACACACACACACACACACACACACACACACACACACGCACGCACACACACACACACACACACACACACACACACACAAATTTTAACGATCCCACGTTTTGAAATACAGTTCAGGATCGGAGCTTCTGTCAAGGTTTCGGGTCCAGGTACTGTAATGGTTGCTCCAACAATTTCCATGATCGGATTGAATTATTAGATGTTATACAACGTTCTGCCTTTAACACGATGTAAGTTTTTCTTTATAACAAATTCAAAGACGCATAATAAATTCCGTATAACCCGAACAATACGAGCACAGTGTTATCTTCTGCTTTCAGTAGTGGCCAAATGACGCGGCGCGGCTTCGTGTCAGCTCGGCAATGTCCGGATGCTGTCGGCACGCTTTGACAGTTAAATTCGGCGACAGCTGATTATCCTGTTCGGCGCGTCGTGATTAACGTATTTACTTTTAACTAGCGCCGTTATTAACTTCCCCGCTAGCGGCAGAGGTTAAGGGGACCACAAATGGTTGACCTTACAACTCTGCAACGAAGTTATATTGAGGTCGCTGCAGTCCTTCATGTCAAGGTCGCCGTGAATTTTAAAAACGAATAACGGATTTACAATAACCGCTGTTATTGTATTTGGCTAACATGGTAGAAGGGAATTTTCAAAAGTATTTTTGTTTATCTTGCAATTTTATATTAAATTCTACGGACTAACATTGCGAAGACTAGAATGCTAAAACACACAGAACTGATTGTTTCACCGAGTCTGGATTTTATCACGATTATAGCTCCAACTGGAAATTAGCTTATAAATGTAAACAATACTGATTATTCAAGAAGCTAAAAAGTAGTTCTTGAACACAGTATGTGGGCTCAGTATACACAATTTTCTGTTCGATTTGACAAAATCGGAAGTTGAAAAAATGAAAAAAATATAAAGAATTAATTTTTAGTAATTATTTTTACACATTTCCCCAGCAGGGGGTGCAGACTAGCTGCACCTATTGAGAGGATTTAAACGTCCCTCGCGGTACCCTAGTCTAACACACACTTACATTTAGGGAGGCGATAATAGTCTCAATGTGCTTTTCGCCTTAAAAAAAAAAAAAAAAATAGCACATTTCGTTATAATTTTGAAATTTGCAACCAGATATGAAAAGAATTAGCAAATCGAAAATTATTTATACTCTTTGTACTCAAGGACGAAGTAGCAAAAATTCTAAAATCGTTAAAAATGCCTAAACATTTGTTTTATTCTCAGGATCAATTTCCAAACAACTTTTAAAATTTC
>CM040190.1:11701020-11713520 GCA_022606455.1 Callitettix versicolor
TACCAAAACAGAGACGCACGAAGGACTACAACGTCGAAAAACCCGGTTATGTTTTATCGTTAAATAACTGAAACAACGGCTTCACTTAACAAAAGCATTGGCTATGTAGAAGACTTGATTAGGCTTCCAATAATCAGAAAGTGAGTATTACTCAAATAACTTTTGTAAAATCATAGCCTTTACGTGGAATCATGACTAACGTCAGTGCACAAAAATCGTTAAGCTAATTTCTAAAAAATTCTAAAAAAGGCTTATTTCTAATTTTTTCAAATAGAAATTTTTAAAGGATAACTATTTTTCGTAACAATTTTCAGCGAAATTTCGTTTCACGCTATTATACGAGCATATAGCTAAATATCGTTCTATTTGAATAAAACCAGTACTTATTTCCTTACAGAATGGTGGACGCGCGAAATCCGCCATTTTGAAGTGAAAGGCAGTCACGAATCCAACTAAAAGTTCACGGCTGCATCTCCGCTACAACTGTTAGACAAATTTCAGTGACCGTGAATTTTTCAGAAATTATTTCTACAGTGAAATGAACAGAATTAAATCGATTTTGCATTGAAAAACGTTTTACCGCTCTTCAAAATTTTGGTTTTAACTTGAAAATTAAAAAAAATGACCGTTTTAAACATTAACATTACTGAGAAATAACGGCGAGAAAATACAAACTTTCCTATAAAACATTTCTGAATACGCCGATATGTTTCTCTAAATCGTTTCGTCAAATTTTGCTCAAATTGTTGCCATTTCGAACAATCATTACTGAAATCAGTTTACAACATTTAAAATAAAGAAATCGGTCAGGTTCGAGAGTGAATCGAAAAAACTTGATTTGATGAAAGTTTAATTTAAAAAAAACTATTTTTTGTATTTTAAAAATTGTCACAAATTTGAGAAAGATTTTTTTTGGGGTAACGGACGGGTCAAAATTGTACCAAAATCAGTGAGCGCGGTAAATTGTTGTTCGAAAACATGTTTGCAACACGCCAGCGAGACAGCTGCGTGTCGCAATTATTCATTTTACTTAATCTTCAAGGTTTTTTTGTAGCTAAGGCATTGTCATCCAAGTAAATGTTCTTTAATCAGAACAATTTTGTTAAAATTTAGTTGATTGTTGTTAAATTTGTAATTTTTTGTTGTTTCAGGTACGTGAGATAAATAGGTTGATAAAATACAGAAATATTCAGGAACTGTGAGTCACTAATAAACACTTTCTACTACTAAACATTTTATCTTATAATTTACTTTCACCTATATTGAAATAGAAAATAATATATTTAATAAAACTGCAACGTTTAATAGGTTTTTGACTTCCCGTTTAGGCGCTAGGGAAGCTATACAATTATGTAGCTGTCTCATAACATCAAAGATAGGGAAAGGATGATTATGTCGTGCATAAACAAAGCGTTGTTAATCAATAAAATTGTTATTGACGTGATGGAAGCATATTTCTAACAATAATAATCTTACCTTACAGTTTAAAAAAAATATAATTTCACCAGTCCAATCATCATTAACGTCTGCATAAATTAACGATTTAAACTTAGAAATTATATTAAAAACCGAAAAATGTCGCGGCTTCTGCCTGAAAAGCGAATTTTTAAAAGTATTTTGCTTTGTCTTGCCCTTTTTGAAATTCTATTTCACCAACTTAATCAGCATTAAAATATGCATTTATTAGCATTTTAAACTTTCAAAAAAAATTGGAAATACTAAAATAAACCTTGTCCGCCCTCAAAACATCGTAATTTTAATCGATTTTGAAAATTCAAAATGCTACTTTATATGGTAAAATACTAAGATGGTGAAATTAGTTTACAAAAATTAAAACAAATAATGATTTAAAAAAAATTGAAGTGTCCACCATTTTGAAACTGTTAAACGAATTTCTTTGGTTAACGAACTTGTTTAAGCTATTATCAATTTTTATTACAAATGTAAATCAAATCAGACTGAAATTGCGAAAGTGTGTGTGTGTGTGTGTGTGTGTGTGTGTGTGTGTGTGTGTGTGTGTGTGTGTGTGTGTGTGTGTGTGTGTGTGTATTCCTGTTTTTGTTCAGACTATTATGTTATTCAGCCATAAGTGACAAGTGTTACAGTCGCCCAGTTTTTATATAATTTAATAACTTCTGCGTTTTCCGTACTTTCTAAATACGTTAAACACGTACTGGTATAACCGTTGCCGGTAAAAACTGGAACAGTCGAAATAAAGCGAAAGAAAGTACAGTCTTGACACAGAGAAAGGTTGAATTATTTTTAAGTTGACACTATACTCAAAATACGGTGGTTTTGAACGGTCCAAAAAAATTTAACCTAGATCGTGCGTGTTGGCTTCTTTTGTAATTACTTTTTTCGCCTTCTTTTTCAAAAATCAAAAAAGTTCATGCAATTAATTATCCACCCCTCAAACAAGGATTGTAAACTACCGATAAAAACAAAATCACTTCGTCTGGTTTTATTCAAATTGTGGTAATGATTTCTGTGGTAGTAATATGTTTCACGAATAAAAAAAAATAATAAAAAGAAAATAAACTAGACGACGGTAAGGGTTCATTTTCGGTTTACTTCTGAATTGTAAATTTCATAGCCTGTTTCAAATTTGGTACGCTGGCATGAGGTTAAGTCTTTATATACGGCCATAATGTGGGATAATCTGGAACAATTGATTCTAATAATTTAGGTCTATTTTCATTTTTTTTATTTACCGAAGTTTGGCTTAGTTTCTTTAAATACGGTAAAAAATGTTTTAAGACTTAGGCAAACTATAGGTATGGCCAAATTTTATCATCGATACCGATCAATACTAAAGTTTCGAACCATGGCTGATATAGGCTTACAAATCAAAAAGTTTTGTTCAAGGAATCGGAAAGTCGAGACATTCATCAAAATATCTTAATCCATACATACATTTCTTGCACTACAGCTCTGGTCTCCTGTAGAAATCATCCCCACGTCTTTCGTTCCCAAGCAATTCGTGCTTCCTCTTTGCCCATCTTTTCTCGTCTTTCCCACTGGCAATCTATAATTATTTTTTACTGAGGCATAAATTATTCTATATTATTAGATTAGCATTTTAAACTTCCAAAAAAAAGGAAATACAAAAATAAAGCTTGACCGCCCTCAAAACATTGTAATTTCAATTGATTCAGTTTTTTTGTAAAATTTTGTAAAATTCAAAATTCTAATTAAAATTAAGTTAATTATAGTGTACGGGGTTTGATAGCCGTGGCACCGCGACCATAGAGTCTATTGTGCAACTAAGCCTCTTGAATACTACTTCAGTTGAGCAGTCCACTGACGCGGCCTAATATAATGTTCCCGGCTGACAGTCCTCCAGCCTTGGAGTTTACGGTTTCCGTCAGCTGGGTAAGTGTCTCACACCCAGGGTTCGAACCCCTTTGATGTCACTTCCTCTCTTTTTACTTTGCAATGTTGCGCTCCCGATCGCCGCTTGATTTGAGATTGACTGTAGCTTTACTGATTTGAGATGTTCGATCCCACCCCTCACTTCTTCCACTGCAGTTTGAGCAGATCCGCCAAGCGTCCCTGTAGTCTGCTGCAATTCTCTGCTTATAGAGTTAGCTACTGCTTCCGTTTCCTCCACCGCCACTCTTAAGGTCCAGCTCCTCAGGGTTTTGTTTGTTACATAAGTAGCGTCCATCCATACATAGCTCTGCATGTCTGATAGGGCTGGATTGAAACCAGAGGTCGTCTGGCATCCAGAGTCCGCATACAAGGATACTTACTGAAAAAAAATTCTTTTTGAAATTCTGATTTTAACAAATTAATCAGCATTAAAATATGCATTTATTAGCATTTTAAACTTTCAAAAAAAATTTTAATACTAAACATCTTAATTTCAATCGATTTTGAAAATTCAAAATGCTAATTTATGCAGCTAAGGTGGTGAAATTCGTTAAAAAAATTAAAACAAATAATGTTTTTTTTAAATCGAAGTGTCCACCATTTTGAAACTGTTAAACTAATTTCTTTGGTTAACGAACTTGTTTAAGCTATTATCAATTTTTATTATAAATGTAAACCAAATCAGACTGAAATTGCGAAAGTGTGTGTGTGTGTGTGTGTGTGTGTGTGTGTGTGTGTGTGTGTGTGTGTGTGTGTGTGTGTGTGTGTGTGTGTGTGTGTGTGTGTGTGTTATCTTAGCCACGCAGCTGATCCATCTTGGCTTGGGGTAAAGGGCTCTAACCCAGGAGCAGACAGATAAAGAAATGTGAGATCCGGATGGCCAAACCCGTAGGCCTACTCTTAATGTGTGAGCCCCGGAGGTGTATTACAAGCTTAGGTGTATTACCAGATGAAAGGATTTTTGTTTTCTAGATTTCCGATTTTTTTCACGACTATCACAGTATGAATGACTCTTATGAATGACATTTTAAAATGGATATATCTACTTAATAAAATGTTTGACACAAGACAATAAAGACCGACGGAAATCGAGTTTAATATGAACATTATTCGATTGTCTACGTACACTATCTTGACCTTCCAAGACGTGTCGTAATGGATCGGTGCACGTTCCGTGACTAGGCGTGCATTTTTCCAGCGCACAAATTGTAACTAGTGGGCTGGCCTCGCGTTCCGCTACGAATTAAGAAGGAAGCGAGAATTAAATTTGAATTAGAATCCGTTACGCAATACCCGAAATGTAAAATGCAAAGTTAGGCAGTTACTGTTAGACAAACACATGGATACTGGCTTCCGTTATTTGTTAACAACTTGTAGTGTGATTTTAGGTTACTGGGTGTAGGCTGTTTGTTTTGCATTTGGTCTTGTTTGTGTTACGAATGTACTGAGGTGAAATGTACGTAGGAGCCTCTCTGACGTGATGGAATGAACACATTGAACCTAATATAATCCGGCCTTATTATCTGACCGATTTCCATATAGGTATTTATGCCCAGGTATAAATCCCCCCTTAAGTTTGGGAATGGTGTGAAATGGGTTGGGTTTTGTAAACAGCATCCTTAACGTGATCTCAAAGAAAAAGTCAGGGGACTGATTTAGCCAAGAAAGATTGCAATGATGCTGTCAGAAGATTGTATAGAGTGTTGAAGCAGTGACGAAACCTTATGGGGAAATAACAAAGTTACTTTGTTCTATGGGCTACAAAAACAGTTGCAAGTGGGGCGACTCACACAAACGTATTTGACGCTGGTTGTTTATACAGACAAGTTTTTTGAGAAATTGCAGCAACACATCCTTGGGTTTTCCCTTACGATCGGGGATGGTGTGAAATTGGTTTTGTAAACAGCATTTTTAAGGTGATCTCAAAGAAAAAGGTGGTATTAAATCAGGGGACTGATTTAGCCAAGATTTTCAGTGATGCTATCAGAAGATTGTACAGAGTGTTAAAGCAGTGACGAAACCTTATGGGAAAAATAACAGTTATTTTTTTATATGACTTAGTTACAAAAACAGTTGCAAGTGGACCACATAATGCGACTCAAACAATCGAATTTGACTTTAGTTGTTTATACACACGTCATGTTTTTTGAGAAATTGCATGGTGGGTCTTGTAAACAGCATCCTTAAGGTGACCTCAAAGAAAAAGGTAATGATAAGTCAGGCGACTGATTTATCCAAGAAAAATTTCAATGATTCGTTTTAGTCTGTCGAAGCGTGGTTTCATTTTGACGGATAAATAAATTCACAGAATTATCGTGAAATTAAATCACAAATTAAATCCCTGCACTAACAAAAATTAGATGTTTGGTGTGAGATATCACGAAGTCGAATCTTCATAACATTTTTTCTCAACGCAATAAACAGTGAACGCTACATTCAGAATGCAACAGTTCGTGAATACACCCGCGCATGCCAGCTGCAGTACACGTGGTTTCACCAGGACAGTGATACGTCTCGTACAGCCAACACCATGACTCTCTTCGAACAATGTTTTCATGGACAAGTGACTTCAAAGCGGTTGTGGTCTCCTCGGTCCCCTGATTTATCGCCACCTGGCTTTACAACACCTTAAGGATTGATGTCATCCTCCCACAATTCCCGAATCGCAAGGACAAATCGAACAAATTGTTGCTACAATCACTCAACAATCGTTACAACATGTGTTCAAGAACTGTAGCGTTGTATTCAGTTGTGTGGATCCCGTAATGGAGTCCAGTGATAATTTAATGGAGACGATTTTATTTGTTTATCGCGTTCGTTAACCGAGTGGGTTGACCAATGCAGCAAATTCAATTGTTTTGTTCCTGGGTACACTATCTTACATTACCGCTGTCACACTACAGCAATCAGTTGTACGCAGCAAGCTATAAGCGACCAATTGCGTGTTTTGTTTTCACATTAGCAGCCTCGGTGGCCTGGTGGATAGCGTACTAGGCTTTCACCCCGAGGACCCGGGTTCGATTCCCGGCCAGGGCTTGGCATTTTCATACGCTATAAATCATCCCATCGTCTGCATTAGCCCAAGTGTGCACAATAGTCGTACGTTAAACAAAAAAAAAAAAAAAAAAAAAAAAAAAAAAATATTTTCACATTATGTCTGTCGACTTCACATTACCAATCGACTGACAGTACGTGATGTCTTTTTCCGAGGAAGATGCTATTTTGATGTCTTGGTTTTATTTAAGAAGAAACAAAAAGAAAGGCGTTGTTAGGTTCATCCATATTTCGCAAGTCATACAGTATAACAATAACTATTTGATGTATAAGTACGGCACGAAATTTCAAACTTATATGCTATATAAAAATATTTCAGCTGCGTTAATTTTTATTTCATTTCAATGCCAAATTACTGCATGTATACAAATATTGTTACTGGACAAAATTATACGGATACAGTATTACAAAATTTTGCCTTCCCGTTGTCATTCTTCTAACACACTACAAATCTCGTGTCGCTACCTGTCAACTTTATTGATCATTAATCTCCTTTGCTACCGTTTCCAAAGTTGAATCACCCACATCTCTTGTTGTACTTACTTAATTTAAAATTGTATAACAGGATATTTCTGGACTTGTTGCACCAGCTTTAAACTGTAGTCCTCGTCTTTGGAAGCCATTTTAAGAACAAACAATTTTAATTTCAATTAATTACTACAATTTTTATGAATTAATTACTGAACACATTCAAGAAGTTGCGCGACTGAATCACACGCGGCCGGGCAGCTGGGTTGTGTGCGACTAGTTTCATAAGATCAGTCGGTTGCATCTGTTGCGTTGCAGTAGTCTGTGTTTCTGTGTATTTTTATGAGTCACGACTGATGCAACCAGTTGCCACGATTGTTGACATCTCGTTTGCAACTGGGTGATTAATATTTATGCAGAGTTTCGGCGGGGGAGACTGTCGTTTTATTGGAATGTACGAAAATAAATTATGGGGAAATTCAAAATTTAAAAGGATTTTTGGAATTGTAAAGAAAGATTTGCAAATTTGATTTGGAGTGGTGCCTTTTTGTAAGGATATAAACCGAATTATACTCTCACCAAACACAACTTCTGTTTTACATTTTCATTCTACTAACTATAAGCCGCCTCGGTGGCCTAGTTGATAGCGTTCTAGGCTTTCACCCCGAGGGTTCGATTCCCGGTCAGGGCTTGGCATTTTCATACGCTATAAATCATCCCATCGTCTGCATTAGCCCAAGTGTGCACAATAGTCGGACGTTAAACACAAAAAAATCTACTAACTATAAAGTAGTAATTGTGATAATGGAAAGGTTTGAGTGCAAAACAGTGGATTCGGAGTCCGTCCGTCTGTGAATATTCTTTAGTTTTTTTACGATTTCGAAAGAGTTGTAGTGTTTCTTGATTGCCGTAACTCCAAACCTTTTTTTAAATTTTAATTTCTGAGCACCTTTTTGTTAAACAAAACTTAAAAACGGATTTTCTCAATATAGGCTCTAACAATTTTGACAGTTTTGATCAATTCACAACCGTTTAAGAATAACGTCTGGGTAGTTGTCTGCAAAATATCCTATTCGGAAGCCATAATAATTCCTGTTTTCTGAAAATGGGTTTATTACATTTTGTTTAACCGTCGTACATAAGACGTGAATTTGTATAAATTTCCCAGACTAAGTTACGTTTCTTCGCATATGAGAAAAATTTAAAGAACGTCCGAAGAACCGATTTTGAGATGTGCCAAGTTTTGGTTTTTCAGTAGCCTTCTTCAGGGAGACACAGTTTGTGTAATGTTGCCTTTGATTTAGTCAGCAATGGTGTTCGTACGAATTTAATCGGTAAAATTATTTCTGATTTTTTTAAAGTTCATATTTGTGTTTGTTATTAACATTAAACATTTCTTATAATTACCGTTTATACGGTACACGGGCCTTGCTGTCGGACGATCCTTGGCTGTTCTACGGTCCGTAAAATACGAGTTATAAAACAGTGTCATTTTGAATGGTTACAATAAAAATAAATTACTTCTTGCTTTACAGTCGTAAAGTGTGTAGGCTGACAGTACATAGCGGATGATATAACAACCCATTGGGCATTGTCTATTGTTTGCCCACTTCGGCGGCGGCCATTGTGCTGCAAAGTTACTGCTGTGCTTCTCCGCGGAAGCACTTCGGGGCAGAGACCTGTACGTGTCATGTTGGGGTCCACTAGTCTGACACACTCTACTGGTATGTTTTTAGTAAATTTCCACTGCAAAAATTAGCTGTTTGATCGGCCATCATGGTGAGACACAGATCCTGGACCTTGATATGAGCACCGATTCTGATTTTTGGATCAGTTTTTGAGTGATTGTTAAATTTTGGTATGATTAAATTGAGTGTGTGTGTGTGTGTGTGTGTGTGTGTGAGAGAGAGAGAGAGAGAGAGAGAGAGAGAGAGAGAGAGAGAGAGAGAGAGAATATGTGTGTGTGTGTGTGTTGTGAAAGAGAGATTGAGTGAGTGAGTGAGTGAGTGTGTGTGTGTGTGTGTGTGTGTGTGTGTGTGTGTGTGTGTGTTTTAGAGAGTGTGTGTGTGTGTGTGTGTGTGAGAGAGAGAGAGAGAGAGATTGAGTGAGTTTGTATGTGTGTGCGCGCGTGTGCGTGCGTGCTTACGTGTGTGTGCGCGCGTGCGTGTGTGTGTGGGAGAGAGAGTAAGAATGTGTGTGTGTGTGTGTGTGTGTGTGTGTGTGTGTGTGTGTGTGTGTGTGTGTGAGAGAGAGAGAGAGAGAGAGAGATTGACTGAGTGAGTATGTGCGTGCACGTGTGTGTGTTAGGACGCTCATGTAATTTTCGTCTCATTTGTTTCTAACTCAGCGAGCGAAATTAGTTCAACAGTTTAGAAATGGCTACCATTTAAAATCTGTTCAGAAATTTATAATTTTTTTCTTAATTGTGTGTGTGGGTGTGTGTTACAATTCGATTTCACCATTGTAATCAGCGTTAAAGGTTTCATAAATAAGCATTTAAAATTTTTAAAATCAATTGAAATTAAAGAATTTGATTTGTCGCGCGGTCAGGGTTCATTTTCATATTTTCAATGCAATTTGAAAATTTAAAATGCTAACATATACAGATTTTAATGCTGATTAAGATGAAAAATTCAATATAAAGAATAATACGTTTTAAAAAAACCGGTTCCGGAAGCTATCGTTCAAATCCAGATAATTTTCCGTAATTGGTCAGTCAGATTTTTAGTCACTAACTGAAGTCGTTATACCAAATTTGAAATAATAAAACGTGTGTATTTTGTTTTACTTCTCGAACTGACAGATTTGTCTTTCAAAGTTTGGTAGGCCTGCACTGATTTGAATTATAAACCGTTATACTGCGTATCACTAAAAATTCAGCAAAACCTGATTAACTGATTTTCATAAAAGCATGTTTTTTGTTTCCCCGTAAAAACCGACTTTTTGAGGTAAATCACAACACGTGAAATTGTGTTTTCAATATTTCTGCACGTTTAAAAAAATTCACCGTTGTCAATCAAAAATAAAAAAGTCAGGAAAAGTCAGATCAAGTACTGAATGTGTGTTGTCAACTTTGTTTCACGATGTAAGACATGTTTTCGAAACGAATACAAGGGAAACTGGTATCGGTACTTTGATCAGCTGGTTTGTAAACAAGTTGTGAAATTTCTTGTTCCTTACTGGTGCATTGTCAGATGGGAGGCCTAGTTCTCAGTAATTACATTTCAGTTATTTTTACTTTAATACTTTGGAGAAGGTTTTACATTTTTTATTCTCCGACTCGTAAACTATACCTGTTTAATTTACAGCATAACGCAAATCAAATACATTGGTGGATTGTGATGGTTTCCAAAATTTGCGTGTTATGTGTGGACTGAGGAATTGTTTGCAGACGATGTTGGGAGATAGTGCCTCGGCCGTTGACCGGGTCCTAGACTTCCTTCATCGTCTACATTTTGTAAATAAAATTTAATTTATATTTTTGTTATTATATGTGGTAGGGCCCTTTTATAGCCCTGAAAAGATTGTTTAAATTTGCTGTTTTATTAATTTAATTTTTAAGTTGTTTTTATTTTGTTATTTAGTTTTAGTTACGATTGTATTTCTTTCATTTATCTTGTTATTGTTGTAGGGCCACTTTACAGCCCTACAATAATTTGTGTGTATGTTGTTGTTTTTAGATATATATTATTGTTAACTAGTTTTAGTCATATATCTATAACTGTTATTTTGTTTTGTTTTACTTATTTGATTTTGTTATTATAGTTTGTTGGTTGTTTTCTTATTAAACTTGAAATTTTGTTTATTTTATTCGTTCTTTTACATCTTTATTTTGAGTATCGGCGATAATAACCACATCGGTTTTTCGCCGGTAAAAAAAAAAAAAAAAAGAAAAAACACAAATCAAATTGCAAATGGGGGACGTTTGTGTCGCTGGTTAAGACAGAGAGGGAAGAGTACATTCGTCTGTTCTTTGCTTATATAATATATACCCTTTCACTCTAATCGGACTGAACAGTGAAGTGTCTAAACTGTATTTTATCATTACATTTGTATTGCTTATGACAGTTAGACTAATTAAAACGAAAGATCATCGTAAGGGACGACAGTAACTGCGCCTCTAATCCACAACCTTGAGGTGCACAGATCAGACAAACAGCAATATATATATATATATATATATATATATATATATATATATATATGCTGTTTATCTGAACTGTGCACCTCAAGGTTGTGGATATATATATATGTATATAAAGTGCAGGTAAAATTATTGTTAAATAATGCTGCACTCAACTGTTTTGCTGACGTGATAGAGGCCAACTTCAGAAGTATTTTTCTTTTTCTTAAAAATTCCGACTAAACCAAGTATTAAGAATTTTGAATGTTCAAAATGCTAATGTATGCATTTAACGGTGATTACAATGATTGTATCGCCGGATTTTAAATAAAAATTTAAAACAAAAAAATAAAGAACAGTGAAAACTTGAAATGTCCGCCATTTTGAATATATATCAATTTTAATTATCACTCAAAAAGTGATTTAGATGTCAGAATCGGTGCTTATTTCAAGGTCCCAGATCTGGGTCTTACCTTGACAGCTCCAATAGCTTATCTTAATAATGAAAACTCGCTAATGTCTTGATTTTGTAATAGTTTTTCTAAATGTTTACTCTGGTTTGTGCATTTATTTGCTAAAAAAACACTTTT
This sequence comes from Callitettix versicolor, assembly GCA_022606455.1. NCBI lineage: Eukaryota > Metazoa > Arthropoda > Insecta > Hemiptera > Cercopidae > Callitettix > Callitettix versicolor. The sequence continues at coordinate 11,712,628 of CM040190.1, forward strand.
GATCATTCTCTCGAATGAGTGCGAACTAAACAATCAACCTTGTGGTGACCAAATTGTCCTGTATTACCAGACAAAGTACAAATCTTCCGCTTAGAAAATGTCAGAACTGACCATTTTGCACATAAGTGTAATGAATTCTCCCGTGGGTTGTTCCTCCGCCTCCAGACCTCTCGGTACTTAGGCGCTACTCAGTCATTCAATGGGAATGCTTCTGTGCTAAACTGACCTAAAGCAGAAATAATTCAAACCTTCAGAAGAAAGTTTTGCGAAATGCGGTAAATACTACGTGGTACGTGTTTAATCAGGATATTCATCGAGATCTAGGCATTCCCGCGGAGACGAGGAAATTAGAAAGTTTGCCGGTAAGCATGAAATTAGACTACACGAGCATATTAATGCAAAAGCTATGCAATTGCTTGTCAAAGATTTAGTGGGAAGATTAAGAGGACATAAGCTTTTGAACTAGTATAAGATTGGATCAGCGTTGAAGTGGTACAGTATGGTGGGTGGCAGCACACAAGACTGACAACAGAGGAAAACATGGAAACATCAATGGATGAACTGAGTTGGTAATTTATGGCGAATTAGGTGCCCTTAGACACAAACGACATTGCACTTCACTGCGCAGTCAGATTAGAGTGAGAGGGTAAATATTATATAAGCAAAGAATAGACGAATGTACTCTTCCCTCTCTGTCTTAACCAGCGACACAAACGTCCCCCAATTGCAGTTTGATTTGTTTTTTCCCCGGCGAAAAACCGATGTGGTTATCATCGCCGATACTCAAAATAAAAATATAAAAGAACGAATAAAATAAACAAAATTTTAAGTTTAACAAGAAAACAAACAACAAACTATAATAACAAAAACAAACAAAACGAAACAAAATAACA
>CM040190.1:11718520-11744445 GCA_022606455.1 Callitettix versicolor
AACTTCCGAATCGTTGAGCTTCAAATTTGCTAACTTTGAAATAAATTTCAGCTTGTCAGTAGGACCTACTTGAGTTACAATGTAACCTTCATTTCATATAGTAAAATCATAAATCACGAAAGATTATTATCAGCACACTTCAGAAAGATATTGAATTATTCTTAATATTAATTATTCTAATGAATGTAATTTTTCATTTTTTCGTGATAGCTCCTGAATCGAACTCTCCCGGAATATATGAACCTATGCATTTTACTTTTGCACGTATGAGCACATTTGAGCAAAATTTGATTTATTTCGGTACATACTTAGAAACGGTTTCGAGTGAATTTAACTTTAAATCTTTTCCACCTTAAAATTACTTTCAAGTTCCGGAAACGAAAGCCTTTGCGAACTAAATCTATTATTTTTGTTTTCAACGATGTGCAGACAGACGGACTGAAGAAAATTGAACGTAAATCCGCCAAAAGTTAAACAAATTTTGACGATCGCTATGCTTTCTTTTTGATTTGCTAAACTGTCAAAGTAAAAGCTTTATTTGCACAAACGTTGGGACTCAGAATTTCTCCTGATGTCGGTCGAATTAGATAATTTATTTAGTTCACGACTCCGCTTGGCAACAAATTACATTTTTAATTGCGAACACATGAAGACATGTAACCTTCTCATTAACTTACTTTGAGTCGTCTCTATCGCCCGATTTTGAATTTAAGTGGCGCAAAAGGATCGTACACTTTAGCGCATTCGATTTTACTTCCATTTTCCATCGATTTTACGCGTAAGAACGACGTAGAAAGTATCGCAAGATCATGAAATTTTGACTTTCAAAAGTGGTTTTTGCTAAGATGTTGCGTAATTTCGATTTGCGAAATGCACGATATGTGCATGAAATTTTGCATTATGAAATTTTGACAGACAATTAATCAGGAATATATAAATGGGACTCAAATGGTAGCAGTAAATAGTTACCCTCACCAATAACTAGACGTGGGAAGTTCCCCTACCTTGAATCCTCTCCAAATCTTAGACTTTTTGAAAGGACTAGGACAGTAGAAGTAACTTAGCATATCAGGAATATATAAATGGGGCTCAATTGATCTACAGTGGTCGCAGTGAAATAGTTACCTCACCAATAACTAGACGTGGGAAGTTCTCCCTACCTTGAATCCTCTCCAAATCCTAGACTTTTTGAAAGGACTAGGACAGTAGAAGTAACTTAGCATATCAGGAATATATAAATGGGGCTCAATTGATCTACAGTGGTCGCAGTGAAATAGTTACCTCACCAATAACTAGACGTGGGAAGTTCCCCCTACCTTGAATCCTCTCCAAATCCTAGACTTTTTGAAAAGACTAGGACAGTAGAAGTAACTTAGCATATCAGGAATATATAAATGGGGCTCAATTGATCTACAGTGGTCGCAGTGAAATAGTTACCTCACCAATAACTAGACGTGGGAAGTTCCCCCTATCTTGAATCCTCCAAATCCTGGACTTTTTGAAAGGACTAGGACAGTAGAAGTAACTTAGCATATCAGGAATACATAAATGGGGCTCAATTGATCTACAGTGGTCGCAGTGCAATAGTTACCTTAGCAATTTATTTATTCGTTCATTGCCTTAACGTACGCTATCAAACGATTTTGATTAACATATGTCTGTCAGTGAAAAGATTCATTTCGCGGAATAAAAAGTGACGGGGTTTTTTAAATTTTCTGTCAAGTTATTGTTTAAAAACAGAAAACAGCTAATGATTTTTTGTATGTGGATAAAGTAGGGCCGCACTCTCTGTAACAGTGCCTAGGGACCTTGGTTATACCGTTTCAGCACACTTCCGAAGGATTTTGAATTCCTCTTAACCTAAAAATTACATTCTTGAAGGAATTTTATCTTTCAATCACAAACCTTTCACTTTTCAACATAACTCGTCATTGTTCAGTTTTACTTTATGGTTACCAAAGAAAAACAAGGAATTGGTCAATTAGAGCGATGTTAATAACTGTTGTACTGTCTTATTACACACAGTGTAGAGAAAGTATGGTGACCGTGAAAAAATCTATCTTGAAATTTTGATGGATAGATTTTTTTGCTAGAAATTTTGATGGATAAAAGGTAAAGACCTTTTTAAGATCTAAGATCTCCTGAATCAAACAAATGATTTTTATCGTCCGTCCATGTGCCTGTTTAGGTTGTTAGAATAAACTGATCTGCCAATTTCGATGAAATTTTGGCTTTTATATCTCACTCATTAGCTCACAAGTCGGGACCAATTTTTAATTAAGGTTTCCAAACTCCAATTTTGGTCAAGAAATTATAAAATATCTGTTTTCCTCCATATCGGCTCTAACGATTTGGATGAAATTTTGGTAGTTCATAATACCCAAAGCAAACTTATGATTTATTTATAGTACTAAAATATACGACTCAGAAGATAGAAAAAAAATCAGAAATTTGTTTAGCTTGCAAATTTGTGGTATTAAATTACGTTATTGTAGAAAATTATTCTCAAGTTATTGTAGAAAGTTATTCTCAAGTTATTGTAGAAAATTATTCTCAAGTTATTGTAGACAATTATTCTCAAGTTATTGTAGAAAATTGTATACCTTCGGATTTGTTTTTTTACACTAGAACCGTAAATTTATTTCATTTCAAATTTCAAATATGTTACACGGTTTTGAGATACCTTGTATGATAAAATTTTCAGCACCGATTTTGAGATAATTTTCGTTTATCTGTTTTTCACGGTCGATAATTTGTAAAAAATGTGACAAAGTTTCGCGGTGTTTTCGCGCCGTATTGTTGTGATCTTTACAAACGCAGCGAACGAAATATATCGTCAAAACAGAAGCGACGGGTCGGGGCCTGTTTGGCGGTGTTTTAGAAATTCAGGAGAGAAAGTCAAGCCCGATCCGATCGCAGGCACAAGTGGAAGCCGATTATTTTAGTTTGAGATTGGGAAATAATTAAAGCATTGGAGATTGTGCAACGAGGGAAAGGTTCGGAGAAAGTTCAAGGATGGATGGTTTAGTTGCCGCTTAGCGGTGGTGGTGTGCAAGGGGTAATTTGCGCGTTTTATTTTAAAACAATTTACGATCTTCGCTATGTTGTAGTTTTGAATTAGATTCGTAGGTGGATGCTCACAAGGCCCGTGTTGTCCGAGTTTTTCTTGTTAAATTATTAAATTTCAATATATTTGTGTGTGTGTGTGTGTGTGTGTGTGTGTGTGTGTGTGTGTGCGCGTGTGTGTGTGCATGCGTGCGTGAAAATGTGAATTATTCTGAAAACCTGTGTACGAGGTGTGTTCAGAAAGTAACGAGAATTTTTAAATTTCGCGTTCTTGGAGAGTCCGATTGTCAAACATTTTTTTATATGTTGTATACATGCCCTTGAAGTATGATAAAACTTTCATCTGTTTTCATTGTTGACTTTGTCGGTGACAGCCACTAAGGTTAGACGTGTTTTTATGAGCTCGGCGATTTTCGTTTGTTAAAAGAAATGGATCAAAGAATTTGTATAAAATTTTGCGTAAAAAATGGAATTAAGTGTAACAAAGTATGTGAAATGTTAACATACTATGGTTTCATTTCTAATGTTTCAAGCCTATGGTGAGTCTACTATGAGTAAAGCAAGAGTTTACGAGTGGTATAAGCGTTTCCAAGAAGACGTTGAAGATGACGAACACCCTGGACGCCCCAGCACATCAACAACCGATGAAAACGTGGAAAAAGTGAAAGAAATGATTATGAACAATCGCCGAATCACAATTAGAGAGGTCGCTGATGATGTTGGCATATCGATTGGATCATGCCATGACATTGTTTCCAATGTTTTGTGTATTAAAAGCGTGACAGCAAAATTCGTTCAAAAATTTTTGAATTTTGAACAAAAACAGCGGCGAATGGAAGTTGCTCAGGAGTCAGTTAATGAAGTCAACGACGATGCAGAATTACTGAAACGTATTATAACAGGTGACGAAACATGGGTTTACGGATATGACGTCGAAACTAAGGCTCAATCATCCCAGTGGAGGCATTCTGGCTCGCCAAGACCGAAAAAGGCTCGACAAGTGCGGTCGAACGTGAAGGTTATGCTCACTGTGTTCTTCGATATTAATGGCATAGTGCATCGTGAATTCCTGCCACCAGGTGAAACGGTCCATAAGGAGTAACCTACATGTTCAACGCCGTTTGCATGAAGCAATCCGAAAAAAAAAAAAAAAACGCCCGAATCTGTGGAAAAACAATTCATGGCTTTTTCATCTACAAGCCGTAGATGACATTAAAAGCGCATCGCTGAAAGAACTAAAGGCTATCTCAAAGATAGAGTTTGAGAAGTGTTTTGAGCATTGGAAGAAGCGCTGGCACAAGTGCATAATCTCCAATGGGGAATATTTTGAAGGCGACAACATCAATGTAGAAGAATAAATAAATATTTTGTTCAAAAAATTAAAATTCTCGTTACTTTCTGAACACGCCTCGTATTTCTGCCTGTACCATAGATAAACTTATTTATCTATATAAATGCTTCATCCAGTGTGCTATGACCACAGTTAATTGTGTACCCTTAGACCTGTCTTACCAAAGAACGACTGTCTTCGAAGTACAACTCAGCGTAGGCCTGTAGTTAAGCTCAATTATTGTATTAGTAATGCATGTTAAGATCTATGAATAATTTTGTAATTTAATACATCCCCTACACTTATTTAAAAAACCACCAATATTTTGCGCTTATACGATCCTCCTATTTCTTTCTTCCCTATTTAAATGCACACAATTTCCCTACACCTGGCAACCCTACACGGAAGCAAATATAGGCCTACTTGACAATCGTTATTCCTGTGTTTCTAAATAAACAATTTTTCCGTTACGTCGCCGTTCCCTCGTCCTCATTTACGAACGTGAAAAAATACTTCACTTGTTACGGATGTGTACCTGTATTAATTACCTTATCGACATTCGCAGGAAACAAATTGCAATAACATTCACGTTGTGATTTATTTTCTAACGTTGGCTACACTGACACTGTATTTACTGTATGTAATGAATGGAAAGTGCTCCGGGACATCTCCCTCTAATCATACCTATTATGCACAACCTGTTGATGTTTCTTTACAATCGTTAGTGTTGTAGACCTAATTCTTGCTCATTGTGTACGATTACTTTCTCCAATGTCACGGAAGTCGTACGTTTCAATTTCATTGTTTTTTATGGCGTGACGGATTTTACAATAACAGCTGATTGAGGGGTGCAACTTCCTTTGGTCTTATGGTTTCACTTTTACTCGTATTTTTACTTTAACTGTAATGGTGCAAAAATATAACCACACTTTTTCACATTCGCTTTTATACCTGAAAAAATTGGCTTTGTTTTTCATTTATACTAAACATAAATTTGTTGCAACAGCAAAAATCGGACTACAAGTCTCGTTTGAAAAGGCGGAAATGATGTCGACCTTCCGAATCGAAACACCAGCCATTCAACTGAACAATGGTAAACAATTTAAGATTGTGAACAAGTTCAAGTATCTTGGGGAAATTATAGCCTGGAATACAGACGAGAAACCATCGATAGACAGCAGAACATACAAACTGAAACAAGCGCAACGACTCACCTGGTCAACCTACAAAAAGAAATCGCTCTCAATGAATGCCAAATTTCGACTTTATAATTCCGTTGTTAAACCTGAGGCATCTTATGCTAGTGAAATACTCTTCAAGTTGAAGATTAAATTAACAAGAAACACTAAGTGAATGGCCAATGGAGATTACTACCGAATGAAGTGGTATATCGAAAAAGTGAGTCAATAATAGACACGATGCTGAAAAGGAGAATTACTGTTTTCGTCCATATAGCACGCCTTCCAGAAACCCGACTGGTGAAGCAGCTATTTAGCTATTTCTGGAAGATTAAAACGCAGAATAATTGATTCAAAGAGATCCAGAGTGATTTAGAAGAGTTAAATTTAACGGTGCCTCAAATTGAAGGTAGATCAGAGAAGAGGATTCTAAGGAATAAATATCTGCGATTCAAGCTAACAACATTTGAACGTAAAACCTATACCATAAGTGCAGCCAGATCAGTTGAAGAAATTTTGGGAACGGAAGAAAAGGCTGGAACGCTAGTCTCTCAATAGCGATGTTGGACTTTGAAGTATATGGACTGATTGAAGTGCTCCAATGAGGGCGTAAACTAAGTAAAAAAAACAAATTTATTCAAGTGTATGTCAAATATGAAAATTCATAAATCAGTTTAGTGTGCTTGTCAGTGGTCATGACTAACGTTGAAATAAAATGTGATTAAAACTTGTCCCATTATGTTGAACGAGCAATAATTAATTATGAATGTCTAGTTTTTCTTCGATAATATTATAAGGATTTGTTTGAAACCTTAAAAAGCGTAGGGGTTGCACCTATTGAGAGGATTTAGACGTCCCTCGCGGTACCCGAGTTAATACACACTTACACTTACAACACTACACTTTCTACTTTAACCCCGCAGGGGGTGCCAGACTAGTGCACCTATTGAAAGGATTTAGACGTCCCTCGCGGTACCCGAGTCTAACACACACTTACACTTACAACACTATACTTACGACTTTAACACTTTACACTCACACTTACATTTAGGGAGGCTATAATAGCCTCAATGTGTTTTTGCCTTAAAATAACAACAACAAAAAATGAAGCTTTAAAAACGCATTTCCAAATGCTTTCTAAAACGAGAAATTCGTTCAAGGACTTATTTTCGGGAAAATTCATTTCCTCACTTCTCCAAAAAATAATTGTCGTTTTTCCAAAACTGAATGAGAAGTTTCCTTGAGGCTTTGGCATTGGTGATTTTCCAATATGAAAAATTCATCGGTTGTGGTTTTTTTGAAAAAAAATTTTTTTTTCTTCTGAAACCAGAAATGTTCGTCGACTCGCCCTAACCTGTATACTGGAAAACGTTTCCACTTCTGGCTCGCTCATGCTCTTGGCATCTTTTGCAGTCTCCTCTTACCCACCGCAAAGTCGACAAGCCTTGATATTATCTTTAATGTTTTCTGACATGACAAGGCCGTTAGCATTTCCCTGTTTCAGAAGTTTGAGTGCAGGCATATTTCCATAATGTCAGCCAGTTTTTTTAGTGTTTTTCATCAAATTCCACATTTTAAATTAGTTCCTCGCTCAACTAGTGCACATTATGTAATATTACTCCTCGGGTATCTCATATGACACTGAATGGGATCTTCCTTTCTCACAAGGAGACAAGGAGCTTTCCTTTCATTATCAGTGAAGCTCTAGTGTCCTGGAATCCACAGAATGTAAATATCGTTTCTGGCTATCAGAATATATGTATAGTCTCTGATGTCCATATTCTATATTGAAGTTATTTTGGAAGAAAAGCGTACACCTTTCCTAAATTGTCCAATATGTACCTAATCTAACCTAACCTAACCTAGCCAACCAGAATTGTCCATACTTATCTAACCTAACCTAATCAACCAAAATTGTCCAATACTTACCTAACCAACCAGAATTTTCCAATACTTACCTAACCTAACTAACCTAAATTGTCCAATATTTACCTAACCTAAATTGTCCTAATATTTACCTAACCTCCAACTAGAATTTTCCAACTTACTAACCTAACCTAACCTTACCAACTAAAATTGTCCAGTATTTACCTAAACTAACCAACCAGAATTTTCCAATACTTACCTAACCTAACCTAACCTTACCAACTAAAATTGTCCAGTATTTACCTAACCTAACCAACCAGAATTGTCCAATACTTACCTAACCTAACCTAACCTAACCAACCTAAATTGTCCAATACTTACCTAACCTAACCAACCTAAATTGTCTAATACTTACCTAACCTAACCTAACCAACCAGAATTGTCCAATATTTACCTAACCTAACCTAACCAACCAGAATTTTCCAATACTTACCTAACCTAACCTAACCTAACCAACCTAAATTGTCCAATATTTACCTAACCTAACCTAACCTAACCAACCAGAATTGTCCAGTACTTACCTAACCTAACCTAACCTAACCAACCTAAATTGTCCAATACTTACCTAACGTAACCAATCTAAATTGTCCAATATTTACCTACCTAACCAATTAAAATTGTCCAATGCTTACCTAACCTAACCTAACCAACCAAAATTGTCCAATACTGACCTAACCTAACTTAACCTAACCAACCAGAATTGTCCAATACTTATCTAACCTAACCTAACCAACCAAAATTGTCCAATATTTACCTAACCTAACCTAACCTAACCTAGCCAACCAGAATTGTCCAATACTTATCTAACCTAACCTAACCAACCAAAACTGTCCAATACTTATCTAACCTAACCTAACCAACCAAAATTGTCCAATACTTACCTAACCAACCAGAATTTTCCAATACCTTACCTAACCTAACCTAACCTTACCAACTAAAATTGTCCAGTATTTACCTAACCTAACCAACCTAAATTGTCCAATACTTACCTAACCTAACCAACCAAAATTGTCAAATATTTACCTAACCTAACCAACCAGAATTGTCCAATACTTATCTAACCTAACCTAACCAACCAAAATTGTCCAATACTGACCTAACCTAACTTAACCTAACCAACCAGAATTGTCCAATACTTATCTAACCTAACCTAACCAACCAAAATTGTCCAATATTTACCTAACCTAACCTAACCTAACCTAGCCAACCAGAATTGTCCAATACTTATCTAACCTAACCTAACCAACCAAAACTGTCCAATACTTATCTAACCTAACCTAACCAACCAAAATTGTCCAATACTTACCTAACCAACCAGAATTTTCCAATACCTTACCTAACCTAACCTAACCTTACCAACTAAAATTGTCCAGTATTTACCTAACCTAACCAACCAGAATTGTCCAATAAGTATTGGATACTTCCAATATGTACTTGGAAAATATTTCAATTGTATATTTTATATACCTTATATAAAATAACCTAACTTATACCTAACATAACCTAACCTAACCAACCTAAATTGTCCAATACTTACCTAACCTAACCAACCAAAATTGTCAAATATTTACCTAACCTAGCCAACCAGAATTGTCCAATACTTATCTAACCTAACCTAACCAACCAAAACTGTCCAATACTTATCTAACCTAACCTAACCAACCAAAATTGTCCAATACTTACCTAACCAACCAGAATTTTCCAATACCTTACCTAACCTAACCTAACCTTACCAACTAAAATTGTCCAGTATTTACCTAACCTAACCAACCTAAATTGTCCAATACTTACCTAACCTAACCAACCAAAATTGTCAAATATTTACCTAACCTAACCAACCAGAATTGTCCAATACTTATCTAACCTAACCTAACCAACCAAAATTGTCCAATACTGACCTAACCTAACTTAACCTAACCAACCAGAATTGTCCAATACTTATCTAACCTAACCTAACCAACCAAAATTGTCCAATATTTACCTAACCTAACCTAACCAACCAAAACTGTCCAATACTTATCTAACCTAACCTAACCAACCAAAATTGTCCAATACTTACCTAACCAACCAGAATTTTCCAATACCTTACCTAACCTAACCTAACCTTACCAACTAAAATTGTCCAGTATTTACCTAACCTAACCAACCAGAATTGTCCAATAAGTATTGGATACTTCCAATATGTACTTGGAAAATATTTCAATTGTATATTTTATATACCTTATATAAAATAACCTAACTTATACCTAACATAACCTAACCTAACCAACCTAAATTGTCCAATACTTACCTAACCTAACCAACCAAAATTGTCAAATATTTACCTAACCTAACCAACCAGAATTGTCCAATACTTACCTAACTTAACCTAACCTAACCAACTAAAATTGTCCAATATTTACCTAACCTAACCAACCTAAATTGTCCAATATTTACCTAACCTAAATTGTCCAATACTTACCTAAACTAACCAAACTAAATTGTCTAATACTTAACCTAACCAACCAGAATTGTCCAATACTTACCTAACCTAACCAACCTAAATTGTCCAATATTTACCTAACCTAACCTAACCAACCAAAATTGTCCAATACTTACCTAACCTAACCAACCTAAATTGTCCAATATTTACCTAACCTAACCTAACCAACCAAAATTGTCCAATATTTACCTAACCTAACCAACCTAAATTGTCTAATACTTAACCTAACCAACCAGAATTGTCCAATACTTACCTAACCTAACCAACCTAAATTGTCCGATATTTACCTAACCAAACCTAACCAACCAAAATTGTCCAATACTTACATAACCTAACCAACCTAAATTGTCCAATATTTACCTAACCTAACTTAACCTAACCAACCAAAATTGTCCAATACTTACTTAACCTAACCGCACACCTCTCCTGCATTGTGCAATAATTACATAAATTGATAGGCCTTCTAATGTTTCTTCTGAGTTTATTACAATGAATTTCAGCATCGCTTCTGTTCCCAGACGTAAATCCATCTGTGAACCACAACAAACCTGCAGTCAAGGATGGTAGCATGGGTTTGTGCTCGATCCTCCATTCTTTACATTGACGTTTATTAAAACAGTTTTTATAATATAGTTCTTGTGAAAGCGTTAAATAGACAGAGGCGGGACCCAAGCCCACGTCCTGGAGTATAAAACATTCCTAACCCCCTCCAAGTCTCTTACAGTAGTTTAGAATTAGTAAAGATGTGTGGGTGGGTTGAAAAAAACAAATGTGCCAAATTTGAAGACAACCGGAGAATGGATTTTAGTAAAACCCACTCACAAACGTTTCTCTCTTTTAATTTAGACATCCTCAATCTTACAGCTTTTACGCGGTATTCCCTTTATCTTAACAACCTACTTAAATATATAATTTTGAGGTTACTTCGCCAGATAAGCCCGTTAACAGTGTGTGTGTGTGTGTGTGTGTGTGTGTGTGTGTGTGTGTGTGTGTGTGTGTGTGCAATGGCATTGCTCCATATAGAATCAAGGACACTCGGTCTTACTGCATGCATCAACACAGTAATACGAAAAGCTTTCTTTACTTTGTGTCTTGTATCGATGTAGTAACGCACTTGTAAAGAGAATCTGTGAGAATAACGGTATCAGAGTTTTTCAATTTTATAAAAGTGGTTTTTCTGAAAAAGATGGTAAAACATTTTTGCGTTCTCAAGTACTTGTGCCGTGAACTTTTTTTTTTTTTTTTTTTTTTTTTTGAAAACAGATTTTTCTATTTTATTACAACATGCGTAACAATGTTTTTCATGAATGAAGCATTATAACAAGCAAATAAATCACTATTTTAATTTTTTTTTGGCGCGAGAGAAGTGAATAGAAAAAAGTCTGCCGAACAGTAGGAAATACGGAACGAACCAGCAAACTTTTTTCGCCTCTTTAATTCGTGTCTCGTCCTTCTTTGTCCTCCTTTTCGGTAACAGTACACGCGTATTATATGAACACGTGCACGTTGTAACCGTTTATAATAATTCGAAATTAATATAAACGTATATAATAATTGTTGTAATTATTTCTAGTTTTTAACAACATAACCTGAAATCTACAGCCTATCAGCTGTTCAATGAAATCAGCTGATTGTTACGAATTAATATAAAACAACTGATCTTTTACCGTATCTAACGTAAATATCTAATTAAAAAAACATATTTAAACACATCGTCAGACTAATTATATATTCAGCAAATATCATTAACAGCTTCGCTTCTGTCGGTAAATCCACCTGTCACTTGTACTTTTAACTAAACATGTCAGTGTTGCCAACCTAATTAAAATAATATACGTGGAAATGAAGTACGCTTTTCACGTTTTCATATTTTTGGAAAATGTAAATCTATTGTTAGCCAGCAAAAATGTATCGGATACATGTATTTCCACACTACCATGCTGTAGTTAGGTTATCAAGACTTACATATACGCGTGAAAATAAAATAAGTTTTCCCATTTTCTTTATTTTCAGAGATTTTAAATATGTAAATCTGTTACACGAAGGAAAATAAAGCAATGTATTTCAATAGGAAAAATGCTGCTTGTGACTGCTGAACAGTGAATAATTATTGTATTTTCTGGTGTAAAACGACCAACAATATCCAATATAAGTACTTTGTAGGCTTATGTTGGATATTTTCCAAGAATTGGTTGAGCTTGTACAGCGCCTGTGAAGGCCGTGAGTCTGGCCATGAAATAACTGCCCCGCCCCGCCCCGCGTGTTGTAACTGCAGTATCTTGCAACGACGTAACCCTGCCTACAGTATCCAAAGTTGCAGTTTTCTCCTTTTAATACTTCCACTTTGAGGCCCAATTAAACGTCAAACTTGTACAAATGTTTATAAAATTAGATTAAAATTTTTTGCTTCTAATGCAAATGCTGTTTTCTTGCTGCTATACGGAGAGCATTTTTTGATCGCGGTAAAACACGATTTGCTGACTGAAACTGATCTACCCATGAAGCAAAAAATGTACCTCGATTTTTCAACCCATTTGTTCGACTTTGTGCTATTTCAAACTGTGTACATTAACTAAAAACAATTCTTCGTGTGTGATTAAAATTTTAGCAAAATCTGTCAAACCGATAATGAGAAATCAGGTCGATTTTTTGCTGGTAACTTTATTATGTGAAGTTGTTTATTGGTAATACATACACATGGTGAGGTAAAAGTACGGTTTGTCTTATGTATCACTTCAAGAAGAAATAGGCACTACATTAGTGGTCGAATAAATGTTGCACAAACTTTCTTACAGTTCATTATTTTCCCAACAAATTCCGTTCGTGAGCCATCAACTACAATCCGGTAAATTGATTCAACTTTTTTTAAATCGGTTCGTCAGATTTTCTTCAATCTTTTTTATCGTCAAAGTATAGAGTCATAAATCAAATTAGTATTCGTTTTATATTCTTCTTCTTTTCTGCTAGTATTAATGTCACTATGTTTAGTATAATCTGCCTTGCCTAGCTTCGTCAATTCTACTTTCGTTGACGCGTTTCGGAGAACCTCCATCTTCAGAAACTATATCTTTACTCCTATATTAAGTATAGATATAGATTTTGAAGATGGAGGTTCTCCGAAATGCGTCAACGAAAGTAGAATTGACGAAGCTAGGGAAGGCAGATCATTATACTGAACGTAGTGAAATTAGTATGTCAAACTTGAAATTAAAAAGGCATTTACGATTCAAGAGCAAATGGAAAAAACGACAGCCGTCAGGTTTTTTTTCTATTTAAGATGGGTTATAACTTCATAAATGACCAAAATTCTAACAAAATCTTATGTACCTGATTTCCTGAGATCGATCCATACGATTTGTTATACCATTTGGTTATACATTTGAATAATATTCCTGATAACAAGATTACCTGGTACACATACATTTTGTTTGTATCACAAAATCGTTTGACGCGGTTTTTAGAAATTTAGATTTTAACACATTTTTTCACCGAGATAAAGGCAAACTGGCTCACAGACTACTTTTCATCAAAATCGTTTCATTACTTTAGTCCGCAGCGATACGCAGTCAACAATTAAAAACCTTTTTTTTTTTGTTGATTGAGCGGATCTGAAAACCAGGTATACTTATGAAAATATCAAAAAAACGATTTTAACGATTCCAGTATTTTCTGAACACTTCGTCAAACGAGAAAGTAAACACTGGTTATATTTCTTAGACAACCAGACAAACCACGCGTTCAAGTCTCTCTCTCTCTCTCTCTCTCTCTCTCTCTCAATATAGAGAACTTTCCCAAGTGAAAGCAATCGGGACAATGTGCCAACGTGAAATTTTCTTGCCAATTTATCGCAGGTAAACTCGCTGCGTTTGGCTATTGTAGTGTTTTTTGAGATGTTTTACCGGTCGACTTCGTGTATAAATTAAAAATGTTTTACGTTTAAGAGAATAAATTAATTCGTCAAGAACGTGCTGAAACGCCGTAGACATATTTACGAAGACTATACAAAAATACGTGTTTGATTTAGCATGTTTGGCGCTCTAATAAGGAATATAAGTTCTTAAAGTTTAAGAATCATTTCAAAATTTTGGATCTTATTAAAAAATTGAGTTTTTTTAAATTTTGCTCGTAGGCTTATATTAACTCCGTGTAGAAAATTTGAAATTTGAAAAATTTGTACCGGAATAAATCGAAGAACTTTCACAGCAGCCTTAGTTTGTTTTCGTCTTCCGCTAAGTTCCGAACCGACATTTTGAAACTTTCAAAATACCGACCGTAATCGTAAATTGGTCAAAACCTAACATGTTGATTTTCTACGGCTTTTCTGTTTCGTTTATAGACGCTTAATAACCTACTGATTGCCAGCTCTTTTAAACAGTACAAATTCATTAAATATGAGAAAGTTAGTGCTGCATTTATTCCTGACAGTCCCATTCCGCCAGTGAATCTCCCAAGGCGTGTTACAAAAACAAAACTAACCTGCGCCCTGTAGGCTGTTTTCGACGCGAACAATAGAATCACAGATTGAAACATTAACCTGAATTCCGCACGCGGCGCTACCGTAGATCAAACACTGCGTCTGCGCAACCTTGATATGGTCGCCGTGGTTGATATGTAGGCTAGGTGCTTGATCATATCAAGGTTGCAATGTAATATCGGTAAACGCAGACCGTCTCTTGCGTCATTAACGAGCGTAGCGAAATATTTTCTGCTTGATTGTATTTTAGTTTCTCACTACGATGAATAAATTTATATATGTATATATATATATATATATATATATATATATATATATATATATATATATATAATTATTACTATTATTATTATTACTATTTACGTATAGACCCTGTTGGATCACGCAAAGCACTCCGACTCATGTCTTGTTCCTTCTAATCCCCCACATCTCACTCATCCTGTCACCAAGAATCCTCTATCGCTCCTCCATTTTACCCCTGCTCTCTTTGGGATTTCATTCTCTGGGACCTTTCAACCGAGTATCTTTCGCCCGTATGCGTTCCTGTCTTCAGTGTCTGTTGAGCTATTTCTGCGTCATGTAGGTCTATTCTGACTTGTGTGATCCACGACGTTGTCGATTTGACTCCTTGTATATACTTAAGGATTCTGTTGGCAAGTCTCGTTGTTGGGAGTCCACTGATGTGTCCATAGAACTATATATATATATATATATATATATATATATATATATATGTATATGTGTATATGTGTGTGTGTGTGTGTGTGTGTGTGTGTGTGTGTGTGTGTGTGTGTGTGTGTGTGTGTGTGTGTGTGTGTGCATGTGTGTGTGTGCGTGCATGTGTGTGTGCGTGTGCATGTGCGCGTGCGCGTGCGTGTGTTTTAAATTTAATTAACCGCCTTTTAAAACGCTTTATGTAGCTACTCACTATATATACATATATATATATATATATATATATATATATATATATATATATACATATATATACACATACAACACACACACTACACACCCATAAACCACACACACACACACACACACAAGATACTGAAACACACACACACACACATACACACACACACACACACACACACAAACACACACACACACAAACACAAACTTCAATGTTTCATTTTAAGAATTACTTCGGGGACTCGAGGAATATCGGCGAATGTTTAGGTATGCAGGAGAGGACCGCGGGAGGTCGCGATACAATCAAGGTCTGGGACAATGTCCTGTTCCGAGTTCTGCTCACGTCTTGCAAATAAAGGTTTCTGTGTCTCTTGGTCGGTATGCAAAGCGCAGTCCAATTGTCTTTACCTGCATTAACCGATGTCTTTATCTGGTGAGCCTATGTGGGTCGCACTAGATACGAGTATATATAGCCTAGGCTTACCTGAAATAATCAGTCAACTAAAACAAAATGTTGTCTTATTTACAAAAAAAAACTCCCAATTCGGAAACTAATATATTAAAAGAAAACAAAAAATGAATGTAGTTGTTCAGGTTTTATTTATTCATTCATTCCTAATCTAGGTGTGTGTGTGTGTGTGTGTGTGTGTGTGTGTGTGTGTGTGTGTGTGTGTGTGTGTGTGTGTGTGTGTGTGTGTGTGTGTGTGTGTGTGTGTGTGTATTATAAACTGGTCTTATAAATCTTAGTATATGACCAAAGTACTCAAACTGGATTTTCAGCGAATTTTCATTTGAAAATTATCCGAATTCATTATAAAGTCCGGAAGTAACGACGTACGAGTCGCGTGTGTAGCTTGGCCAAGCTGAATTTCATGATGAATATTTTAAATGTGTAATTGTGCTTAGTGTTTGTGATGTATGTTTTAATGTTTTGTTTGACTTTGTAACGACCTCAACAGAGGGATTTAACATTTTGTATGACCTGAAGTGAAACTATAGAGTTTCGAAACCGCGGTAGCCTTTATGAGGTGAGTTGATAGACCACTGACGGGAAGAATAGTTCATAATCCTAGTCATTTGAATATGTGGTCCGGTGGCTATGTTACAATAATGAAAATTATAAGTTGGAGCAGCCGTGATGAGTCCAGACCTGGGACCTTGAAATTCTCCTCTAGATCACTGTTCAGAAGTGGTTAAAATTTATAATAGGAATTTGTGTAAAACATTTATGTTTGAGCTCGCTGAACATATAATAGTCGTGTATTATCACCTCGAAGCCGAATTTTAAAATTTCTATTTAGAATTTTATTGTAATTAAATATTTAGCTGAAAATTACTCTTCACTATAACTAGCGATTTTTTGAAAAAATATTTTACTTCCGAATCCATTGCTTGTACATAAATAGAACCGTTGTAACGTATTATCTCATGCTCACAAATTGTTATTTACCGGCAACGCCGTACGGTTACGGCTAGTCTGAACTGTTTTCACTGAATTTAATTTAAAACCACTCTTCTGTTTTGCATTAAAGTTTCCCATGCGTAATAACTAACTAAAACTACTCTTCTACATTTCGTTAAAGTCTCTCATAACATACCGTATTACGT
Source organism: Callitettix versicolor (assembly GCA_022606455.1). Taxonomy (NCBI): domain Eukaryota; kingdom Metazoa; phylum Arthropoda; class Insecta; order Hemiptera; family Cercopidae; genus Callitettix; species Callitettix versicolor. Next base: position 11,735,500 of record CM040190.1, read on the forward strand.
ATCCCGTATGACGTTTATTCAGATATGATTTCACACATTATCCAACACGATTTGGATCCTAATCAACGTTACGGGTCATGCGAACGTTTCATTATGTGGAACATTTCCCATCTCGTAGGAAACCGACTTGAAACAAAGCATTCACTTGCACAAGCTGGGTTCAATGACACCTGCAATTCATATTATGTCTGCTTTATTGCACAGTTTCTGTTCGGATCAGAAAGTGCCAAGGCGAGAGAAAAGAACTTTTTTGTCCTTTTGTTGGTGCAATTATTGGGAAGTTGATTTCGCAGTAAACGTCAAACATATTTATTAGAAAGAGCAATGTAGCTATGTATCATAAAAATTATTGGAGATGTCATCGTGGTAATACCCAGGCACGAGACCTTGAAATGAGCGCAAAATGAGCGAAATCATGAGCGTTCATAATTTTATTACGATATCATTCTAGTTTGGCACAAAAATCGAATCTGGGAACACGGTAATTTGAACGAATTCGTTAACCAGCAAAATTCGTTTAGCAGTTTCAAAATGGCGGCCATTTCAAATCTTTAAAAATGCATAACTTGACTGCCTTAAATGTTTTTGAAAATCCAATTTTTGCCATTGTAATCAGCGTGAAAAAATGCGTAAATTAATATTTTGAATTTTCAAAACAATATGTTGAAATTAAAATAGTCCATTTATTCGTGACGACTGTCATGGTTCGTTTTGGTATTTTCAATGTAATTAGAGTTTAAAACGCAAATATGTGGAGATTTTAACGCCGTTTATGTTGGTGGAATCAGAATGTAAAAAAAGATAGAAAAACTTACTTCCATAACGTTGCGAGACAGCTGCGTGCTGAGTTTATTTCATTATTATTACTAGCTGAAGTACCCGGCGTTGCACGGGAAAGATATGTTTTTGCAACGGTGAGGTTATATTAGAAAAACAATGTATTAAAATATTTATTCATTTAAAAAGATTAAGGATATCTACAATTTTTATACTTTTTTGTCTAGGTAAGAGCCTAAATACTGTTTGATGTTTCAGTTTAATACACCTCGATAACCAATATTTTTAGTTTCAAATCTTGAGCACTTATAGTCTCCCCTGTACGTTTATTATTAAAGTTAGACTGGGTAAGTAGTTTAATGGCGTTGAAATCAAACTTTTGCAAAATCCTCTCTTAGTGCACCTCAATATTGTTGTAAGAAGGTACCCAGAAAATTTTAAGTCTAGCTATGATAGTCTTGGTTGTAAGTTGATTATTAATGTTGAACTGGGTAAGTAGTTTAATGGCGTTGAAATCAAACTTTTGTAAAATCCTTTCTTAGTGCATATCGACATTGTTGAAAGAAGGTGAAAATTTCAAGTCTCTAGTTATAATAGTCTCGGCTGTCGTTTATTATTAAAGTTAGACTGGGTAAGTAGTTTAATGGCGTTGAAATCAAACTTTTGCAAAATCCTCTCTTAGTGCACCTCAATAATGTTATAAGAAGGTACCCAGAAAATTTTAAGTCTAGCTATGATAGTCTTGGTTGTAAGTTGATTATTAATGTTGAACTGGGTAAGTAGTTTAATGGCGTTGAAATCAAATTTTTGTAAAATCCTTTCTTAGTGCATATCGACATTGTTGAAAGAAGGTGAAAATTTCAAGTCTCTAGTTATAATAGTCTCGGCTGTACGTTGATTATTAAAGTTGAAAGTTGGACTGGGTAAGTAGTTTAATGGCTTTGAAATCAATTTTTTGTAAAATCCTTTCTTAGTGTATATCGACATTGTTGAAAGAAGGTGACAATTTCAAGTCTCTAGTTATAATAGTTTCGGCTGTACGTTGATTATTAAAGTTGGACTGGGTAAGTAGTTTAATGGCGTTAAAATCAAATTAAAAACCTCACAGTGCTCCTTATAGTGAAAGTTCTGGTATGTGTGCCAAATTTGGTTGTGATCGGTTGAGAAATGTAGGAGCAACCGAATATAGAAATAGTTTTTGAAGATGGAGGTTCTCCGAAACGCGTCAGCCAAAAAGAATTGACGAAGCTAGGGAAGGCAGATTATTATACTGAACATAATGCCAATAATCCTAGCAAAAAAGAAGAATATAAAAAGAAGGTTTTTAATTGTGTTGATAAATACATTTCTTGAGAAAATATTCAGTATGTTCTTGTGATTAAAGATTTTAAGGAGTTTGAATAAGTTACACTGTGTTTGAACTGTACATTTGTATTGTTAAATTAGTACTTTTAAATACTTCTGTAGGAAAAATTTTATGCACAATTCTTGTTCATAGTGTCTAATTTCAACTGGAAAAAAATACCTCGTTTTAAAAAAAGTGCCATTTTGCTCACTAGTCGCACAAATCATTATTTTCTATTCCTTTATAATTTCACTGACTATATTTTATCACATTTGTAATAATTCAACAGAATGTGAGAAAGTTAGTGCACGTTTTCTGCTTAAAATTGACTTTAACTTCACCCTGACGACCTACTAATTACGTTCTATGTAAACACCGTGGTTTATCATGCATTATGTTAAAACAAATTAACTAAGTAGTGGACAACGTACTGCACTTAACTGTTAATCACAGTTGTGTTGTGTGTTGCCTACTTACAAGGCGCTATATACTGTACTGTTCAGTACGTTTACATTATGATAAAGATAGCTTTGTCTTGATGTATCCGGCTTTTTACCTAGTTTCAGTACTTAGCGAAATTCTTATTATTGGAAATGAGCTATTGGTACGGCCATTAAGGTAATACCCACAGGCACGAGGCGACTGTTAAAAAACTGGTACTGTATATATTTTTTACATTTAAGTGTGTGTGTGTGTGTGTGTGTGTGTGTGTGTGTGTGTGTGTGTGTATGTGTGTTTTTTAGCACCTCTCTCTCTCTCTCTCTCTCTCTCTCTCTCTCTCTCTCTCACACACACACACACACACACACACACACACACACACACACACACACACACACACACACACACACACACTAAAAATGTTAGTTTTCTATCTATCGATAAAAAACAAAACCTTGACTATAAAAATTCCCCTACAGTGCTCAATGTTTATTTTATTTTTCGGTTTTCTCTTTTACCCTTTTCAACGTGTATCGTGTTTTAGGGCTGGTTGTGATGTTGGATTCTGCGCGATGCGTGCCAATGTCGTATTGCATATCGTAAACAGTATATTTATCGGTAACAGTATCATTTCAATTGAGGTTTCGTTAAAAATTCAATTTCTAAATAAAATGTGCAATAAAATTATTTAAAAAAAATACGTTTTAAATGAAGAACAAATGTGAAGAGAAAATAAGCGAGGAAGACCAAGACGATTAGAAAATAAATGAAAAAGAATGAAATTAACGATGAAAATGTTACAAGTAATAAAAGAGTTATGACTGAAGAGCAACGTCGACTAATTAACAACAAAAAAGACGAATCGAGGAAAACATGATACACGATTTATATTTTTGGTTCGGTAAGAGAAATTGTTTATTTGTAATTTGGCACATGTTTTAGTTAGGAATCCAAAACCAACATTTAAGCAAAATATAATATTGCATCATTGCCACCGGACCACATATTTAAGTAATTAGGATTATGACCTATTCTTCCCATCAGTGATCTATCCACTCACCTCCTAAAGGCTACCGCGGTTTCGAAACTATTGTTTCATCTTCAGGCCGTGATACAAAATGTTAAATCCTTCTGTCGAGGTCGTCACAAAGTCAAACAAAACAACAAAAACATACCTCACAAAGAGTCCGGAATGTAACGACATACGAGTATCGTTTGGTCTAATCCAAATTTCATCGTACGTATTTTAATCGTGTAATTGTGTTCAGTGTTTGTGACGTATGTTTTTAATGTTTTGTTTGACTTTGTGACGACCTCGATAGAGAGATTTAACATTTTGTTTTTTTTCCATTCAACTTTGGGGTACACCAAATCAATCACTTCTCAATGTTCTGTGCCTTTCTCGTAGCCCAGTATTGCTTCATACGTTGTGATCTTCCTTTTCTTTCTTCGTCAGAGATTTGGATCGTTCGCTTGGATTTGACTTTGCCTTGGAACCGTTGCTTCTTGTCCTTGGTTATTGTTTTGGCTGTTCTGTCCATGAGCATAGTGTCAGTGATCTACATTTTAACATTTTGATTAACATTTTGTATTTTGTATTTTTTTTTTTTTTTTTAACATCCGAAAAGGCATTGTGCACAACCTTGGACTAATACAGACGATGGGATGATTTATAGCGTATGAAAATGCCAAGCCCTGGCTTGGAATCGAACCCGGATCTTTGCCCGGGTCTTCAGGTCGTGGCCCAGTACGCTATCAACTAGGCCACCGAGGTGGCTTTAACATTTTGTATCACGACCTGAAGAGGAAACGATAGAGTTTCGAACCGCGGTAGCCTTTACGAGGTGAGTAGATAGACTACTGACAGGAAGAATAGGTCATATTCTAATTATTTAAAATATAATAATTTTAAAAGAAGGAAAGCGAGACATTCATTTTGTATGAGCGCTTATGAATTAAAAATTGACCTGAATTTTGATCAATACAGATATACTTGATTTTATTATTTTCGAAGGAGTTTTGGTTGATAGTGTAACGTTTTTTTAATGGTGTTAGTATTTGGGTAGACTACACATTCATGCAAAACAATTTTTCTAAATCTGTCTCCAATAAAATTCATTTACACCCATTAAGACCAGACCAACAACTTTTCACGTAAACTCAGGGCAGTATTATAAAGGCAAATCACAATTGAAAATATCAGTTTTTTTCACGATCACCATACTTTCTTATACGCATTAACGTTTTTACTGTATGGGAAAACAACATTTCCAATTCTATTACATCGTCATAAATCACCATTGATAAGGTCTGTGCAAGGTAGTACAGTAAATTGATGAATGAAAGAAGCTGGGCCCCGTTAGAATTGTGTTAGTGACTGTACAGGCCACCAGGCGCGCTGTTAAGTGTGTCATTACCCTCGGCGACCTTTACTTATATAATGTTGCATGAACTTTCTCATGTACGCATGGACGTTGCAGTGCGATTTGAGAAAATTCCCTGGGAAATTGTAAACACCTGAGATCTTTGTGATTAATTGTTAGTGCCTTTTTTCCGCAGCGAAACCGATAGACCTTTAAGTTTTCGTGCTCAAACGGAAAATTTGAAAATTTGTTAAATGTCCGAACACAAAATGTAAAAAAAACACAGAACTGTCACACTGACATGATCGAAACGAATTTCGAAAAATCACGTCACGTAAAAGAACAATTTCTGTAACACGTTTTCTTAAACGAGAATATTTTTGGAATTAAAACGCAATAAAATTCACCTGAAATGTGCCTCAATTAGTGTTTTCAACTTTCAAATTAGTTTGAAATTACGAAAGTGAACCCTGGCCGATATCATGTTGGTTTCAGTATTTTCCGATGGAATTTGAAAATTAATGGAGGTTGCGCTAATAAAATCAGAAATGAATAAAATGAAAAGAATTGTTCATTTAATTTTGGTAGTTATATCAAAATAGTGGTGGTTTTATATTATTTCGTAAAGGTCAGCTGATTTCATTGAACAGCTGATGAGGTATAAGTTTTAGGTTATGTTGTTAAAAACTGGCTATGTTAATTTGTAGTATATATTAATTCGTAACGATCAGCTGATTTCATTGAACAGCTGATAAGCTATAATAAGTTTCAGGTTGTTTTCTAAAAACTGGCTATATTAATTTGTCGTTTATATTAATTCGTAACGATCAGCTGATTTCATTGAACAGCTGATAAGCTATAATAAGTTTCAGGTTATGTTTTTAAAAACTGGCTATGTTAATTTGTTGTTTGTATTAATTCGTAACGATAAGCTGATTACGTTGAACAGCTGATAAGCTATAATAAGTTTCAGGTTATGTTTTTAAAAACTGGCTATGTTAATTTGTTGTTTGTATTAATTCGTAACGATAAGCTGATTACGTTGAACAGCTGATAAGCTATAATAAGTTTCAGGTTATGTTTTTAAAAACTGGCTTTGTTAATTTGTCGTTTATATTAATTCGTAACGATCAGCTGATTTCACTGAACAGCTGATAAGCTATAATAAGTTTCAGGTTATGTTCTTAAAAACTGGATATGTTAATTTGTCGTTTATATTAATTCGTAAAGCTGATTTCATTGAACAGCTGATAAGCTGTAATAAATTTGAGGTTATGTTGTTGAAAACTAGCTATGTTAATTTGTCGCGTTTTCGAACAAATTATTGTAATTAAAATAAAAAAGGAAGAGAAAACAACGATACATGATTTTTATTTTTGTTCAGTAACAGAAATGTTTTTGTGTGTAAACGTATGCCCGAGGGAAACATACACAAACTTTCAAACATAAATATTAATATAACGAAATGTGAACTTACTTTCTCCTAACTGTGTGAAAGTAAAAGTACAAGACCAAGGCAGAACAACAGAACAATATCAGTGACACCTAACGCCCAAAAATCGTTGAATAAAACATGCATGTGGCGGTAATTTGGTAGAATAGGCGGCCATTGTGTAATTGGAAATTACACTTAGCGGCTGCTTCCTTGCTAATACTGTATTTACATAATTACGTCATTTAAGCTTGCATTACGCACCAGCCTGTAATTGTAACGTTCGCAAACTGAATCACTTCCTGCTTTATAAACAATAACGGCACGCAGCTGTCTCGCCGACTGCGCAAAGCGGATTTCTAAAATAATTTGTCTATTTCAACCTTTTCGTGTATGATTTAATCGTGATAATCAGCATTAAAATCTGCATATATTAGAATTTTCAACTATTAAATTACATTGAAGATAAGAAGTTGAACCCTGACTGCCGTGGAAAGAAAATTCCATAATTTCAACGCGTTTTATAAATTAAAAGTGCTAATGTATGCTGTTTTGTAACGCTGATAACGATAGTGAAATTATATTTTCAAAAATATTCAAGATAAAAAAGTTGTGATTTTTAATGATTCGAAAAGACCGCAGTTTTGATACTGTTATACAATTTTTGCTGGTTAACGCACTTGTTAAAGCTGTTACTGATTTTTATGCAAAGTTTTTTTTTGTGTTTAACGTCCGACTATCGTGCACACTTGGGCTAATGCAGACGATGGGATGATTTATAGCGTATCAAAATGCCAAGACCTGGCCTGGAATCGAACCCGGGTCCTCGGGGTGAAAGCCCAGTACGCTATCAACTAGACCACCGAGGCGGCTATGCCAAGTTTGTATCAAATCGGTCTAAAATTGCGAACATGAACGTGCTAAAACACCACACACACACACACACACACACACACACACACACACACACACACACACACACACACACACACACACACACACACACACACACACACACACACACACACACACACACACACACACACACACACACATATATATATATATATATATATATATATATATATATATATATATGTGTGTGTGTGTATATATATATAGGCTATATACACATACATATACACACACACACACATACACACACACACACACAAAAGTAATTTTCGAATGAGCACACATCTGTCTCGCAGACGTGATGGAAGCAATTTTCCAGTAATAATTGTTAGTATCTTACACGTTTTTGAAAACCGGTATTAAAAATCTGTATGTATGAGTATTTTAATTTTTCGAATTACATTAACAATACGAAATGAACCTTGTCCGTCGTCAGGTTTATTTTAAAATAAAAATTTAATAAAATAAATTAATAATAAAATGAATATTATGTTAAAATATTATATTATAAAATATTTATTGTAAATAATATGGGTTAATATAATAAATAAAATTTAAATTTAAAATTGTAAATTCTACAGATTCTAATTCTGTTAAAGATGGTGAATGCATAGTGTAAGGTAAAAGAATTAAAAGAAAACCTTTAAAACAGAGTTTACTGGAAAACCAACTTGTGCAGGTTTTTTTCGAAATCTGGAGTCAAAGAAAGTTTTTGGAAAATCTGTTTTAGATATACGGTATTAAAAAAAAATAAATTCTTCTGATTTTTTGTAACTATCGAACTTAAATACTTAAAATTTTCAAGGATACTCGAAAAAACAACAATGGGTTTAAAGACAAGGATTTTGAAAGCGAATATCAATTTGTTTTTGTTTTAATTGACTCTGTACAAAGACGGTTAATGACACTTTGTGGCTGCCGTTCACTTTGTAATTGTGAAGTGTAACCGCGATGAAAATGAAATTCCCCAAAACCGGCCGCAATGTATTTATTGACCTTCCAGCTTCGGAATGTTTGGATTTGGGTCAAGACTGGTTCACAGTGCAAACCGCAATTTGCCACCGGCGGCCTGTTTCGGCCAATCCGCTGCGTCATTGTTTGCAGCTGATGCTTGTGAATAATTGTGAACGGCTCTTTTGTACAATTCTATGTTTAATAATATTATAAATGTGCTGATTTATATTGTTATTGATGAATTTTCCCGGGAAAATGAGTTGTCGGAGCTGCCATCATGGTAAGATCCAGCTCCGGTCCCAGCATTCTTTTTTGACACGGGATCATAAAACTTATACAGGTACATGCCTTTGATTTTCTATTAATTGCTTATATTCACCATCATTTCCAAACAGGCAAAGTGAAATTGGCTTTATACGAGGTGTGTTCAGAAAGAAACGAGAATTTTAATTTTTTGAACAAAATTTTTATTTATTCTTCTACATTGATGTTGTCGCCTTCAAAATAGTCCACATTGGAGATATGCACTTGTGCCAGCGCTTCTTCCAATCCTCGAAACACTTCTCAAACTCGATCTTTTAGATAGCCTTTAGTTCTTTCAGCGATGCGTAGTTTTAATGTCATCTACGGCTGTAAAACGACGGCCCTTTAAGGTTCTCTTTATTTTTGGAAATAGGAAAAAGTCACACGGAGCCATATCTGGCGAATATGGAGGCTGG
>CM040190.1:11744545-11912045 GCA_022606455.1 Callitettix versicolor
TTTTTCTGGACAGTCACGTATTAGGCTACATGGTATTTATAACATTTATTCACATGAATGGAATGCTTTGGTTAACGATAACAAAGTTTGGACTGTTAGTGTTCTCAGTTTACCAACACGTGAAACTGTTGAATGAGTGCGTCGTCGATTTAAAGTTTACCCAAAGTTTACTCAACGTTTCGGATCAGTTGACGTTGCCAGTTGTCGAAAATGGCCGAGATCAGTTCTCGGATTATCAAAACCAAAACCAACATTTGAAAACCATCAGAAAAGCCTTTAACGAACTCTTTAAAACCGTATGCTACATTAACGACTACTACAGTACGTGTATGTTTTGGTATGTGATAAATTCAATTTTTTGGGTTGCCACATCTGTCAGGGCGATCGAATCTTCCACTAATGAACTGATGAATTTTCACTACCTTAACTTCACCATATACGTGTTATGTGGATTGTTGATGTGCAGCTTACTGGAGACTGCAGTGGGCAAATTAAAATTGTCTGTGCTTGATACTATGAATGAAATCAAAAAGAAAAGAAATCATTTCAAGGTCATCCAGTACAGACTTATCCACCAAGATGAATCAATGTCGTGCGGCTTCTTCGATATAAACTTTGGCCTCCTTCCAACTCTAATCAACATCACTTCAACGTTAATCTTCGCTACTTTGAAGGAATGAAAAAGTGAACTTTTACAACTTGACTTGCAATAGTATTATTAGATGTATTTAGATGAATCAGTACTTAGATGTAATAGTATTACTATATGTAATGGTATTATTAGATGTATTTAGATGAATCAGTACTTAGATGTAATAGTGTTACTATATGTAATAGTATTATTAGATGTATTTAGATGAATCAGTACTTAGATGTAATAGTGTTACTATATGTAATAGTATTATTAGATGTATTTAGATGAATCAGTACTTAGATGTAATAGTATTACTATATGTAATAGTATTATTAGATGTATTTAGATGAATCAGTACTTAGATGTAATAGTATTACTGTATGTAATAGTATTATTAGATGTATTTAGATGAATCAGTACTTAGATGTAATAGTATTACTGTATGTAATAGTATTATTAGATGTATTTAGATGAATCAGTACTTAGATGTAATAGTGTTACTATATGTAATAGTATTATTAGATGTATTTAGATGAATCAGTACTTAGATGTAATAGTATTACTATATGTAATAGTATTATTAGATGTATTTAGATGAATCAGTACTTAGATGTAATAGTGTTACAATATGTAATAGTATTATTAGATGTATTTAGATGAATCAGTACTTAGATGTAATAGTGTTACTATATGTAATAGTATTATTAGATGTATTTATATGAATCAGTACTTAGATGTAATAGTATTACTATATGTAATAGTATTATTAGATGTAATTTGTGTTGAGTTTGTTCTTTTTTGCTTCCCTTACATTAGTAAGTTTTGATAATGGTAGTGATCCAAAATACGTCAACAAATAGAAAACTGACAAAGTTAGGAAAGGCAGATGAATGTACTCATAATAATAATAACACTCTTAGCAGAAAAAAAGAAAATTACATTAGAAATATCACGTTAATATTGGTGTATAGTTGGATATGAAACAGAGTTAAACTTCTAGTTTATAAATATCTGATGCTCATTTATATCACATCACAGATTAAATTTGCATTTATTTACAAAAAAAAATTTACATCACAGATAAATTGTTTATATTTTGTATACTTACAGTACTGTGTATTCCATTCTGTGATTAGCTTCACTTAGTGCATTTTAATAACAGCGTTAAAATATGCAAAAATATGTTTGTAGGAAATAATATAAAGTATTGAAGAGTTCGCCAATAATGTCTCTGCAGGGCGAATGTACGACACTGGAGAACAGATTCGATACAATCAGAGTGCTAGTCCCGTAGAGGCTCTCGTACCCAAGTCATACTTGGCCGTCATACCTAACCTAACCTAACAATAATGTCTCTGCAGGGCGAGTGTACGACACTGGAGAACAGATTCGATACAATCAGAGTGCTAGTCCCGTAGAGGCTCTCGTACCCAAGTCATACTTGGCCGTCATACCTAACCTAACCTAACAATAATGTCTCTGCAGGGCGAGTGTACGACACTGGAGAACAGATTCGATACAATCAGAGTGCTAGTCCCGTAGAGGCTCTCGTACCCAAGTCATACTTGGCCGTCATACCTAACCTAACCTAACAATAATGTCTCTGCAGGGCGAGTGTACGACACTGGAGAACAGATCGATACAATCAGGTGCTTTTCCGCTAGAGGCTCTCGTACCCAAGTCATACTTGGCCGTCATACCTAACCTAACCTAACAATAATGTCTCTGCAGGGCGAGTGTACGACACTGGAGAACAGATTCGATACAATCAGAGTGCTAGTCCCGTAGAGGCTCTCGTAACCAAGTCATACTTGGCCGTCATACCTAACCTAACCTAACAATAATGCCTCTGCAGGGCGAGTGTACGACACTGGAGAACAGATTCGATACAATCAGAGTGCTAGTCCCGTAGAGGCTCTCGTACCCAAGTCATACTTGGCCGTCATACCTAACCTAACCTAACAATAATGTCTCTGCAGGGCGAGTGTACGACACTGGAGAACAGATTCGATACAATCAGAGTGCTAGTCCCGTCAGAGGCTCTCGTAACCAAGTCATATTTTGTCCGGCCGTCATACCTAACCGAACCTAACAATAATGTCTCTGCAGGGCGAGTGTACGACACTATGAGAACAGATTCGATACAATCAGAGTGCTAGTCATAACATTGTTGTAGCTTATTGTTATTGTTTTCGTACCCAAGTCATACTTGGCCGTCATGAGTAAAGACTAACAATAATAATCTGCAGGGCGAATTGTAACGACACTGGAGAACAGATTCGATACAATCAGAGTGCTAGTCCCGTACTAACATTTTATACATTTTAAATAAAAACATAACTTATAACAAGCATAATGACATATGAAATACTAACGAGATTTATGTAATTGAGATTTTCCACTGACAATAGTTTGTAGTTGTGGACTAATTTTACTTGTACCAATTATTAAAAGAGATTTAAGATGCTCATCAGTTAATTTAGATCTGTAAACATTTTTTGTTTACTTCATTTTGGAGAAGGTCTTCTCACACAAATAAGTAGTACCAAAAACAGAAAACAGCCCACGAGCAAATTTATGCAAATTATCAAATTGTGTCAGTGGAAGACTCTTATAAAATTCCAACAAAGATGAGTTTTGATATTTGTTCTTAATTATATCACTGCACTGTAGATCAATCATTTCCATTTGAAGTTCCGGGGCTAGGGTTTCAATGTCAGTATCAAAAGGATTCTGAAAAATCTTAATTTGATTCGCAATGGCATCAAAGTCCGAGAAACGAGTATCAAAATTTATTTTCAAAGCACTCAAAGTTTCGTTGCAAAATCGATAGGAAACTCAGTCTCAGTGGTGTGGCTGAATATTTCACATGTTTTAAAATGTGAAAAACATTTACTTCGTAGTTGTGATTGAAACAGTATCAATTTCTTCCGGAATGATTTGATATTAGTGTATAAATCAGGAAGATGCTGGTTTTCTCCTTGCAATCTCAAATTCAGTTCGTTCACATGTTTTGTCAAATCAACATAGAATGCTAACTTCCACAGCCATGCGTTGTTTTGTAATTCAGTAAGAGGGCGATGCTTTTCATTCAAAAAAACTTCGATCACTGCTCGAAGTTCAAAAAAGCGCTGAAGGACTTTCCTACAACTAAGCCAACGTACGGCAGTATGATAAGGTAAGTCATTTTCTCCAATCTCTTCAATAAATTGTCGGAATTGTCGGTGATTCAGCCCAAAAGATGTGATAAAATTAACAGTTGATATGACTGGTTTCAGAACTTCAGACATATCCAAACATTTTCCGCACAAAGACTGTTGATGAATGATACAATGTAAGACTAATGGTTTTGAACCACCGTCATTTTCTACAGCCTTTGACACAAGAGCGACCACTCCTTTATCTTTCCCACTCATGTTTTTGCCTCCATCAGTTGTAATACATTTCAAGTTTTTCCATCGAAGGTTCTTTTGATTAATGGTCATTTCAACTCCTTTAAAAATATCTGTACCAGTAGTTGTGCCATGAATACTATACATATCAAGAAGTTCTTCATGCACTTCATAGCTTTTATCTACTCCTCGAATATAAATCAACACCTGAGCAGTATCTGACACATCCGTTGACTCATCCAAGGCCAAAGAAAACCACTCAACATGTCCATTTTTGTCGAACAGTTGAGAGGATATATTTTCAGCGATGTTTTCTACCCTTCGAGCCACAGTGTTTGCTGACATACTGACAGTTTTTAATAAATTTACCTTTTCAGGGCACATTTCTTCGGCTACTGCAATTATACATTCTTTGATCATTTCTCCATCGGTGAATGGTTTTCCACGTTTTGCAATTTCAAGAGCCACACGAAAGCTGGCACGAGTTGCAGCCTTTTGTTCAGTTTTGAGTTTTGTAAATGAAGATTGCTGCGATTTCAATCCGCGCTTCTTAGCTTCGAATATTTCTGTCCGTAAACTTCCTGTATATTTTGAGTAATTTTGAAAATGTTTTGTTTCATAATGACGTTTAATGTTATATTCTTTGAGAACGGCTATGCTTTCATTGCAAATCAAACATAGCGCCTTGTTACTGGACTCAATTACGAAATACTGAATGTTCCAATGATCTTTGAATTTTCTGCATTCACTATCAATTTTTCGCTTTTTTCCATACTACTAAATCACACACAAAAGCAACAATTCAAATCAAAATACTATTACAAAGATGTCTTAAACTTAAACACGCACAAACACGTTTTAAGGAGGTACGCACTATTTGATTTCACAACAGTGTCATAGGAACTGATTTGTGGTTGCGCCACTAGCCTTCTTATATATTCCAATTACTGCCATCTAGAAGTGAGTGGAAGACACCAGAACTTTCTCGAACCAACGAGATTATTCTGTACGTGCTATTAGCGCCATCTGTTAGCGATAGAAGGTACTACCTATTTCCGCTTGTGTCCACCAGATGTCGTGTCACGTTACCCTCATGGCTCGTACTCTACGACTAATCTAGAAATTACAGATAATGACAGGAAAATTAATAATATGCAGTGTTGCCATTTTGCGGACTGTAGTCCGATTTGCAGCCTTTTTTAAACGTTGCGTACTTTTTCGGTACGCACTTTTTACCACCGGCAACAATGATAATATGGTTTTGGCTGTCGGAACTTACTGGAGTAATCAGTATGGCCCTAAGGCTGGAAAGTTTGGAGAACCCTGTTTTATAGGAACGACTCTTTTTTGGAATGAATCTACTTAGGAACAACAATATTTGATGTTAGGTTTTTTCCGAAACTAGCGCTCTAATACTCTAATTCAATATTTTTAAAATCTATTCTTATTTTTATAAAAAATATTTTTTAGGAACTAATCTTTTTTGGAAAGGATCTATATAGTAAACAAATTGTATTTGGAACTATGTTTTTCTGAAATTATTCTTCTAAGAATGAATCTTTTTTGGAACTTTCTGTTTTTTGTATAAATTCTTTTTAAGAACGATTTTTCTGGTTACAAAAATTCAGGGAAACATTATTTTTTTTAACGACTGGTTTTGAAACAATTATTTTTTAATCGATACTTTCAAAATTACTCTTTTCAGAATAACACCGCCTTTCTAATATGTGAAATGCTAAAGGGCTTCCAGGGCGTTCGTCGTCTTCAACGTCGTCACGGCTTTCTTGGAAACGCTTATACCACTCCTAAACTCTTGCTTTACTCATAACAGACTCACCATTGGCCTTTGTTAACATTTTACACACTTTGTTACACTTTATTCCATTTTTTACGCAAAATTTGATACAAATTCTTTTATCCATTTCTTTTAACAAACGAAAATCGCCGAGCTCATAAAAACACGTCTAACCTTAGTGGGTGTCACAGACACAAAGTCAACAATGAAAACAGCTGAAAGTTTTATCATACGTCAAGGGCATGTATAGCAACATAAAAAAAAAATGTTTGACAATCATACTCTCCAATCCCGCGAAATTAAAAAATTCTCGTTATTTTCTGAACACACCTCGTATATTTGTCATTGCTCTTCGAAAGGAAGAAGTAATAAAAAATAAATCAATATACTGTCTATATATATTCACATCATCATCTCTCTTTTATTATTAGAACTGAATTATTCAAACGTTAATTACTTTTTAATAATGTTGCTAAAAATATTTGATTTTGACACCTGCGCTCTTACAAACAAAATGGAAGGAAAATTTTATAAAGTATATAAACTTTTATAACATTACGGAAAATAACTTTTATTGCTAAAATGTAATTTTCTTTTAAACAAGATTTTATTTTAAAACTAACTAAATTGTTTTTGTTGGTTTTTAAAAACCTATTAAATTAAAATTTAAAAAATAATTTATTCAAAGTGAAACCCGTCGACAGTGAAACACTCATAGCAATGTCTCGTACATCTTTGTAAATCATATCGTCATATCGCACGTCTTGTAATTGCGTGGGAACCGAAGTGTGAATACTAGAGATGGTAACGGTATTACAGAACTGCTACTTTTTCACAGATAGTCAAATTTCACATATTTATCTAACAGTGAATGGCTGAGTTAAACTGTTACTAACTGTGAACTGAAATCTTTGAAATCTGTTCAACCAATCCGTGCCCCTAGTTTCTTTTATTTCCGCTAAGATCGCGTCGCTTTGCCCTACGCGTGCGTAATGAGTTCACAGTTTGGGCCTACCTATCTACACACTAACTGTGAAATTTTCACAGTTCACACTTTTGTTAGTGCGGAATTACTGAGACGAGATAAATATTGATATTGCTAACTGCGCGCGCACAGTAGTTTCCCGCCAGATTTAGCTTGTTTTTGGTATTATTTATTTAGTATAGCGAATGTTTTTTGCACAAGTAGTATTGTGTAGAAGAATTGTGTATTTGTGTAGATAAAATACCTGATTTTGTTTGTTTTTTTCTGATTTATATTAGCCTATATGAAGAAGCAATAGCTACATAACAGGCCAGCCAGATATTATTTCACAGTTCACAGTTATTCACAGTTTAATTTAACAGATATTGAAAACTAGCTGTAGCAGTTTTCACATATAACAATATTTCACAGATTGTATCATCTCTAGTGATATCCGATAATGCTCTACAAATACTCGTCACTGCAGAAGCTTTTGATGCGCTGACACACAGTTGAAAACTCCCTCAAATACAAAGGACATTCAAATTGTACCCAAACGAATTAGGTTATAAGTTTCTGATTTAATTTAATTGTTGTTAATTAGAATCGAACAGCTGTTTAACTGTTATTTAAGTCAATAGAGTACAAGAAGTTTTTTTGCAGCCATTTTGTTTCTACAAACATTAGTGTGTTGAAATTTTCACAAAACATTTTTGGTAACTCTATTAAACAGTATGTAAAGTTTTAACAGAATCGGATGAGACAATTAATACAATACGAAAATCGTGTTCCTCTTTGTAGAACACCGCGTGTATATAAGATAAATAAAAACGTATTTTTTAAAATTAATTTTCAACACGCCAGCGAGACGGCTGTTTGCGTTGATATTATTATATATTTTTTCACAATGTTTTTGTTATTAATTTTATAAAATAGTTAAAAAGTGTAATTTGATGTAATAACATTACGGTTTTGTGGTAAATAACATTCAGTCGTAATGATATTGTAATGATATTGGAAAACATTGGTCATGATACTGATTGATAACTTGATAAATTTTGTAAAACGTCACTGAAAGGAGTCGTAGTAAGTCTTTTTTTATAACAGATACTTTTAAGTCTCCTATAACAGTTACGTTATGAAATATTTTAATATATATATATATATATATATATATATATATATATATATATAGAGAGAGAGAGAGAGAGAGAGAGAGAGAGAGAGAGAGAGAGAGAGAGAGAGAGAGAGAGAGAGAGAGAGAGAGAGAGAGAGAGAGAGAGAGAGAGAGAGAGAGAGAGAGAGAGAGAGAGAGAGAGAGAGAGAGAGAGACTTACTCATTTTTTCGTGTTTTAAGATTTCTTTTTAAAAAATGAAAATCTCGGTTTTTGTATGCATTTTTTTCCAGTTATCACGGGAAAAAAACTTCGCACTTTTCGGCGAGCCGTTTCTTAGTTATATAGAGGTGTGACATTGCCTTAAAAAATCTCAAATTGCCGTACACTTAATTGAAACAAAATGGCTGCCGCACAAATTGCCTGATTTGTTTTAAAACGTGGTATTTTCAAGAGCTCCAGTAAAAGCTATAGCTTAGGCAAATTAACCAGTTATTTTTATTCCTTGAAAAATACCGCGACTAAGGCACCGGATTAGTCGTTACATTTATGAAGGGCTCACATCAAGGTCGTGAGGTCGAGACGCGGTTACTGATGTCTCACCCTCTCCTTGTGTAACTGTCGTTAAGTAAGTTATTGTTGGATGTCTAGTTTTTAGTCATATCCTCTAGTGAAGAGTACTATTATTTGTATAGGCCTATTGTTACTGTATGGGGTTTTTCTTGAGTAGGGACATTTCTGATCCTGATAAGAAACAACAGTGTGTGGTTTTACTTTTTCACCGCGGAATTTGGTAAATACGACATTTTCCCGTCACTGTTTCCAGGACGTCACCTGGATAAACTGGCGCATTTCTTGCACCGTGACGAGCTTCGCCGAGTTGACTACGATTGTGCAATACTACAATTGACCACAATTCGCGGACTCGCGCCTGCGCACTGACCACAGCATTGTGCAACGAAGATAGAAAGCGGCGACGGAAGTGAGAGAACAGTGCCGTATCGATTGTTTAATCACAGACGTAATTCTTGGTCAGCTCGTTGTGTCCTTCCTTCTGTCGCGCCGTTCTTTAGTAATAAATTAAATATTTTGATAAATGGTTGTTTTAAATGTCTTTTACCAGACACTCCATGATGGAGTAAGTATAATGATGGCGTAAATTGAGTGAATTTATAAATCGGGTGCGACGTTTTCTAACACCAATTATAATTGACCAGGAGGCCCGTGCGAAATTTCGCACTATGAAAGTTTTAAGTAAACACAGCCTTTTGAAGAACAGTAGTCTTTGGGGTAAGGGCGGTACTTGGAAGGAAGAGAAAACATGTTTAAAAATAAATCGAAAATCGATCAATTAACGATAGATAAACGCACGATGGAAGGAGAAATCACAAATATATTTGTAAAAACAGTATCCGAAACATGTTTTTGGTATTCGAAATGCTTGCCCCGGCTTGTACGACGGGCAGGGATAGGGGAATGTCAGTAGGGCCACATAACCTGTAAGTTTAATGATTTCTAAGTAAATATGGAAATTATTTTAAGCTCGTTATGTAGAAAAGTGGCATTTGTAATGGCATTGTCTGTACGTGATTAATATGTTAGCTATACAAAATATTGTCTGATTTGTGATACCGCGCATGCGCATGCGAGCTGCGCATCCATGATGCCGTTTTGCCTGCGACAGTTATGAAAATGTTTTTTGTTAACAATTTTGACGTTTGTTACTGTTTAGTAAGTTTTAGCGCAAAAACGTTTTGAAATGTCAGATTTCGGTTAAAAAATCTTTGTAAAGATACTCATTTATGCCTGTACGAATAGTATGTGCTGAGAAAAAGGGACGTTTACTCGAGAAATAATATATATGATGATATTCTAGTTGTTTCTCTAAACTGGGAGTATTTCAAGTCAGTTGCGCAATCCAGTTTTAGTTAAGAATTTTACTTGCTTTAACTTTCTCACTATACGAAGTGAAAAATTTGGTGCTGTTCACGAACAACTTTAGACAGTGAAAATTTAATCGCGTTCAGAAACAACTTTAGACAGTGAACATCTAGTCCCGCTCAGGAACAACTATAGACAGTGAACATTTAATCCCGTTCAGGAACAACTTTAAACAGTGAAAATTTAGTCCCGTTCAGGAACAACTTTAGACAGTGAAGATTTAATCCCGTTCAGGAACAACTTTAAACAGTGAAAATTTAGTCCCGTTCAGGAACAACTTTAGACAGTGAAAATTTAATCGCGTTCAGAAACAACTTTAGACAGTGAACATCTAGTCCCGCTCAGGAACAACTATAGACAGTGAAGATTTAATCCCGTTCAGGAACAACTTTAAACAGTGAAAATTTAGTCCCGTTCAGGAACAACTTTAGACAGTGAAAATTTAATCGCGTTCAGAAACAACTTTAGACAGTGAACATCTAGTCCCGCTCAGGAACAACTATAGACAGTGAAGATTTAATCCCGTTCAGGAACAACTTTAAACAGTGAAAATTTAGTCCCGTTCAGGAACAACTTTAGACAGTGAAAATTTAATCGCGTTCAGAAACAACTTTAGACAGTGAACATCTAGTCCCGCTCAGGAACAACTTTAGACAGTGAAGATTTAATCCCGTTCAGGAACAACTTTAAACAGTGAAAATTTAGTCCCGTTCAGGAACAACTTTAGACAGTGAACATCTAGTCCCGCTCAGGAACAACTTTAGACAGTGAAGATTTAATCCCGTTCAGGAACAACTTTAAACAGTGAAAATTTAGTCCCGTTCAGGAACAACTTTAAACAGTGAAAATTTAGTCCCGTTCAGGAACAACTTTAGACAGTGAAAATTTAATCGCGTTCAGAAACAACTTTAAACAGTGAAAATTTAGTCCCGTTCAGGAACAACTTTAGACAGTGAAAATTTAGTCCCGCTCAGGAACAACTTTAGACAGTGAAAATTTAGTCCCGCTCAGGAACAACTTTAGACAGGGAAAATTTAGTCGCGCTCAGGAACAACTTTAGACACGGAAAATTTAGTCGCGCTCAGAGAGAGAGAGAAAATTTGAGAGGGAAATGATACATGGGAAACTTTTTCCAAGTGTCCGGCGCTATTGGCATAGAGAAAGGAAAGAAGAAGGTTGTGGTGAAAAGTTTTCATCTTACAATGTAATCAAGTTGTCCTCAGCTTAGTGACACTTTTCACCTTTCTTTCCGACGCAGATTGGATCACCCATTCGGACCTGCCGTGTACTTAGTCACAGTCGTGAAATTCGGGTCACTGGTTCCTACAACCGGTTTCTCGTCAGTCGGTTAATTGCCCTTAAGTTTAGGATGTAGAACTACTTGAGGGCGTTTTGCAGATTTGTACCGATGTATTTATTTATCTTCGTCTAATGAGTAAGAGTAACAGTGACTACTGACTAACGGCTGTTCCTACCTACGTTCATCGCGGCACCCAGCTGTTTCCCTGACTTAATGGAAGCGGATTGAAAAAAATATTTTGAATTTTTAAAATCCTACTTCACCAACAGAAACAGCATTAAAATCTTAATTCACCAACAGAAACAGCATTAAAATCTTAATTCACCAACAGAAACAACATTAAAATCTTACTTCACCAACAGAAACAGCATTAAAATCTTAATTCACCAACAGAAACAGCATTAAAATCCTACTTCACCAACGAAACAACATTAAAATCCTATTTCACCAATAGAAATAGCATCAAAATCCTGCTTCACCAACAGAAACAGCATTAAAATCCTACTTCGCCAACAGAAACAGCATTAAAATCCTACTTCGCCAACAGAAACAGCATTAAAATTCTACTTCACTAATATAAACAGCATTAAAATCCTACTTCACCAACAGAAACAGCATTAAAATCGTTATAAATTAGAATTAGAAACATTCAAGTTATCATAGAAACACATCAAATCCTGACCGTCTCCAATTTAATTTTCTTATTTTCAATAGAATTTTGATACTGAAAACATGATTTGTATAGATTTTAATGCTGCGTATAAGGTTTAAAAAAAAAAAATTATAAGAAAAAAAATAATGATTTTGAAAGGCTGTTTTTTTTTGAAATTTTTGACAGATTTACTGAGAAACCAACTTGTTCAAAATAAAAATCGATTTTTGGGCCAAGTTCGAATCATATCGTACTGTTTGCTAAAACAAACACATGGTGTTCAATCTTCAACGCCATTTGAAAGTTAATGCCAACTTACGCATTTGTGATTATGATGGTTAAATCAGATTTTTAAAGTGTAAGATACAAAAAAACGTTTTTGAAATTAGCTTCCATCAAGGCGGCGAGACAGGTGCGTGTCGCGATTATTTCTACGCTATGTGCTTGGCCTGTGTAAAACAACAGACATGCAATTCGGTATGTTTGTTAGTTTATAAAGGAATGCATGTATCCTCAGTGCTGAGAAAGGTTGTGCAGTGATTTATTTTCTAACTCTTTAAAACATTGTGTCCTGCACTTCCACATTCACTTATACTAATACATACACCGACGAGCTGTTCTATTTTATCCTTTAATCCTTTTTGTTTTTCTCTCGTCTCGATTATCCTTTCACTTTTTCTCACAACTATCTTTTACTTATTTTCCTTCAATAACTAACTTCTTATGTTGTTGTTCCATCAGTTTCTTCTTCTCTTTTAAAATGTCCTTGTTCTATAAAATGTTATTTGTTCTACGATCGGATGTTCGAAGTGTATTCCTTTCTCTGGTTGCTTAGTGAAGGGCACCGGCAGCAACAGCTAACATTTAAGCGGTCTTCTTTGTCGTGTAAATTCTGTCCATTACTTCACTGAGGAGAATAACTAAATACTCAAAGTTTTTTTTTTTGTAGAAAGGAACAATTTTTGTATATTCAACACTAATAAACGTTATTTTCAGAATCAGTCCGTTTTGTTGTAAGAAATCTTTCAGTATGCAAACAAAACCTTTTTTTTGTAAATGACCATAATTTTTTTTTTATTTTAAGGCGAAAAGCACATTGGGGCTATTATCGCCTCCCTAAATGTAAGTGTGAGTGTAAAGTGTTTAAGTCGTAAGTCTAAGTGTGTGTTAAGACTCGGGTACCACGAGGGACGTCTAAATTCTCTCAATAGGTGCAGCTAGTCTGCACCCCCTGCGGGGAAATGACCATAATGTCATAACCATAAAGTCAAGTATTATAAACGTTTTCATTTTTAGAAAAAAAAATGTGCTTTAGTGTTTACTTTGTTTGTCAATAGTTCGTACAGCTACAAGGTATTGTAGCTACAATGAATTTCCATTGAATCGTAGCTATTGGAGTGGCCATCATGGTAAGACCCAAACACGAGACGTCGAAAGCGGAACATGACCACTTTTTGAGGGACCGTTAACATTTTTGTGTTTCACGTACTCAAATGTATATTTTAACACGTTGGCAAATTTTATTCAAACATGGCACACAAAACTATTCTCGTCGTACAGCTCGGACAGGTTCGTTAACTAGCAAAACTCGCTCGACAGTTTTAAATATTTAAAAAAAAATAAATCAGAATTTCCAATTTTCAAAATCTATTGTAAATTTGACGGCGGCGAGGGTTCATTTCCTTAATGTCAATGCAATTTGAAATGTTTAAAATGCTTATTTTTCTGCAAATCGTGTGTTGATTTTAATGCTGTTTGTGATGGTGAAATCACAGTTTCAAAAAGAGTGTAAGATTTAAAATGTTTTTTGAAATTTGCTTCCATCACGTCAGACAACTGCATTCCGCGATTTTTTCGTTCGTTTAGATTTTACAGACAAATTATACGAATAAAAGGTTTTAGAGTTTTCTCTTTTTGCCGGTAATTTTTGAACCGAAATATTTTAACCTAATGCTTTTAGTATTGGTAAAAAAAGTGCCCAAATTTGAGCAAGTCGTTTAGAAATTTGGTTTGCAACGCGATAGGACGATCATAAAACAGTCAGCATGGTTTTTTTACGAGTCAAGTGGTTTTACAGTCAAAGTGAGGCAGTAAAACAAATGGCATAACGTATTTAATTTATACCCGTAAGATTGCTTTTATAAGTAAAATATGTGACCGCCTGTTGCCAAAAATGGAAACACAAAACGTGCGGAATAAACTGACGTATGCCTTTAAAAAGCTTGTTTTCTAAGAAAAAAAACGCAATGTGTTTATGGTTGCATTATTAAAACTATAAGCCGCCTCGGTGGCCTAATTGATAGCGTACTGGGCTTTCACCCCGAGGACCCGGGTTCGATTCCCGGCGAGGGCGTGTCATTTTCATACGCTATAAATCATCCCATCGTCTGCATTAGCCCAAGTGTGCACAATAGTCGGACGTTAAACAAAAAAAAAAAAAAAACTATAAGTAGATCATTGTAATTTACTTTGTCATACAGACAAGTCTTAACTCAACTCATAACGCTTATTTTATATAATTATAAAAATATGTGCTTAATTAAAAACTTAAGTTGAAGTAGTATTATTATCACAGCAAATCAATTTTCCGTTGTTAAAACTTATGTTTGAATAAACAGGTCTACTTTAATGACTTTAATTAGGATCAATTGAGTAATACAGTTTAATAAATATTACAGAAGTAACGGTTACGCTTAAAATTAGATTGTAGCCGCATTAAAAAATCTTTTTCCCGATAACACAGACAGTCGTCGTCACGTTTTAAAATTATTTATTCACAATCTAAAACGGAAATGCGCGAGAAACGTGAACACAAATCAGAAGCGAAGCGGTCCTGCGCAAGACGTGACAGGTGACGTAAGCATTTATTGTAGAAAACACGAGAGAACGTTGAATGATGCAATTTAGTCTATCCGCAGTGAATATTAACAACGAAAGTGATTGGTTGTTTAGTTGCGATGCTGGGCCCTTAATTATCAACAGACTAGAAAGGTAAGATAAACATTTGTTTCTAACCCACCGCACAAGTCTCCGGACAGTCGCGCGGAACTCTACTTTATGGCCATCACAAACCATTTGTAATTAAAGGCTAGTTAATGGGAAGGAATGTGGAGATGAGAAACCGGTGAAGATAGATGTTCAGACAAGGAGTACAGTGTGGAAACGGCATTGTGGAAAATCATGGCGGTCTTGCAAGAATGTGTAGTGGAAGATTAAGTTTTAGAACACCGTATAGATTGCTAACTTATACGGTAAATTTGAATCAGTAGCCTGTTCAGAGAATGAAGTTTGAACTTTTCATTTTACACTCAGCTAGAAAATTAAACAATCTGATTATTCTGTTTTTAAAATTGTTAACGATGGAATATTCAAACCCCATACTCTCGAAACTATGTGTGTTGTTTCACACGTATATATATAAGCAATACAAATACAGTATTGTTTCTATGTATTGTTTTATATATAAAACAACAATAAAAACATACGACGTGTGTTCAAAAAATACTGTCGCCTGACTGTAATTTTCTCAAAAAATATTTATTTATTCATCAATATTTATCCCCTTCAAAGTAATCCCCTCAGATATAAATACATTTGTGCCAGAGCTTTTTCAATTCTTCAAAGCACTTCTGAAATGCACTTTTTGGGCATATCCTTAAGTTCTTTTTGCTATGCGGTCTTCATTTCCTCAATCATGGCAAACCTTGGTTCTTTCATAGGTAATTAGAGTTTTGGAAACAGAAAGAAGTCGCAGGGAGCCAAAATATGATGGTTGAGGCATGATTACGGTGTTGGTTTTGGCCAAAAATCTACTAACAAGCAACGATGTGTGAGCAGGTTGCTCGTGACGCAAAAGCCACGAATTGTCTTTCCACAAATTTGGGCGTTTTTTTCGTATTGCTTCACGCAAACGGTGCATACCTTCAAGGGAATACTCCTTAGTAACCGTACGACCTTGTGGCAAGAACTCGTGATGCACTAGCACTATGCCGTTGTAATCGAAGAAAACTTTGCGTGCTTTTTTCGGTCTTGGCTCATCTGACTGCTTCCATAGGGATGATTGGGCTTTGGTTTCGACGTCATAACCATGCACCCTGTTTCGAGCAACTCTGGATCGTCATTGACGTAATTAAGCATCTTCTGAGAGATGGACATGCGACGACGTTTTTGGTCAAAATTCAGCAGTTTTGGAAGAAACTTTGCTGACATACGTTTCATACCCAAAATATCGGAAAATATTTCATGCCAACATCTTCAACAACTTCTCTGATAGTGATTGACGATTATTCAAAACCTTTTTCTTTACTTCTTTAACATTTTTATCTGTTGACGTGCTGGGGCGTCCAAGGTGAGCATCTGCAACATTTTCTCGGCCATCTTGGAAAAGTTTGTACCACTTATAAACATTTTTTTACTTAGAGTGCACTCACCATATGCCACTGTCAACATTTCAAGCGTTTCGGAGCACTTAATTGCATTTCTTACGCAGAATTTGATGCAAATACTTCGTTCCATTTTTTCGACAACAAGGCCGACACACGCAAAACAGTTCTAACCTTTATGTCTCTCACATACAAACAACATAGCTGAAACTGTGCACATATGTTCGGGACGAGTGTACCAACATAACAAAACAAAAAAATTGAACGTATCTAATCCGCGAAATTTGAAGTAACCTTATTTTTTGAACACACCTCGTATATGTATATTGTTTCTATATAAACGACAGCAAATGTATTAGTAGACAGTTTTGAAAGTAAGTAGGAAGGGCAGTAGGGTAGGGCAACCCCTCCATTTACCCTCCCTTCAACCCTTTGCATGTATTTCTGAATTTTTAAGATCCACCCCTACCCCCACCATCTCACCCTCCCGGGTGTTGTGATTGGTTCTTCCTCCCCTCCGTCGCCTTCCCTCGTGCTGTGATTGGTTGTTATGGACGCACCCCGGTGGTTGGTTAACCCCTGTCGCTCACCCTCGGCACGTTCTGATTGGTGCACCCCCTCCAGATCGGTTGTGATTGGTTTTTCCTCCACCGCTTTCCCTGGTTCACGCACCCCTGTGTTTGCCCCGCCAACCCTCTGTCGTAGTAACAACTGTTCGCCATTTTGTCGTCGCCCCTCCAGCAACGTACGCTGTTTGGTCTACACAAAGGTTAGGAAAAAACAATATTTTATGCTTCATTTTTTTATTGTGCAACACCTGCATGTAAACAGGATTTAATGTCAACAAATTATTGCCATCAGGCTAAACGTCTTGCCACCAGTACCGACGTGTAGTACAATTTTTCAAAACGCATATACAAAAATCCTCTCCGCATGTACTGCAGTTGACCAATTCCTCAAATGTTAACCTTGTGCACATTTTGCTGCAGCACGCGTATCCGCTGAACTTGGTCCTACAAATAATAAGCTTCATGTTCCACTTTTGGGCCGATTTACATAAGCAATGGCAGAAGGAAAAACAGTTGCATATTCTACATGCAAGACCGTCCACTTGACAACTGGGTGCCACGAAACATTTCAGCTCACAACAGTAACCAGGCATGACAGGTGTTTAATTGCTGAAACAGAAATACGTAACCGTAGAGAACGGGACAATCTGCCGAAAATATATTGACATTAAAAGAAATGGTGCACAATAAAAAAGAGACAATGCTTGCGTGTGTGAAAAAAAGACGTTTCAAAAAATAATTTGCATGTCCCAACAATCCAGGTCCTGCAGACAGGACATCTACGCAATTGTTCTGAGCAATCTTGGCATAGAACGTGCCCACACGGGAACAGCGCGTGATCCTGAGATGGACCGAGACAAACAGGGCAACAAGCAGCAGGAGGCCATGCGTTGCACGTTGTAGAGGGACGACAGGAACACAGTGGGTTTGGGACGTTCAATGGAGTCAGTCCGTATTGGTGCAGTCGACTGAAGCCACTGCGTAGGTGTTGTAATATCTGAAGCGCCACCATCCGTATAGACTGCACGGTAAAACTTCTACTCACAAGCACCGGAGTGCGTGAGTACGCCGTAACCAAATCGCCTACGCTATGTCGCAATCCGCGAATAAGGTTCTTGAGCACTCGACGTCCGACTCTGGTTGACGGCAAGTCGTCGTACGAATACGTTCGGTTACAATGAAGACACTAAAAATAAAGAAAAAATAATTAAAAAACCAGAAAACTCTACGGAAAATCCAACACACACACACACACACACACACACACAAAGAAATACTTACAGAAGATCGTATTCTATGCCGTCGCTCAAACGCTAGTAAACGTTTGAGAAAATGATGTGGCAACTTGCCGTCGTCTCCCCTGGTCTGCCCCCTGTTGCCACTGGTCCCTACGTTCTGAGACGTACCTCTCCAATAACAGAGGCCGTGGAAGCTGTAGATGGAGTAGGCGATGCATTGTTCTAAATTAAAAAAACAATAATATAGAAAAAACGAGGATGGAAAGACAGAGAGAGAGAGTAAAGCGGTAAAAGAAGATATACTTACACGTGTTTCACTGTCGGCCATGATGGAAACAATCGCACTGTGTCGTGTGAAAACAAAGACAACCTATAAAAGAGGTAGTATGCATCGTCCTCCACGGCGTCTTCCAATTACTGACCCTCTCCTCTCCCACGAAAACTACGGCTTATTAACGCATTTAACGTGATTAGGGGAACTAGCGACAAATCAATGACGTCAAAATTCTAGTATAAAGTCGACCGACAGTGGCTGATAAGCAGGTATCATAGACCAGTCGACTTTATACTGAAACTCCCTTATAAAATCCTCGGATAATAATTGTTGCCTAGATATCGCTGTCCAGAAGACCTTGGAACGATATTCACGTATGAAATCCTCGGACAACACTTGGCACGTAGAGACATACATCCAGTCGACCTTGGAATCAAATTCCCTTAAAAATCGACGGATAATTTTTGAAAACAACACACAGCCTCCCAGTCCACCTGCAACTGAAAGTCTCTAATGAAACTTTCAGATAGCACTTGATACGTGCAAACAGCAGACCAGTCGAGCCTATAATGAAATTTTCTTAAAAAGTTTCCGAAAGTCGCTGGAGTATACATACGGATTTCCACTCTACCAGAGACTCAAACTCCTCAATAAAATCCTCCGATAGATTGTGGCAAACACATACTCTATTCCAGTTTATTTTATGCTTATAAGCGCGTATACGGTGAATAGGAAGATAAAAACAAGACGACAAGTGACCCCATTCAGCCTCGCTTAACAATTCAAACACATTTTCCGAAAGACAATCCGCATATAAAGTTAAAATCTCATTTACAGCAAACTGATCGCCTCTGCGTTTAGTAACCAAAAATAGATGATCCATCTCACGTAACACATAAGCAAAGATCATCCGATCAGATAAATTTAAGTATTTAAAAATGTTATTTAAAACAGGAGTCTGACGAAAAAGAAATTCCATGAGAGAGAGAGAGAGAGAGCGAGTAATATGACAGGATCTGTACAAAAAATAATCAAAAATTTTGAAAAAACACACACACACACGCAAGCATTGACTGTAAAAGGCCTTCTGCCTTGTGGAAGTAGCTCCAACCATCGCTACTTCCGGTGACTACCACTCCATAACAAAAATGTAGTCCCCCATTTTTTTTTTGGATTTTTATTTATTTAATTTTTTTGTATCGATTTACACATTGCTAGGCACAACATACGTAGTTTAGGGGAGAATTAACTCCACGCCAGTGACCAACACACACACGTGTGCAGGTTTACAGGAGAACTAACTCCGTGCCATTGACCAACACACACACACACACCTGCGCAGGTTTACAGGAGAACTAACTCCGTGCCATTGACCTACACACACACACACACACACACGCCCTAAGCAATTAGTAAATCGAAATAATATTTAGCGCTCCTAAGAGCGCATTTACTTGACGCGTTGTTGTGGTGGGGCAAAACGCACTTGAAATATGTACAAGTATTTTCTGCAATGTTAACCGTCTCCGGTAATGCAGACACGTTCGGGTGAAATCGACTCAAATCGCGCCTTTTCCAACCCTTTTGTAAAAATGGTTGAAAAAGGTTTTAAAAGTTCTCTAACGGTATTACTATCAAAAACAACGTTCCCATCGTACCAATCGATTTGATGGTAACGCGTCTGAAGCCAGCGTGCAGTTTTTCGACTTTTATCGTTAAGATTATGAAAATCATACGGCGGCTTGAAAACAGTGACGTTGTAAGAAAATCGGCTTACAACGGCTAATTCCTTGACTATGTATTCACCGTCGTTATCTACAAAAGCGTGAAACTCAACAACTGCCCGCTGCATGTTTTTTGAAGTCTGACGAAATTCCATGAGAGAGAGAGAGAGCGAGTAATATGACAGGATCTGTACAAAAAAAAATAATCAAAAATTTTGAAAAAACACACACACACACACACACGCAAGCATTGACTGTAAAAGGCCTTCTGCCTTGTGGAAGTAGCTCCAACCATCGCTACTTCCGGTGACTACCACTCCATAACAAAAATGTAGTCCCCCATTTTTTTTTTTGATTTTTATTTAATTTTTTGTAACGATTTACACATTGCTAGGCACAACATACGTGGGGAGAATTAACTCCACGCCAGTGACCAACACACACACACACACACACACACACACACGAGCATTGACTGTAAAACTGTTTAATCTATACGCAGTCTGACAGACTGAGCAAAATGCTCAGTAACTGTCAACCGTTTAGAAACTAAGTCATGTAACTCTGTTATCGAAAAAACATCTGCGTAACGTCTCGGGAGGAAAGTATTATTGATAGTACCATCATCATTTATAAATTCAACTAGGACCGAAGTCCCAAATTTGGTAGGCACCATTCGTACATCTAAAATTGTAAACGGTACTCCAATTTTTAAACTCTTAATCGAAACAGTTTCAACCGGATTAATAGCATTAAATCGTTCAAATACGGTCTTTAACGGATACATACTTACAAAGAGACACGATGACACAGCACTACAGCTTGTAGAAAGATGTGGTGTATACGATGACGTACAAAACAATGATACATTCCCAGGTACAGAGCGAGTATATATATATACAATCACCGCCAAGAGTGAAAGTACGTAGGAAGGTCAAGCAATGCAAAAGCCATTGGTGCAAAATCCGCACCGCATTCTACGGCTAAATTGATAGGGCCCGTGCAAAAATTGCACCAGACAAGGCCATTAATGCCGAGGCTATCGACTCGGCGGCGCTCGCTGACGCAACCAGACAAGTAGTCTCCCACGGGCCGGTGCAAAAATTGCACCATACAAGGCCAGCCAGATAATAAATTAATGCCAAGGCTATCGACTCGGCGGCGCTCGCTGACGCAACCAGACAAGTAGTCTCCCACGGGCCGGTGCAAAAATTGCACCATACAAGGCCAGCCAGATAATAAATTAATGCCAAGGCTATCGACTCGGCGGCGCTCGCTGACCTCGTGACGTAACCAGACAAGTAGTCTCCCAAGTCAGTACGCGGAAAACATAAAAACAATCGGTAGCCTACGAACGAACCATTTTGTCACATGTTGTCAAATAAGCACCACAAAACTGTAAGTACTCTTTTTTATTACTCTCATATATTTAGCTAAAGTTCTTATAAGTCGATTGGTAATTTTAAAACAAACGTACGTGGCCAGTTGCAAAATGTCCGTGCACGTCGTATCGAAAGTAGAAACCTACGTGAAAAAGTTCCGGTTACACGGAACAAAAGTTACCTTCAAGTTCAATTTACCGCCCGAAGGTGAGGACGAAATTGAATGGATCAAAAATGGTTTGACTGAAATTGTAGAGACTATGACCAACGAGACGTCCGAACAAGACCATCTGGGGTTCACACTAACTAGTTTAAATTTTAAAAATCGAGACCCCGGCTATGTAGCGTTTAAGCCTGCTCCGGAAATAACAGCCGAAATACTCTGGAAAATTTTCGGGGGGATAATACAGAGTAACACCGAAAGCTTTACGTCCAGCGACACGTTTAAAGTAGAGTGCACTAAAGTTAAAGTTCCAGTCGGTCGCGGACGTGTGAGACCAGGACTTTACAATAATTATGCCGAAGAGTGCCACAGTAGGAAGGGGATTGTAGTGATTAAAAACACCGACTCCTTGTGCCTACCGTGCTCACTCGTAGTAGGCAAAGCGCATGCAGACAAAGACCCCGAGTACGAAGCCGTGAGAAAAGATAGACGCAAACGACAGACTCTTAGGGCTCGACAACTGATGACCGACGCTGGTGTTGAAATCGGAGACGCAGGCGCCGGGGTGGTGGAATTGCAAAAATTTCAAAAATTTCTCGCCGAGTACAAGATTACAGTATACAATTATGGGAACCGCGGGCGCGATATATACTTTGAGGGCGACGTACAGAACGCACGCTACAAGATAAATTTATTATTCCATCAAGGTCACTTTAACGTAATTACCAGTTTGACGGCCGCTTTCGCATGCAATTATTATTGCGAAACCTGCCACACCCCTTTGACCACCGAGAAAGGCACAGATGTTCTGCACAGTGCAACTCGTGTAAGCGATCTCCGCCGTGTATCAAAGACGACAGCGCCATCTATTGCGGTGACTGTAATCGTCAATTTAAAAACAAAAATTGTTTTATCGCGCACACTGGAAACGTTTGCCAGTCCGTGAAGGAATGCCCAAATTGTAACAAGTTGATATTAACGAAGAAACGCAAATCCGCCCACGTGTGCGGTGAAATATATTGTAAAGTGTGTAACGAATACAGACAGACAGGACATTTTTGTTACATGAGAGTCGATACCCAAAAACCGGTAACCACAGATTATCTGTTCATTTTCTTTGACTTTGAGACGCGTCAGGACGAAACGCTCGACACAGCCCACTTGCATCGCGTGAATTTGTGCATCTCCCAGCAATACTGTTGGAAATGCATAAACATGGTAAACTGTTCCCAATGCGAGAACCGAACGTTAGTCTTTACAAAAGACCCTGTAGACGGTTTCATGAAACACGTAATGGACGTGCGCAAACGGTTCAAAAAAGTGTGCGTCATTGCGCACAACGGTCAAGCGTTCGATTTCCAGTTTCTGCTCAAATACGTTCTCGAAGAAACAAAATTCGTCCCCACATTGATTACACGAGGCACCAAGGTCATCCTAATGCAGTTGGACAACATCCGGTTCATAGACTCGCTAAATTACATGCCAATGGCTCTGTCCAAACTCCCTAAAGCTTTCGATTTACCTCCCGAGAAAAAGAAAGGTTACTTTCCGCACTTGTTCAATACGCTAGCCAATCAAACGTACGTAGGTCCTATCCCTTCGAAAGAATACTACTGTCCAGACTCCATGTTTGACAAGAACCATAGAGAGTTTTTGAAATGGTACGACGAACAAGTGCGCAATGAGTACGTGTTCGATTTCCAAAAGGAAATATTCGAATACTGTCTTTCAGACGTGGATATACTCGCGCAAGCGTGCATAAAGTTTAGAGCTTCTTTTCTGCAAGAATGCAATGTAGACCCATTCCTGGAGGCAATTACCATAGCGAGTGCTTGTAACGTCGCGTTCAGGAGAAACTTTTTGAAACCGTATACTATAGGGATAGTTCCAAAAAACGGGTACCGTTTGGCCGACACCCAGTCACTTATCGCTCTGCAATGGCTGACGTGGGTGGAGGACAAGAACGGGGTTCGAGTGGAACACGCCGGTAGGGGTAGGGAAAAGGAGATCGCGGGAATGAAAGTGGACGGTTTTGCACCGAAACGGAGACCGTGTACGAATTCCACGGATGCTATTGGCACGGATGCCTCAAATGCTTCCCTCACGGTCGCGATGACCCTCTCGAAGACGATCCTTCTGATACTTTGAACGCTCGCCTCGAGAGAACGAAAGCTAAAACGTTAAAGGTCTCTCGGCACGTCTCGGCGGTAGTCGAAATGTGGGAGTGTGAGTTTAGAGAGATGAAAAATGAAACGGCATATCTCCTAAACCACCCCGTAATGAATGGCGCCCCTTGAACCCTCGCGATGCGTTTTATGGCGGCCGAACCGGTAACGTAAAGACGTACCGTGCTTGTAAAAGGGCGAAAAATTCACTACGTGGATGTGTGCTCTCTTTACCCGTGGGTCTGTAAGTACGGCAAGTACCCTATAGGACACCCTATAATACACGTGGGCGATAAGGAATGCAGAAAGGCAGGCATGGACGCAAACGGTTTGCTAAAGTGTACTGTCCTACCCCCTCGTGAACTCTACCACCCCGTGCTACCAACTAGAATGCATCAAAAACTGATGTTTGTGTTGTGCCGCACATGCGCTGAAACTCTGTATCCATCGGACTGCGAACACACTGTAGGCGAACGAGCACTGACCGGAACGTGGACTATGGACGAACTTCGTAAAGCCGTCGACAAAGGCTACATAATTATGGAAATGCATGAGCTATGGCAATACGAAGTGGCGGCCTTCGGCAATGGCGACGGACTATTTACAGATTTCATAAACACGTTTCTAAAAATGAAACAGGAAGCGTCAGGCTACCCCGGATGGTGCCAGACAGACAGTGATCGTAAAAAGTACATAGACGACTATTTCGACGCCGAAGGGGTGAGACTAGATGAGACAAAGATAGAGAAAAACGAAGGTCGCCGCTCGCTGGCAAAACTTATGCTGAATTCATTTTGGGGTAAGTTTGGTCAGAGAGAAAACCAGACAAAGACAGCGATCGTGAGACAACCGACGGAACTGTTTAAAATGTTGGTCAGTCCGTCTGTCCAAGTGAACAACATCCAGGAAGTGAACGAAGATGTGGTAGTAGTAAACTGGCAGTACGTCGAAGACGTCTGCGAAGTTTTACCGACGGTTAACGTCGTACTCGCGGCCTTTACTACAGCGCAAGCGAGACTTAAACTCTACGAACACTTGGACGCCCTAGACAGACAGGTCCTATATTTCGACACAGACGGGATAATATACGTGGAGGGGGTGCATAAGGTACAGACAGGCGACTACTTGGGACAGATGACTGACGAACTGCTCGAATACGGACCAGGCTCTTACATCACGGAATTCGTTTCAGGCGGACCAAAAATCTACGGATACAAAGTTCTGTCTACAAACAACCCCGACGAACCGGTGACCGTGTGCAAAGTAAAAGGTTTGACGTTGAATCTTCGCACTTTGGGTGCCGTAAATTTCGATTCACTAAAAACATGGTGTTGAACGAAGGTTCCGATCCGATCACCGTCACAAATACGCAGATACGTCGTACCAAAGATCGCCAAGTGATTACAGTACGCGAATCGAAAACATTTAGAATCACGGGTGCAAAAGAAAGCGATACGGTGATAATGACACACTGCCCTACGGGCACAAAGTGGCCCGTAAAATTTTGCACGTTTCACCCTCTTCCTTACAGGCGGTCCCTGGCGTGGGGTTAAGTCCCCTCTAAACCTATGGTCCCTGGCGTGGAGTTAATTCTCCCCTAAACCTCTTTAAGGAAGACGGTGAAACGTATATACGGAGGCATCAGCAGAGAATAGGTATTTTTGTTTTGGAATGGATGCCACGGTGGGTGGCGAAGGTTGGGGCCACCCTCTACCCCTTCGGGGGATATAAAGATCACCACGCCGCGACATAACAATCAGTCATGAGCAGTAATAACGTTAGACAGGATATAGCCCAAGAGCTGCATAAACAGGCTCGAAGGAATTTCAAAACACGACGTGTCACGTTAAAAGGTTTAAACGACTTGTACCAAGCCGATTTGGTAGAAATGATCCCGTACGCAAAAATAAATAGCGGCTACAAATATATATTGACTATGATAAACTGTTTGTCGAAATTCGCTATTGCCGTGCCGTTGAAAACAAAACCGGTTCTGCAGTAGCTACAGCGTTGCAACCGATTCTCAAAAACATCCAATGAGGCATTTCCAAACCGATCTCGGGAAAGAGTGGTTCAACGCTGACGTAAGAAAATTGTTGAAAACATTCAAAATAAACCATTATACTACATATACGGAAAAGAAAGCGTCCATCGTGGAGCGGCTAAATCGAACCCTAAAGACCAAAATGTGGCGTGAATTCACAGCGCGCGGTAGCTACGAATGGCTAGATTTATTAAAATCGGTAGTGCGATCATACAATAACACGGTACACAGAACCACCGGTATGAAACCGAGTCTAGTAACACGTAAACACGAAAACTTGCTCTTGACAAAAGTAAATAATAAGGGCGTGTTAAACAAGCCCGCGGCAACTAGATTTAAAGTAGACGATAAAGTTCGTATTTCGAAATATAAGAAAACGTTTGCCAAAGGTTATCTTCCAAACTGGACAAACGAGGTTTTCACTATATTCGCAGTTGTTCCCACCGAACCTACAACGTATATATTACAAGATTCGAATGGTGAAATACTGAAAGGCAGTTTTTACGCAGAGGAAATTAGCAAGTCCAAATTGGGCGATGTCTATCTCGTTGAGAAAGTATTGAGGTCAAAAGGCAATAAAGTGCTTGTAAAGTGGTTAGGTTTTGATAAACGGCACAACTCGTGGGTCGATAGGCGGCAACTTACCACGTGATACCCCCACCTCCTGTTGCACGGTCAGACGCGTCCGGTCGCTCAGAATCTCATTACAATACAAGATGAACTCCAGTGAGGATGACGGATACTGCTCCGATCCCGAGCGACCCGAGGGCTTTGTAACGTTTTTTAGAGACCGCTACGGTCGCACGTACGAAGTGCAGCACTACTGCATGCGCGTCGATTTAAAGCAAAAAACGAGACGCCCTGATTTAGATCACTTAACCATCCGCAGACATACCGATGTGCAGGCTATATTACGCGAGCAACAAGAAGAAGAACGACGACAACAACAACAACAACAACAACAACAACAACAACAACAACAACAACAACAACAACAACAACACCAACAACAACAACAACAATAACAAATAAAAAATACAACAACAACAATAACAAATAAAAAATACAACAACAACAATAACAAATAAAAAATACAACAACAACAACAACAATAACAATAACAACAGTCCTAGCTTTAAAAAAAAAAGGCCTTTTTAAAGGCCCCAAAAGAAACCAAATTTAGTATTAAGCGTGTCTATTTAGTAGACATACACACGCAATGTAGCGTGTTGCGTCTATGTAATAGACATATGCGAGCGCTCACGCCCGCAAGCCTATTTATTAGGCATGCGCGCGCACGAGAGGTTCAGTATCGAACACAATGCGTATCGAAACGGCTAGGCAGAAACTAGTAATCTCTAATTTCGACGTCTTTGCCGGTGGTGGGGATAGCGATAAACATAATCGTCACAGCTCGCTGTTGCCAAACACAATACGCTGTATTATTTGCGGCCCTTCAAACTGCGGTAAAACTAACGTTGTATTCAATTTGCTTTTCGATCCAAACGGTTTGAGATTCGCGAACGTGTACGTGTTTTCGAAATCACTGCAGCAACCGAAATACAAATTTTTAGAAAAGGTTTTCACAGCCGAAACTGGTATAGGGTACTTTCCCTATACAGATAACGAAAGTGTCATTGACCCTAGCGAAGCCGAACCGGACTCTGTGATGATTTTCGACGATATTGCGTGCGAAAAACACGATAATATACGCAAATACTTTACTATGGGTCGTCACAATCGCATAGACTCGTTCTATCTAGGTCAAACGTACAGTAGGATTCCAAAGCAACTGGTGCGCGACAACGCCAACTTGTTGATAGTATTTAAGCAAGACGATCTCAATTTGAGGCACATTTTTAGCGACCACGTCACGACGGATGTACCATTTTGCGTTTTCAAAGACATGTGCGCAGCTGCTTGGAAAGACAAACACGGGTTTCTGGTAATAGACAAAGATAGCGAAATAGAAGAGGGCAGGTATAGAATAGGATTCGACCGTATAGTAAAAGACCTACAATGAGAATATACAATGATATAACTCCGTACAAAAAATGCGCTTCACGGCGTCCAAAGTCCAATCTATGCGCATGGTATTATGCGAATAGGAAACGGTTTTGCGGTAATTATTGTAGCCGTTCGGGAAAACACGGTGACGTATTCAACAGACGTTGTTGGCGCCATAAAAGGCGTGGTCCAAATCTTCCACCTGTCGTGATTCTCATGATCGCTAGCGCTTCACGTGTATACAACAGAGAGATTTGGGTGAAATTTTTGCATGAAAGTGAAAAAAGTGGAGTCCCGTTCGAACTGGTGATTTACAACAAACACATGCTAAACGGTACGGTCCGTCAACCTCAAAATCTAATCTCACGTTTCCGACCGTTCCCGGATCTTTTCAATCGTACACTAGGAACGGGTCACGGGGACTTGGCTTTCACTCAAGTATACTTGGACATGTTGCAATACGGTTGTTTGTTTCCCAGCGCGTCCAGATGTGTGGTTATTACAGAAAGGACTATCCCCATTCGAGGTCCTGTCGAGGCGTATAGATTGATTACAAGGTCAAAGTGTGTGATAGACGTGAACTATAACGTAAAGTTCGGTCCCACACCCCCACTACTTCCTCGTACCAACAGAGGCAAAATCTTCGAAGCTGTAAACAACAAAGCCCAAGGTATGCTAACAGTAGATTTTCTCAAAGCCGCACTGCCGACAGTCGTCGAACAGTGCGAACACTTTGGTCTGTCTTATGACGGACACGTGTACTCTGTAACGGATCAGCGACGTTTGGAATCATGGTGTACGTATACGGGTGCGAATCTAGACGAATTCCTTTTACTGAATTCATATCTGTTGAGTTTATCGACACTCCGCCCTATATCGAAACTGAAAGAGTACATGCAGGATACTCCGAAAGACGATAGACTCTTGGTAGCCGAAGTACCAGAGTGGCGTTCTAACATTAAACGAACCTTTGTTTTCACAGACGCTCGAAAAACTATGCGTATCCCGTTTTTCGATAAAAACATGCTCAGTTATCTGAGGGGTTTACATTGGGAGGGGAAATATATGTATGCGTCCGCTGGTGACGTTATAAAGTACCTCTTGACCTCGAAAAAGTTTCCACTCTTCTTTAGGTCTCTAGAGTTACACTGATTATAAATACCGTTACACCACCCCGTATCTAACCATTTCTCGATATGACGTTATCCGATAATCTGGCTACACTCGAGATCGAAAGATTGAGAGACGCCTTGAAGCGGAAATATATGCAGATGAAGGTCGGAGATGCCGACATGGAAGTGCAGTTGACCAGACAATATAAGCCTATTATTACAGAGTTGACGAAAATTAAAGACGCATCGCAGGTCCCTGTTATGAAAATTGAAAAACACGAAGACGAAGGGTTTTCGACGCCCGTGTCATCGACACCTAGGAGAAAAATATCCTATCCGAGCTTTCTGGACACGTCCGTGATTGCGGAAAGTTCCCCTGATAGGGAAACTACAGTAACTCCCTCCAGTATAACTAGCGTTGTAGCAACACCCCAAGGACGCAGCCGGTCGATAGAATGGATAAATGCTACATTTAAGCACCATCTAGTACGTAAATATATCACGGAAATGATAACCGACACAGCCAAAACAAAGAAAATCGATCACTTGTACGGCCCGCGAATCGAAAACGACACTGTAATGGTCGGTTCCAAGGTAATACAGTTTAACGATGACGGTGACATAATTATTGACGGCGAGAGCTATAAAGGTACACCTGGTCTCTACGAAATACTGTTTATGAGAATTCCCGAATCTTACACGTCGCGCGACTTGGAAACGTATAAAACAATTTGCGTGCAAACAAATGCACACCTACAGAAATACAAGTCCCACGGAGCGGTCAACCGAAACCCAAAATCAGATAAATACAAACGAGTTATACAGTACTTGTTCCCGCCGGTAAGCAAGAAAAAAACACGTGTTAAACAGGGATTGGGTCACAAACACTACTCATACTGGGACGATCCGAACGAATTGTGCGACAGATTAAGGCTTTTGCTAATGTCACACGATGCAGGGCACACGGGACACGCCCACGAGATCGCATCCATCGTAGAAGAACTCAAAGAAGCGGGACTAATAAAAGGTAGTGGTAATAGAAAAATTCGAGCATTAATACAATGAGTGTCGACAAGTTTGGGCGTTATTCAGGGGAAAATGCGGCGCGTCTTCAACGCGGTCCTCCAGGGGTCGGTTTTTCTCTTACACCGGACGGCGATTACAACATGAAAGGGAAAGTAATACGTCACGTGGGTGCTTCGGAAGAACCAGACGCAGCTGTAAATTTGGGTACAGTTGTGAAACGTTGCGTAACATTTAACCCTGTTGTTTCGAAATACCATGCGAAAAATATTCCGATGGGTGGTCTAGCCAAACCGATAGACAAAGACGACGCCGTGACTAAAGAATATTTGGAAGCTTTGATACCCATTAAACTTGCAGATAGTTATTCATTTGAACAGCATCGGCTGCAAGATGTCGGTACCCCTAGCTCGATGGGGATGCGATTAACTTGCATTACGCGAGTGAGAATATGCTTATAAAAAAACGAAAAATTCGACGCGCGTGAGTTTGCAATTTCTAACGTTAAAACGCCTACGGATAATGGCGATGCCGCTACAAAGTCTTATGTGGACGATCGCGTTTTAAGTGTTAGTTCGGATCACAGCTGGAATCTACAAAACAAACGTGTAGGCAACGTACAGGATCCTTTGCACGCTAGAGACGCAGTTAATTTACATTTTCTAACACAAAACACGCTTTGTCTGAATAAATTACCTACCGAGGACGTCGACCTTTTAATGCCAACACTAAACGAATTACAAACTTGGC
The DNA here is from genome assembly GCA_022606455.1 of Callitettix versicolor. Lineage (NCBI taxonomy): Eukaryota > Metazoa > Arthropoda > Insecta > Hemiptera > Cercopidae > Callitettix > Callitettix versicolor. Next base: position 11,775,172 of record CM040190.1, read on the forward strand.
CGACGGTATAACAACCGTGGACGCTATAAATCTAGGTCAGTTGCTCAAACAAGATTCGGCTCTTAAAAAGTGGGTCAGCTTCAACACGTTAAACGGTGGTAGTGTAAAAGGCTATTTTGATGCTAATGCTAAGCGTATAAGTAACTTGGCTAGAGGTCTCGCTGACAATGATGCTGTGACTTTTAATCAGATGACTAGAGCTATCGAATTGATTGAAAATAAAAATTTTAATCACGCCTTGGCAACGTTAAAACATTCCTTTCACGACGAACTAATAACTATGGCTTTGGCAATAAGAAAACATTACAGCCGCGACGCGCCGTCGAAACAAGTTGTAACTCATTGGAGTGAAGTGTTTAAAGATTAAGAATATTGCATTGGATGTAATTTATTTTTTAGACGGGTCTATACAGTCTCTAGACCGTGGGTATTAATTATAATAATGACAGGTTCGAGACTCTGGAGGCCAGTCTTTATAATGGGTTTGTTCGTGAAGGTTCTCGCGTTAATTGGCTCCGTGTTATTTGTCCGCGCCTCGGGCGAAACCGGTCCCGCCCATGTCTTTTGCGGCTATGTTGATGAGCCAGTTTCACTTTCGACAATCCCTATAGTATACGGTTTCAAAAAGTTTCTCCTGAACGCGACGTTACAAGCACTCGCTATGGTAATTGCCTCCAGGAATGGGTCTACATTGCATTCTTGCAGAAAAGAAGCTCTAAACTTTATGCACGCTTGCGCGAGTATATCCACGTCTGAAAGACAGTATTCGAATATTTCCTTTTGGAAATCGAACACGTACTCATTGCGCACTTGTTCGTCGTACCATTTCAAAAACTCTCTATGGTTCTTGTCAAACATGGAGTCTGGACAGTAGTATTCTTTCGAAGGGATAGGACCTACGTACGTTTGATTGGCTAGCGTATTGAACAAGTGCGGAAAGTAACCTTTCTTTTCTCGGGAGGTAAATCGAAAGCTTTAGGGAGTTTGGACAGAGCCATTGGCATGTAATTTAGCGAGTCTATGAACCGGATGTTGTCCAACTGCATTAGGATGACCTTGGTGCCTCGTGTAATCAATGTGGGGACGAATTTTGTTTCTTCGAGAACGTATTTGAGCAGAAACTGGAAATCGAACGCTTGACCGTTGTGCGCAATGACGCACACTTTTTGAACCGTTTGCGCACGTCCATTACGTGTTTCATGAAACCGTCTACAGGGTCTTTTGTAAAGACTAACGTTCGGTTCTCGCATTGGGAACAGTTTACCATGTTTATGCATTTCCAACAGTATTGCTGGGAGATGCACAAATTCACGCGATGCAAGTGGGCTGTGTCGAGCGTTTCGTCCTGACGCGTCTCAAAGTCAAAGAAAATGAACAGATAATCTGTGGTTACCGGTTTTGGTATCGACTCTCATGTAACAAAAATGTCCTGTCTGTCTGTATTCGTTACACACTTTACAATATATTTCACCGCACACGTGGGCGGATTTGCGTTTCTTCGTTAATATCAACTTGTTACAATTTGGGCATTCCTTCACGGACTGGCAAACGTTTCCAGTGTGCGCGATAAAACAATTTTTGTTTTTAAATTGACGATTACAGTCACCGCAATAGATGGCGCTGTCGTCTTTGATACACGGCGGAGATCGCTTACACGAGTTGCACTGTGCAGAACATCTGTGCCTTTCTCGGTGGTCAAAAGGGGTGTGGCAGGTTTCGCAATAATAATTGCATGCGAAAGCGGCCGTCAAACTGGTAATTACGTTAAAGTGACCTTGATGGAATAATAAATTTATCTTGTAGCGTGCGTTCTGTACGTCGCCCTCAAAGTATATATCGCGCCCGCGGTTCCCATAATTGTATACTGTAATCTTGTACTCGGCGAGAAATTTTGAAATTTTTGCAATTCCACCACCCCGGCGCCTGCGTCTCCGATTTCAACACCAGCGTCGGTCATCAGTTGTCGAGCCCTAAGAGTCTGTCGTTTGCGTCTATCTTTTCTCACGGCTTCGTACTCGGGGTCTTTGTCTGCATGCGCTTTGCCTACTACGAGTGAGCACGGTAGGCACAAGGAGTCGGTGTTTTTAATCACTACAATCCCCTTCCTACTGTGGCACTCTTCGGCATAATTATTGTAAAGTCCTGGTCTCACACGTCCGCGACCGACTGGAACTTTAACTTTAGTGCACTCTACTTTAAACGTGTCGCTGGACGTAAAGCTTTCGGTGTTACTCTGTATTATCCCCCCGAAAATTTTCCAGAGTATTTCGGCTGTTATTTCCGGAGCAGGCTTAAACGCTACATAGCCGGGGTCTCGATTTTTAAAATTTAAACTAGTTAGTGTGAACCCCAGATGGTCTTGTTCGGACGTCTCGTTGGTCATAGTCTCTACAATTTCAGTCAAACCATTTTTGATCCATTCAATTTCGTCCTCACCTTCGGGCGGTAAATTGAACTTGAAGGTAACTTTTGTTCCGTGTAACCGGAACTTTTTCACGTAGGTTTCTACTTTCGATACGACGTGCACGGACATTTTGCAACTGGCCACGTACGTTTGTTTTAAAATTACCAATCGACTTATAAGAACTTTAGCTAAATATATGAGAGTAATAAAAAGAGTACTTACAGTTTTGTGGTGCTTATTTGACAACATGTGACAAAATGGTTCGTTCGTAGGCTACCGATTGTTTTTATGTTTTCCGCGTACTGACTTGGGAGACTACTTGTCTGGTTACGTCACGAGGTCAGCGAGCGCCGCCGAGTCGATAGCCTTGGCATTAATTTATTATCTGGCTGGCCTTGTATGGTGCAATTTTGCACCGGCCCGTGGGAGACTACTTGTCTGGTTGCGTCAGCGAGCGCCGCCGAGTCGATAGCCTTGGCATTAATTTATTATCTGGCTGGCCTTGTATGGTGCAATTTTGCACCGGCCCGTGGAGACTACTTGTCTGGTTGCGTCAGCGAGCGCCGCCGAGTCGATAGCCTCGGCATTAATGGCCTTGTCTGGTGCAATTTTGCACGGGCCCCTATCAATTTAGCCGTAGAATGCGGTGCGGATTTTGCACCAATGGCTTTTGCATTGCTTGACCTTCCTACGTACTTTCACTCTTGGCGGTGATTGTATATATATATACTCGCTCTGTACCTGGGAATGTATCATTGTTTTGTACGTCATCGTATACACCACATCTTTCTACAAGCTGTAGTGCTGTGTCATCGTGTCTCTTTGTAAGTATGTATCCGTTAAAGACCGTATTTGAACGATTTAATGCTATTAATCCGGTTGAAACTGTTTCGATTAAGAGTTTAAAATTGGAGTACCGTTTACAATTTTAGATGTACGAATGGTGCCTACCAAATTTGGGACTTCGGTCCTAGTTGAATTTATAAATGATGATGGTACTATCAATAATACTTTCCTCCCGAGACGTTACGCAGATGTTTTTTCGATAACAGAGTTACATGACTTAGTTTCTAAACGGTTGACAGTTACTGAGCATTTTGCTCAGTCTGTCAGACTGCGTATAGATTAAACAGTTTTACAGTCAATGCTCGTGTGTGTGTGTGTGTGTGTGTGTGTGTGTTGGTCACTGGCGTGGAGTTAATTCTCCCCACGTATGTTGTGCCTAGCAATGTGTAAATCGTTACAAAAATTAATCCAAACACACACACACACACACACACACACACAAAGAAATACTTACAGAAGATCGTATTCTATGCCGTCGCTCAAACGCTAGTAAACGTTTGAGAAAATGATGTGGCAACTTGCCGTCGTCTCCTGGTCTGCCCCTGTTGCCACTGGTCCCTACGTTCTGAGACGTACCTCTCCAATAACAGAGGCGTGGAAGCTGTAGATGGAGTAGGCGATGCATTGTTCTAAATTAAAAACAATAATATAGAAAAACGAGGATGGAAAGACAGAGAGAGAGAGAAAGCGGTAAAGAAGATATACTTACACGTGTTTCACTGTCGGCCATGATGGAAACAATCGCACTGTGTCGTGTGAAAACAAAGACAACCTATAAAAGAGGTAGTATGCACGTCCCCACGGCGTCTTCCAATTACTGACTCTCTCCCACGAAAACTACGGCTTATTAACGCATTTAACGTGATTAGGGGAACTAGCGACAAATCAATGACGTCAAAATTTAGTATAAAGTCGACCGACAGTGGCTGATAAGCAGGTATCATAGACCAGTCGACTTTATACTGAAACTCTTATAAAACCTCGGATAATAATTGTTGCCTAGATATCGCTGTCCAGAAGACCTTGGAACGATATTCACGTATGAAATCCTCGGACAACACTTGGCACGTAGAGACATACATCCAGTCGACCTTGGAATCAAATTCTTTAAAAATCGACGGATATTTTTGAAAACAACACACAGCCTCCAGTCCACCTGCAACTGAAAGTCTCTAATGAAACTTTCAGATAGCACTTGATACGTGCAAACAGCAGACCAGTCGAGCCTATAATATTTTCTTAAAAGTTTCCGAAAGTCGCTGGAGTATACATACGGATTTCCACTCTACCAGAGACTCAAACTCTCAATAAAATCCTCCGATAGATTGTGGCAAACACATACTCTATTCCAGTTTATTTTATGCTTATAAGCGCGTATACGGTGAATAGGAAGATAAAAACAAGACGACAAGTGACCCCATTCAGCCTCGCTTAACAATTCAAACACATTTTCCGAAAGACAATCCGCATATAAAGTTAAAATCATTTACAGCAAACTGATCGCCTCTGCGTTTAGTAACCAAAATAGATGATCCATCTCACGTAACACATAAGCAAAGATCATCCGATCAGATAAATTTAAGTATTTAAAATGTTATTTAAAACAGGAGTCTGACGAAAAAGAAATTCCATGAGAGAGAGAGAGAGCGAGTAATATGACAGGATCTGTACAAAAATAATCAAAAATTTTGAAACACACACACACACGCAAGCATTGACTGTAAAAGGCCTTCTGTTTTGTGGAAGTAGCTCCAACCATCGCTACTTCCGGTGACTACCACTCCATAACAAAAATGTAGTCCCCCATTTTTTTTTGGATTTTTATTTAATTTTTTGTATCGATTTACACATTGCTAGGCACAACATACGTAGTTTAGGGGAGAATTAACTCCACGCCAGTGACCAACACACACACGTGTGCAGGTTTACAGGAGAACTAACTCCGTGCCATTGACCAACACACACACACACACCTGCGCAGGTTTACAGGAGAACTAACTCCGTGCCATTGACCTACACACACACACACACGCCCTAAGCAATTAGTAAATCGAAATAATATTTAGCGCTCCTAAGAGCGCATTTACTTGACGCGTTGTTGTGGTGGGGCAAAACGCACTTGAAATATGTACAAGTATTTTCTGCAATGTTAACCGTCTCCGGTAATGCAGACACGTTCGTGAAATCGACTCAAATCGCGCTCTTTCCAACCCTTTGTAAAAATGGTTGAAAAGGTTTAAAAGTTCTCTAACGGTATTACTATCAAAAACAACGTTCCCATCGTACCAATCGATTTGATGGTAACGCGTCTGAAGCCAGCGTGCAGTTTTTCGACTTTTATCGTTAAGATTATGAAAATCATACGGCGGCTTGAAAACAGTGACGTTGTAAGAAAATCGGCTTACAACGTTTCTTTATTTTTAGTGTCTTCATTGTAACCGAACGTATTCGTACGACGACTTGCCGTCAACCAGAGTCGGACGTCGAGTGCTCAAGAACCTTATTCGCGGATTGCGACATAGCGTAGGCGATTTGGTTACGGCGTACTCACGCACTCCGGTGCTTGTGAGTAGAAGTTTTACCGTGCAGTCTATACGGATGGTGGCGCTTCAGATATTACAACACCTACGCAGTGGCTTCAGTCGACTGCACCAATACGGACTGACTCCATTGAACGTCCCAAACCCACTGTGTTCCTGTCGTCCCTCTACAACGTGCAACGCATGGCCTCCTGCTGCTTGTTGCCCTGTTTGTCTCGGTCCATCTCAGGATCACGCGCTGTTCCCGTGTGGGCACGTTCTATGCCAAGATTGCTCAGAACAATTGCGTAGATGTCCTGTCTGCAGGACCTGGATTGTTGGGACATGCAAATTATTTTTGAAACGTCTTTTTCACACACGCAAGCATTGTCTCTTTTTATTGTGCACCATTTCTTTTTAATGTCAATATATTTTCGGCAGATTGTCCCGTTCTCTACGGTTACGTATTTCTGTTTCAGCAATTAAACACCTGTCATGCCTGGTTACTGTTGTGAGCTGAAATGTTTCGTGGCACCCAGTTGTCAAGTGGACGGTCTTGCATGTAGAATATGCAACTGTTTTCCTTCTGCCATTGCTTATGTAAATCGGCCCAAAAGTGGAACATGAAGCTTATTATTTGTAGGACCAAGTTCAGCGGATACGCGTGCTGCAGCAAAATGTGCACAAGGTTAACAGTCATGACAGTCTCAATTGTATTTCAACATAAAGAGAAAATAATAAAAACTTCTGTTATTGAACAAAAAATAAAAATCATGTATTGCATTTTCTCTTCCTTATAAACATATATACTAAAAACATTTGAAGACTGATTTGGAGGTCAAGATCGGTGCTCATTTCGTGGTTCCGGGTGTTACCAACAGCTCATTTTCCAATGGAAATTCTCTAATAAGACGTCAGATGCAGTATAGACGACACGTCGTCAAGTAGGCCTGTAACATGACCTTGATTAGAGTTACGCATGTAACGGTATCAAGTCTGTCTGGCTTTGTTTTGCGCACGAGTTTATCTTTAATTGCGAAATAAAACCGCGTGGTTGCAACGTGCGACAGTGATTGCAACTTGGTTCGGTAAGGTATAAATATTGCAAAATACTACACACGTTTTTATATAATTTCTCGTCCTTGCTGTACACCATACCCATTGTTTCCTTCGTGACATTCCTGTCATGTACGTACGCATCCTCAGACCACAGTGCCCGGTAATGAGCCCCGTGGTTTTCCTGAGTTGCCCTTTCTTGAAGCTCTTGATGTTCCTGGCTGACATCCTTCCACCTTCCAGTCTTGGAGTACGATCCTCGTCAGCTCTCTTCTGAGTGCGTTTTGCGCCCCCGGTAGATTTTTGTAAATTCACAAACGTGCCTAATTTCGGTTAGGCCGTCTTTTTATCGATTTGAGATATTTAAACCCACTTCTCTCGTCTTCCACTACGGCTTGATAGATCCGCCTAGCGTCCCTGTAGCCTGCTGTTTCCTTGTCTCAGGTTCCTCCCATCCGGCTACTTCCACTCCCCATGTTCACTTTTGCCGGTTTCCCAGAATCTTCTGAACTTCGAAGGTTTATTTCCACCCATCAAAATCCCACACGATTTGAGCCTTACATTCAAACTAACGCAGATATTTAGAATTATATATATTGTTATTTTAAGGTGAAAAGCACATTGAGGCTATTATCGCCTCCCTAAATGTAAGCATGAGTGTAAAGTGTTAAAGTCGTAAATGTAGTGATGTAAATGTGTGTGTGTTAGACTCGGGTACCGCGAGGGATGTCTAAATTCTTTTAATAGGTGCAGCTAGTCTGCACCCTCCTGCGGGGAGAACTATATTTTAGCTTCAGTGGATGTGGTACATAAAGAACTGTTATAATTGACATGTTGACTTTTTCGACTATTATAACACTTGCTAAAGACTATAAAAGATTTGCAACTAGACTTCCATTCTAATGTAATAAACGTTCTTACATTATTAATTCTATAGATTCATTGTCTTGCAATCATTTGGATAGAGACAATTTTAAAACGAAAAATAAACTTAATTCACACTTTTTTATTGTCTCAAAACAAAATACTTTTTAGAAGTCAAATTGTGTGCCATAAATTACGCAATCCTTTTACTGTTCGAATTGTTTAGCGCACGTCACTAATCAAACATTCCTTGTTCCAGGCGACTCTGATTTTTTGCTCAAGGAAACTTACAGAAATGGGGAACGCATCAGGCGGGACGACGGAGGTAAGGTTATCAGAATGCTCTTATCACTTCTTACTGTCCACTATCATCTTATCACTTAAATGTTTTTTGTAAAAATAAAAATGCAATTTACTTCGATACTGTAGCGATACTTTCCTTTTTTTAATTGTTCTTGTTTTTCTTTTCTCTTCATTTCAGTTGTTTTTATCTTATAATTACTTTTTCCAAATTACCTGACTGAAATCTAAATGTCCTTAAATGACTTATAATAGAAGAAGCAAGAAAAGAGAGAGAGAGAGAGAGTGCTGTATAATAATATATATTATCTTTTGTTTCGCTGTACGTAATATAAACAAAATTAGGTTTTTAGGATTTAAAACTTAATTAAAGTAATCAGTTTCAGTTTGTGTTTGTATTGGTTTAATTATATTACTGATCTTATTGCTAAAATTGAAGTTATACACAATTGATATTAAACAAATTGTACAGTTACATCATATACAAAATATGAAACACGAATCTTTTACAATATATTCAACTGTTAATGCTCTTTTTCTTTGTTCTTTTAAGGCAAAAAGCACATTGAGGCTATTATCGCCTCCCTAAATGTAAGTGTGAGTGTAAAGTGTTAAAGTCGTAAGTGTAAGTGTGTGTTAAGACTCGGGTACCGCGAGGGACGTCTAAATCCTCTCAATAGGTGTAGCTAGTCTGGCACCCCAGTGCGGGGTATTAATAAGTGAGTTGTATAGAAACAACAAACAACAACCTAGCGAAAAAATATGATTACATTAGGAATACTAATAATGTGTTCACGGTAAGCTCGATGTGTTTTACATATTATTCGTGCCATAGTGTTTTTCAATTTTTCCTTTATACAACAAAATGGTAGTTTCGTCTAAAGATTTTTTTTACTTTAAGGCGAAAAGCACATTGAGGCTATTATCGCCTCCCTAAGTGTAAGTGTGAGTGTAAAGTGTTAAAGTCGTAAGTGTGTGTTAGACTCGGGTAACGCGAGGGACGTCTAAATCCTCTCAACAGTCTGCACTCCTGCGGAGATTCGTTTAAAGAAGTTTTCACTTCAGAAACTGGCGCCTCTTATTTACAGAAATTCGGTATGGTGACTATAACGAGAATTTTGAACAAAATCTGATGAACCGATTTCGATAAAACGGGCGTAATGCCGTTTGTCGGCTTTTAAATCTTCTAAATTGGATTTTTATGAAATAATTGACTGTAAGTGCGTATAATGTTTGTCCGGGGGTAAAGTGGGACAGGCATATTGATGTGACGCATCGATTAATCGAGGCGTGGCCGATATTGTATCGAGTGTGACGAAACGCGTCATCGAGTGACTGACTGGCTCATAGGCATGAGTCTTGGCCGAATGAATAGCGCACAAACTATTTCACATTCAGTTTATTAATTAATGGCTTAAACTTTATACACCAAACACAAAATATATGCCACTATTGTTCCGATAATTCTGATTTGAGATGAAGTTCACGGTTTGTTTCCGTGTACCGTAATATTTTTTTGAAATAGTGCGCGCCGATTTTCACGTTAAGGCTGTGTTAAAAATACTGTTACTGAATCAAAAATAAAAATCGTGCATCATGTTTTCTTTCCCTTTTCATTTCAATTACGACAATTTGTTCGGAAACCGCACAAACTAACACAGCTAGTTTTTAACAACATAACCTCAAACTTATTATAGCCTATCAGCTGTTCAATGAAATCAGCTGATCGTTACGAATTAATATAAGACAACGTATCTTTCGCTATAATATATTTATCAAAATTAAATTAACGATTCATTTCGTACATTTACATCGGTCAAACGTCTTTGTAGTTTCCGTGGTTATCACGTGCGCCTCACACGCGCAAAGTCCCCAGTTCGATCCCGGGCGGAAACATTGGAAATTTTAATTATAATTAATTTAATATCAGACTTGTGACGCGCAAAATACACTGTATATCAATATAAATTTGTGCTTCGCATTATGCACAATCCAACTTCACAACCAGCCTGAAAACTGAAGTAACTGAACAATGTTTATGAAGCGTGACCTGTTAGTTTTGTTTGTCGCTTCATGGAAATCATTTTTAAAGCAATTTTTTTAGTCAAAAGCTGTAAAATATATCAGATTTCCTTAAAATCAGTTTTCTAATTAGAACGTAGTCAGGAAATACCCAAAATCAAGCGTATATTTCAGAAAAATGCTGTTTGTTAGCAATCGTATACAACGGACTTTTTGCTCAAATTAATGTAGATACTTAACTATCTATAGAGTGTATCTTAAGACAGTATCTATATGACTTTTCATCGAATTTGAAAGAAAAGAAATTTAAAGATCCAAAAGTAAATAGTAAAAAAAACACTTTTTTTGAGTTTAATGTGCACACTTGGGCTAATGCAGACGATGGGACGATAGCGTATGAAAATTCCAAGCCCTAACCGGGAATCGAATCCGGGTCCTCGGGGTGAAAGCCTAGTACGCTATCAACTAGGCCACCGAGACGGCTAGAACACTAATAAGCCTTTACCACTTTCATTTTTTTCTCCTCAGCAGGAGCTGCAGACTAGCTGCACCTATTGAGAGGATTTAGACGTCCCTTGTGGTACCCGAGTCTAACACACACTTACACTTACGACTTTACACTCACACACTTAGGGAGGCGATAATAGCCTCAATGTGATTTTCATCTTAAAATAACAACAACAACAAAATCTCGATTTTTTATTTTAAATATTGTGCATTGACTTCAAATATTAATATCATATACGAACATAATTTCAATAAAATCCGAGATCCGGTTTCGAGAAATTAGGCCAATTGTCGATATTTTCCGAACAACGAGACAGCTGAGTGCAGTGATTATATTGAATTTCGGAACAAATATCGATGGTCAGCAACTCTGTGCTCATGTCAGATCAAAACTTTTCTGAACGCGTGCAAATTGAAGGCGCACGCCACAGAGACAGTCACACTGAAGTTTTGTTCATAAGTTTAAAATCCAGATCATAATGAGCCGGTCCATCGATTGTAGAGCGCAGCGAATTTGGCAATGACCGCAGAATCGGCGGTAAAGCGGCGATACGTTCCGTAAGACCACTGCACGCTGTCTCCTTAGGTAGCCAAATTTATTTTTAGCATGATATATTTTAAGGAAATTCTATAACTGGGAGAATTATTTAATAAACACGACAAGCAACTGTCTCGTTGAACGAAGGAAACGAATTTTAAAAAAATATCTTTTTTTAAAAATTCCAGTTTCACTAACATTCGGCATTAAAATCTGCAAACATTAGCATTTTCTAAAGCGAAAAGAACATTAAAGAACACACTCGCCTCCCTAAAAGTGTGAGTGTAACGTGTTAAAGTCTTAAATGTAGTGTTGTAAGTGTGTGTTTGTTAGACTCGGGTACCGCGAGGGACGTCTAAATCCTCTCAATAATTGATTAAGTAAGGTAATAGGTAGTGTGAACATTAGCATTTTAAACTTCCAAATAACGTTTAAAGTACGAAAATAAACGTTGTCACACGTTAAATTCAATATCTTAATTACAGAGGTTTTGAAACTAAATGGGGGGTTACAACCCCCAAAACCTCCCTCACGGATACGGCTATGTTTACTAGTTCTTGGCTATTCGTTACTGTTTGTGACCAACCTTTACGTTTTAAATCAGTCGCCTCGGTGGCCTGGTTGATAGGTTCGATTCCCGGCCAGGGCTTGGCATTTTCATACACTATAAATCATCCCATCGTCTGCATTAGCCCAAGTGTGCACAATAGTCGGACGTTAAACACAAACAAAAGTTTTAATGCCAAGTCTGGAATCCAGTACGATTGAAATTGCTAACACAAACGATTTTCTTTTAACCTCAGTGCCTAATAAATACTAGCAGTTAAATATATAAGTAGTACGTTCAAAATATTTATCGACTGAATAACGCAATGACGTTTGTAGTTTTTGAAATCTCTGACCCCCCGCTGCTCAAAGAGATACTTTCCCACGTCCTTAGCGACTGATCTTTAACCTTAACAAACAACAGGGAAGTATGCGAGAGGAGGAGTTATACAATATTTACAATTATCAAACGTTAGTGTCGTGTTTAAGGGCAAATTTGGGGAAAGTTCAAACAGTGTGTTGAATTTGTACGCAGCTTCTGCAAGAAATAACCATTTAAGGCAAAAGTTTACCTAAAAGTACATGGTTCATTTACCTTCTGATAGATAGCGTTCTCCATTTTCAGTCACACAATTTCCTACACAGTGAGATCTCTGTGTATTACAAATTTTCCAAAACCCGAAATAAGTAATGTTAGTTTTTTACTGCCTTATACACTGTATATAAGAAGTATTGAGATCGTGAAAAAAATCTACCACGAGATTTTAAAGGATTATGTGTCCTTGAGATAAAAAGTTTTTTTACATAGATACTTGTCCGTCAGCATGTATTTTTTTTTAAGTCGAAAAGCACATTGAGGCTATTATCGCCGCCCTAAATGTAAGTGTGAGTGAGTGTAAAGTCGTAAGTGTAGTGTTGTAAGTGTAAGAGTGTGTTAGACTCGGATACCGCAAGGGACGTCTAAATCCTCTCAATAGGTGCAGTTAGTCTGCACCGCCTGCTGAACGTCAGCGTGAATACACACGTAGCAGGGGATTAATTTATTTTTAGTTTTTCCAAAAATATTCTATCTCGAAATCAGCTTTAACGGTTGTGATCAAATTTTGTACAAATGTAGTACTGAAACAAAATTAAATGGGTAGGATTATCCTTATACAGTCTGGAGCTATCGAAGAAACTCGAAACATGTCTAATTTTATCAACGTTATCTATAAATTATCAAATTTCCTGTCCTCATCATTTCAGCGTCAGGCGCCTGTTTCATAAGATTTCCGTAGATTTCAGCCACTTCTGAAGATGCCTAACTCAAGTCAGTGCAGCAAATTTTAAATAAAAAAGAAATGTTCGATTCAAGAGAAAATCGATTTTTGTTTTGTTATTTTAAGGCGAAAAGCACATTAAGGCTATTATCGCTTCCCTAAATGTAAGTGTGATTGTAAAGTGTTAAAGTCGTAAGTGTAAGTGTGTGTTAGACTCGGGTACCGCGAGGGACGTCTAATCCTCTCAGTAGGTGCAGCTAGTCTCGCTGACGAAGCGAATTTCAAAACGTTATTTTTTCAATTCTACCCGTTTTTGAAAATCTGAATCCACCGTCGTAACCAGTGTTAAAAACTGATTAATCGGCGTTTTAAAATCCGTTGAAATTAAGAAATTTAATTTGACGGCGGTCTGGGTTCGTTTTTGCAATTTCAGCGAAATTTTGAAAAATAAAATTGTTAGTTAAAAAAGTTTTAATAAATGGAAATTCGTTTGCATTACGACAGCGAGACAGCTGCGTGCGGCGGTTATTTGAATCTTGGTATAGGGAGAAAGTAAAATACTGACATAGCTTTCTTGGCGCGTTAAATCTTTATTCGTTTAATTGGCACAAAGTAAATACAATTTTTGTTTTTTTGTTTTTTTTTTGTTTTTTTGTTTTTTTTTTTTTGGTGTTTAACGTCCGACTATTGTGCACACTTGGGCTAATGCAGACGGTGGGATGATTTATAGTGTATGAAAATGCCAAGCCCTCGCCAGGAATCGAACCCGGATCCTCGGGGTGAAAGCCTAGTACGCTATCCACTAGACCACTGAGGCGGCTTCAGTAAATACGAGGTGTATTCAGAAAGTAACAAGAATTTTTCAATTTCGCGAGCTTGGAGAGTCCGATTGTCAAACATTTTTTTTTATTATATTGGTATACATGCCCTTGAAGTATGATAAAACTTTCAGCTGTTTTCATTGTTGACTTTGTCTGTGACAGCCACTAAGGTTGGACGTGTTTTTATGAGCTCGGCGATTTTCGTTTGTTAAAAGAAATGGATCAAAGCATTTTTATCAAATTTTTGTTAAAAATTTAATAAAGTGTGTGAAATGTTAACAAAGGCCTTTGGTGAGTCTGCTTTGAGTAAAGCAAAAGTTTACGAGTGGTTTAAGCGTATCCAAGAAGGCCGTGAAGACGTTGCAGATGACGGACACCCCAGCACATCAATAACCGATGAAAACGAGGAAAAAGTGAAAGAAGTGGTTATGAACAATCGCCGAATCACAATTAGAGAGATCGCTGATGATGTTGGCATATCGATAGCATCATGTCATGACATTGTTTCCAATGTTTTGTGTATGAAACGTTTTGTGGTAGCAAAATTCGTTCTAAAATTGTTGAATTTTGATCAAAAACAGCGGCGAATGGAAGTTGCTCAGGAGTCACTAAATGAAGTCATCGACAATGCAAAATTACTGAAATGTTATATAACAGGTGACGAAACATGGGTTTACGGATATGACGTCGAAACTAAGGCTCAATCATCCCAGTGGAGGGAGGCATTCTGGCTCGCCAAGACCGAAAAAGGCTCGACAAGTGCGGTCGAACGTGAAGATTATGCTCACTGTGTTTTTCGATATTAATGGCATAGTGCATCATGAATTCCTACCACCAGGTGAAACGGTCAGTAACTTGTACTACCTAAAAGTTCAACGCCGTTTGCGTAAAGCAATCCGAAAAAAACGCCCGGATCTGTGGAAAAACAATTCATGTCTATTGCACCACAATAATGCACCAGCTCATACTTCATCGCTTGTTCGTGAATTTTTGGCTAAAAACAGTACTGTAACGATGCCCCAGCCTCCATATTCGCCAGACATGGCTCCGTGTGACTTTTTCCTATTTCCTATTTTCAAAATTAAAGAGAACCTTAAAGGGCCGTCGTTTTACAGCCGTTGATGACATTAAAAGCGCATCGCTGAAAGAACTTAAGGCTATCTCAAAGATCTAATTTGAGAAGTGTTTCGAGGATTGGAAGAAGCGCTGGCAACAAATGCATAATCTCCATTGGGGACTATTTTGTAGGCAACAACATCAATGTAGAAGAATAAATAAATATTTTGTTCAAAAAATTAATATTCTCGTTATTTTCTGAACACACCTTGTATATTAAACTGTACGAAAAAAATTCTTTCTTATATAAGTTTGCCAATGTGAGCAAATAGACCGACCGTCCAAGGGGTTGTAATGTAAATCAAAGCTAAATCAGTTGGAATACCATCGACTAAGCATTTAGAAGGGTAACTTTAAGGAAGAGATAACATTCTCAACATCCCTGTAACTCAAGTTACTCATAAAAGTTTCTAAACAAAATTGTAGACTTATTATTGGTTAAAGCGAATATTATAAAATCATCATTGGTCAGTATTTGACGTGCTGCATAAGTTCATCTGTCACTGAACAGGCTATATGGCCGCAAAGTAACTGTAAAGATTCAACACTTGTCCGTTAACTCTTCGCTATAAGGTAGGCGTATCCGTTTATCTAATGTCTTGATTGTCTGCAAGATATAGGTTAGGTTAGGATAGCGATCAGCTGTTCCTGTTCGGCCAATGAAGGCCTTTGTAAGCGCCGAAATTGTGTCTTAACCGTGTAATTTTGTAGGTAGGTTCGAGAATTAGAGTTTACTATATAATTCGTCCTAGGTTTTGTGGTTTAGCGTCACTCTGCCGCTGTCATGGAATCGAGGGTCAATTTAACGCTGTGAAAAAGAACGCTAGTAACTGGACTCGAACCTGTGACCTTGAACCTACAACGAAGTTGTTAGTTGTTCAACAAATTTACTCTTTTCAGATTTATAATGTCTCCCACTTTGAAATGGATGATATATATATATATATATATATATATATATATATATATATATATATACAGGAGAAAGATGCTCGGTTGGAAGGTCCCAGAGAATGAAATCTCAAAGAGAGCAGGGGTAAAATGGACGGAGGAGTGGAAGAGGATCAATGGGAACAGGATGAGGGAGGAGTGGAGGATTAAAAGGAGCAAGACATGAGTCGGAGTGCTTTGCGTGATCCAACAGGGTCTATACGCAGATAATAATAATAATAATATATATATATATATATATATATATATATATATATATATATATATATATATAGAGAGAGAGAGAGAGAGAGAGAGAGAGAGAAAATGAGTTCCACTGGGTAACAAAATTGTCTAAACTTCTACCAAAATTCATCTAACGAACTTGGCTGAAATGTTGTTCATAATTACAAAAACTAGCCATATGAGTTGTTACATGCACAAAACGTATCGGGAAATAGCGAAAAACTACTGGAATTTTAAGAAAAACTTGAAAAACTGGAATTTAAGAAAAATACGAGTCTTTCACATTCAGCTAATCTGTGTTCAAATTTCGAAATCTGCTTAAAGATAATTATGAATAATAATATTGAATATAAAAAAGTTCTTTTACTATTTATGGAATAAGTACGACCTTAGAGTTTATAACACATAGAGGAAATGGAGTTTATAATAACACTGCATAGGAAATGTGTGACTGATAACGGAGAACGCTATCTATCAGAAGGTAAATAAACCATGTACTTTTAGGTTAACTTTTGCCTTTAGTATGTAATACATAAAGATATCACTGTATTGAAAATTGTGTGACTGAAAATGAAGGACGCTATCTATCAGAAGGTAAATGAACCATGTACTGTTAGGTTAACTTTTGAGATTACAATTACGTTATTTATTAATATATTAGTCACTAATGATATTAATTAGTCATCTTAATCGGTTGTAAGATGACGTCACTGCAGCAATTTATAGACTGAAGGTTGGGCAGATTGTAGAAAAACGAGTTCAGAGCGCTCAAGTGTCGGGTTTTGGTACTAACATTCAGGAGGTTTTTACCATTCATTCTGGCATCCTGATTTTAACACTGGGTAGTAGCTCTACGTGTTATAGATTCAAGAGCAAGACTGTTTACTCCTCTTGAACCCCCTTTTGTTTTTTTTTTCAAATCTACGGACATTTTTTGAAACATAATTGTATTAAGCTGAAAGCTCCGTTTAGTTTATTTTTTCTGGCAGTGTATTTTTATTTAAAAAAACTTTTTCGACCCTTTTAATATAAAAAAGGTTTAATTTGTCATTCGTATCTACTATTACCGTACCATAAGGTCTATATGAGTTTGAACTTTCATTACCCTGTATGTAATGTAAGAAAGTAAAACGACCTTATCGTGCTGCGAAACAACTTCACGGCCAACGGAGTAAATAATAATCCTGAACTCCCAGAGCGAAGCGAATAATCACACCAACAATCGATACCATAACAATCCGATACACGTCAGTATTTCGTCATACGGTACTACAGCACCAACAATGAAGTACGGCGTGCCGCTGGGATCAGCGTTGGTGCTGACAGTGTTGCACAAATATCTTCGGAATGCCGCTGGGATCAGCAATGGTACTGATGCTGTTTTATTTATACGGTCTTCGGTTAATGGTGAAGGAGGCCACGCAACGACCCGTTGACCCACTCCACCGAGTAAAGGCCCGCGGGCATCCGTACATGTGAAAGTACAAAACATATCATCAAAATGTCGACAAAAAATGAAATCTATACACTTTCTATAACTTTCTATCTAGGCAGGAATTTGTGACGAGTGAATAGGTTTTGATTAGTTTAGGTATTGAGGAACCTGCTTAGAAATTGTATGGCGTTAACCTTATTGTTAGTTGATTTGATCTGAAGATCGGTTTTTGTAAACTGCTACCTAAACGTACTCGAAGATGAAGAAGGTGTGTGTGTGCCTTGAAGTGAGTGTATAAAAATACTTGCAGTACATCATTAATACTGTGTCTTCCTTTTCCGTCTGTCATCTGTGTTTTTCTCCTGCGGTCAGACTTGTGCCTGCCTGTGTAAAGCCTAATCATGTTCGGGAGATCGGGAGTCCTTTCGTCTGTCAAGGGCTCCTTGGTAAATGTGTTTAAGACACCGGTCAGCTGCTGAATCTTTGAACAGCATCCCTTAAGGTCATGGGTCGTGGGGTCGGGACTTGCAATGACTGCAGTAAGCAATGCCGTACTCCCCGCCGAAAGTAATAACTGCCCTTTCCGTTAACGCGATCCCTCGTCCTCATTCGTCTAACTGGTATAAAGTATAGACGTTAAGAACAATATATATATATATATATATATATATATATATATATATATATATATATGTGTGTGTGTGTGTGTGTGTGTGTGTGTGTATTGAGACTATTATCACTTCCCTAAATGTAAGTGTTAGTGTTTTTTTTGTGTGTTTAAAGTCCGACTATTGTGCACACTTGGGCTAATGCAGACGATGGGATGATTTATAGCGTATGAAAATGCCAATCCCTGGTCGGGAATCGAACCCGAGTCCTCGGGGTGAAAGCCCAGTACGCTATCAACTAGGCCACCGAGGCGGCTAGTGTGAGTGTAAAGTGTTAAAGTCGTAAGTACAGTGTTGTAAGTGTAAGTGCGTGTTAAACTCGGGTACCGCGAGGGACGTCTAAATCCTCTCAATAAGTACGGCTAGTCTGCACCCCCCTGCGGGGACTGCGTATATATATATATATATATATATATATATATATATATATATAGTATTTATTACTGACTAATCAGCCATAATATTGGGTCAATATCAGGTCTTCGAACCACCGTGAAGATGCCAATAGGATTTTGACGAAACGAGTGTGTGTGTGTGTGTGTGTGTGTGTGTGTGTGTGAGTGTGTGAGTGTGTTTTAAAGTCTCCGGTTGATAAGGATAATTAAATAATATAATACTTTAGTTTTAGCCTGTTAATTTCAGAAAGTGATTATGATTGCAAAAATTGTGGATTTTCTTTCCCCCTTTTGATTTTTAATTTTAATTTTTAGTTTTAGAAAGGAATTTTGTCTCTACGTAACGATTTTTTTGTTAACCGTGGTACCAAACGGAAATAGTTTTTCGGAAAAACCAGCTGCCATTGACCGATCCGAATCGGGTTTCTCACACTGCCTTGAGACAGGACTGACCTCCAAATTTTGAAATCAAGGTCACGTTACCCTCAAGGTGGTGATTAGTCTAAATAGACTGTAATTATGCACTGGGCGTAGCCCTTCGTAATATCAATTTAAAGTCTTTTAAATAATTTATTTCTTTGAAACTGGTTAGCGAGTAATGTGAACTGCGTCGCTATCGGATGGATCCGCTCCTCGAAGCAAGCGAGACGACTGTAAGTCCCTGAAGATCAGCCTGGTGCCGTTCCTTCCAGCGCTGAATGAGTCCAAAATGAACTGGCATGTTTTCATTAGAAAATTCCATTGGAAAAATGAAGTATTGGAGCGGCCATCATGTTAAAATCCTGACCACCGCTTCCTTAAAATGAGCATCGATACTGACCTCGATCACTACGTATATAAAGTGTGTGTGTGTGTGTGTGTGTGTGTGTGTGTGTGTGTGTGTGTGTGCGTGTGCGTGTGTGTTTGTATGTGCGTGCGTGTGTTTGTGTGTGTATGTGTGTATGTGTATGTGCGCGCGCGCGCGCGTGTATTTGTGTGTTTGTGTTTGTATGTGTGCTTGCGTGTGTTTGTGTGTGTGTGTGTGAGCGCGTGCGCGTGTTTGTATGTGTGCTTGCGTGTGTTCGTGTTTGTATGTGTGCGTGCGTGTGTGTTTATATATGTGTGTGTTTGTATGTGTGCGTGTGTGTGCGTGTGCGTGTGCGCGCGCGCGCGTGTGTGTTTGTGTTCTATCACTGCCACGTTCGAAATGTTGGTCCGATTTTAATTTTAATTTTTTCAATCCGATTTGACTGCTTTAATCAGCGATAATACTGTGTGTATTACAATTTTGAATTTTCGAAATCAGGTGAAATTGAGAATTTTTTGAGTTTGTATTTTGAATGTAATTTTAAAGATTAAATTGCTAGCGTATGTCTGCATTAATGCTGTTAATGCATTAATGCGTGTGCACATTAATGCTGATTATGATGGTGAAAACAGAATTTGGAAAAGGTTAAGTTGAAGGAATACCTTTAAGAAATTCGCTTCTGTTAGGTTAGCGAGACATCTGCGTGCGGCGATTATGGATATGTAAAGAAAGAAACACTTCTTAAGGTAATATTTCCATTCAGAAAGTGTTTACAATATGGTCATGTATTATATTACTCGCGACATACGACGCAAGGATTTAATGTCCATCGGTATGTAGGTGTATGAGATATTACCACGTTCCCGCCTAAGTACGATGACCCAACGCGAAGCACGAAGTCATCTGCAGTCCGTGGTTGTGTAACCTCTCGACTTAACCCTCCGCCTCGAATGCGTGCGACACACTTATTTCCGAAAGCGTATCTTTAATGGAGCGAAAACACTGCGTGACCTTCATCACGTTCAATTAAAAGCTTCAAAGCTTCAGTAAAGAAAAAGTACGGTTGTTGCTGCAAAATCTAGCTAAATCTGAATAAAAGTGACACTCAGCTGTCCCGCTGAAGTGATAGAAGCAAATTTCCAAATTACTTTTTTATTTTACCCTGTTGAAATTCCGATTCACCGTCATAAACAGCATTAAACACTACAAATGCTAGGATTTTAAGCTATCAAATTGCACTGAAAATACGAAAACAAAACCTGACCGCCGTCAAATTAATTCCGTTCATTTCAAAGCGTATTGAAAATTCAAAAGAGCAATTTATACAGTTTTTAACGTTGATTATGATGGTAAAATAGGATATTCTAAAACAGTTAAGGCATTTTTAAAGATTTGAAGTGGCCGTCATTTTGAAACTGTTAAACGAATTTTGCTTCCTAACGAACTTGTTCAAGGTATTACCAAAATCGATTTTTATATCAAGTTTGAATCAAATCGGATTAAAATTGCGAACATGAGCGTGATAAAACACACACACGCACACACACACCACACAAACACACACATGCACAAGCGCGCGCACACACACGCACACACACCATACAAACACACCCATACACACACGTGCGCGCACACACCACAAAAACACACACATACACACGCGCGCGCACATGCACACACACACGCACCACACAAACACACACACACACACACCACACAAACACACAAATACACGCACACACACCACACAAACACACACGTACACACACAACACGCGCGTGCACACACACACCACACAAATACACACGCACGCACACACACACACACACACACACACACACACACACACACACACACACACACACACACACACACACACACACACACACACACACACACACACACACACGCACGCACGCACACACAAGCGCAAGCAGTTTAGTACGAGAAAGGAATATGTAATACTGTATGTGTATTAGAAAAAAACTGAATTTCGTGGTAGCACGGTAACGTGTAGAAAAGCGTCACGCTTGCAGTAAACATATAATTTAGTTTTCTTGAAGTGAATACTAATTTCACCTTTGAGATGATTGTTCCTGGCTCAGTGCTGTGATGTTTGCTTGTGTAACTAAAAATGTTTTCAAAACCTGCTTCTGTTATTATCTTTTTTTACGTTTAATATTTATTTGTTTAAAATTATGTATACAAATATGTCCAACAATAAGTACTGTACGGCATTCGCAAACTGTACAGAACAATATTACTTAAAGCGTTTAAAGTTAAGTATATCTTTCACATTATTGGATGTTAATAAGTTCTTCTTCTTCTCTGCGCGGACAGGCCAAACGCAAATATCACTTCATTTCCTTCCTCTTCCTCCTCTGTCCATCCTCCTCCCCTGCGCTCCTTCCTATCCTCCACAAGAACCTTTATATTTGAAAGTCTTTACCTAAATTGTTCTCTGTCCTGACACTCCTCATCCGTGATTCCTAGTCTCATGAGTCCTTCTTTCATCCGCTTGGTGTATCCTCCCTGACTCTTCTAGTTGAAGTCAAAAAATTATTTATTCATCCTCGTTGGATCCATTCTGACCATGTGTCCATAAAACCTCAGCCGTCTTTTCCTGATCGTTCTTTCCAGGTCTTCTATTCCTTCTGTAGTTTCCCTGTACCACTCTTGGGCCGTAAATCCATCTCAGTATTCTTCTTCCAATCTTCAATAGTTTTTCCAGATTTGGAAGGTTTGACGTTTCCACGCCATACAGGATCACAGCATTACAGTTCCTTATCTTTGCGTTAATGGACAAGTTCTTTTTGTTACATCTTTAGTGGCGAAGTTTAGTCTTTCCTATTGAAGTTTCTTGTTTTCCATTGCCTCCTTATCACTTCCGTTGTTGCTGATGATTTAAACCGTTACTCGCCCATATTCTGTCTTTACAGTTTTCTTTGTGTAATTCTTGCTTACACAAGTTCATTAATATATGTTTATAACAAACCCCGTTGTACTATATGCCCAGCCCATCGTTTGTAATTATACCATTAACAGTTTGATATAATTGTACAAGATTGATGTTTTTTATTTCTATGATATTGTCCAGCGTGTATTTACTTTAATACCAGTTTATATTTCAGTGTATAATTCCAGTGTATAATTTCAGTTTAGCAATTAGATAAGTAATACAATTGAAAAAATACAAACTAACAATGACAGTGATTATTTTAAATTTTCACTTCCGTCGGCCGATCCACCGACCGCTATTTTGTAACGCCGTTTGTCATGTGTAAATTGTCTCGATATAAGCACATCCTTAGAAAACTAGTAAAGAAAGGCAACAATTGGAAGAAAAAGAAGCATATAATTATTCAGTTAAAGGGAAAACACCCGAAAGCGGTCCGGGTGTATTTAGTTTCCTATTTGTTATCAAACAATAAATTTAGTAACTTAAATACGATAATAATTTTAATAAATTGCAAAAAGTATGATTTTTGAAAACGATCGAACCGGATTTGGTGAGAAAATGTATCGTATGTTTTGTTTGCGTACTTAACGGCGGTTTTCAGAAATAAGATTTTTTGCTTTCAGCAGTTTTTTACTAGAAAAGGTCTTGACAATTTGAAAAAAAATTAAAATAAAGTCGTAACCAAATGAAACTAACATCCTAGTAAAATTATATGTTTACACTTACAGAAGCTAATCATGAGTACATTAAAATATTAATTCTTATACTTTCTACATTCTTTGTATAGAACACAACTTTATTGGTGTAGTCTCTATAAACATTCATTATATGTGAACGCAGAATATTTCTGATCAGTAATTTAAATCCGGACTTCATATCTAGTGGGCATTAAAGTCACTATACCAGTTCCTGTTGGACTAAGAACCTGGGTCAATCTGTGGAACTGCTTTTTTGGTAACCGGTTTTTGAATAATATGTGTTCGAGCGGGGAAGGTGTGGAATGGAACCGTTGTATCCTCTTTCACTTGGACAACCGAAGGCGGCCGCTAGTCGCTAGCCGCTAGCCGGAGGCACGTCTATGGGATTGCTTGCGGTCCAGGAGTTGTTCCCATCCATATTTAACGCCGGAGTAGGTTTCACTGTAAATATCACTTAAACAGTTGACTAGCCGGTAAATCTGCACAGCCTATAAACCAAATTTTGTTACCGCCTGTGGATAAAACCACAGGGCTGTGGATAAAACCATAAGTATTTTGAGGGCTTTACAGGAGTTTAAAATGGCGGCGTTTTGATTTTTCATACTACGGTCAGAGCTCATTTTCTGTTTTAGTGAATTTCCAATGGAAAAATTATCACATAGAACGGCAATCATGGTAAATCCCAGACCCTTTACCTTAAAATGAGCACCGATCTTGTCAGGTCTATAACACTGATGTAAAGGTCTATATCATACACACACACACACACACACACACACACAAGAACAATTATATATGATGTAAGGTACGCACACACACACACACACACACACACACACACACACACACACACACACACACACACACACACACACACGCACACACACGCCCGCCCGCGCACACGCACACACACATACGCAAGCAAGCATTCATTCGCGCGCGCACGTGCACGCACACATACGTGCACGCGCGAGCACACACACACAAGTTTCAGCTCGTTCACATTTGTAATGTTGGACCGATTTGATTCAAACTTGGCGCAAAAATTATTTACGGTAATCGCTTGAAGAAGCTCGTTAACCAGCATAACTCACCTAACAGTTTCAAAATGGCAGCCATTTAACAATATTTAAAATTACAATAATTTTGTGGCTTAATTTTTTTTTCGAAAATAATGATTTAATCACCGTGAAAAAGCTAAAAAAACTGCGTAAATTAGGATTTTGAATTTTTAAAATCGTTAAAGTTACGAAATTTTTGACGGCGTTTATTTTTGTATTCTCAATGTAATTTGAAAGTTCAGCAAGCTAGTACTGGCAGATTGAATGCTGATTGTGACGGTTAAATCGGAATTTCAAAAAGAGTAAAATAAAGAAAAATACTTTTGGAAATGCGCTTTCACCACGTGAGCGAGAGAGCTGCGTGCCGCGGTTCTATTTAACTTCGAACCGAAATGTATTTAAGATTGTCTACCGTAACTTGAATGCATGTTCTTATGTGACGAAACGTTGAGAAGTTTGAGAGTTCAGATCAGTTTTCCTGTTTTTAGCTCCCAAACTATAAGTTTATCTGTACGATATAGTTATATTTGAGCAAATTTTATTAAAATCATTTTTAGAAAGATTTGCGGGAACTATTGTTGCATAATAAATTTAATGAAAATCGATTAATTCGTTTAGTCTTTGGAAAAGGGTATTCAAATAAAAACCACTTGTTTGAACTCCCAAGGTAACTCATAATTAAGGATCACAATTTTTTTTTAAAAACTGCTTAATGAGAAAGTAATGTAATCACTGCACACATCTCTCTCTCTCCCCCCCTCTCTCTCTCTCTCCCTCTTTCTCTCTCTCTTTCTCTCTCCCTCTCTCTCTCTCTCTCTCTCTCTTACTCTCTTTTTCTCTTGCGTGATATAAGCGAATTTCCAAAAGTAGCTTTTTATCTTAATAATTTCTTTTGAGAATCTGATTTCGTAAACAGCATTAATTTTATACTATCGTTTTAAACATTTAAATTGCATTGAAAATACGAAAATATTCCTGACCGCTATCAAATTAAATTTCATAATTTTAACGGATTTCGAAAATTCAAAATTCAGTTTTTAACGCTTATTACGATTTTGAAAGATGACAAAAAATTTACGAATCGCTAAAGATTTTAAATGGTCGCCATTTTGAAACTGTTGATCGAATTTTACTGGTTAAAAGAACTTGTCCGAGCTGTTATCTCTTTTTGTGCTACGTTTCAATCTAATCGAACTAAAATTGCGATTATATATATATATATATATATATATATATATATATATATATATATATATATATATATAAACGAAAATTGAAGAAGTAATTTAGAAAGCAGAATTGGCGCTCATTTCAAGGTCCCACGTCTGGGTTTTCCATCATGGCCGCTCCAGTAGCTCATTTTCCCGGTGGAAATTCGTAAAAAA
Source organism: Callitettix versicolor (assembly GCA_022606455.1). NCBI lineage: Eukaryota > Metazoa > Arthropoda > Insecta > Hemiptera > Cercopidae > Callitettix > Callitettix versicolor. The sequence goes on from CM040190.1 coordinate 11,800,534, forward strand.
AAATATTGCAAAGATGACAAATAAAAGCGTAAATATGTTTTACAGAATGTTTTGTCTGTTATGGTTTGAAGAGTTCGTTGCCAAGCAGTCAAGAGAGCTCCGTGAACCAGAACCTTTAGCGTAACGCGTCCTGCAGGACCTCTTTTGTTCGCACCGCAACAGCTGTCAACGTTACACTCTCGTACCGGTTATTTTACAGCATTTTTACTCATTCAAAACGAAGATTATAAAAAGTATTATGACCGTCTAAAATTCGTACACCTTGGTTTCGATCTATCCTTTTCAGACCTTTGAGTCAACAATAGTGGTTTTTTACATAATGTTTGTAGTTCTGTCTATGCAAAATATTTAAGGCTAAACTAGTTAACATATTTAATTAAAATGAGACCAAATATTCGGATATATTTTAATTTTCAAAATGACTCATTTTTTTAGTCAAAATTTCTTAAAAATACCAAAAAATTTTTTTTTAATTTGGTATTCGCTGCAACGATTTGAACCACTTTTATTTTTGATTCAAATATTTCCGATCTATTTAGTGAGTCCCACGCTCACGTTACCATTTTATTTAGTGTTTAGTCCCCCCCCCTGGTTCTTAGTTCAACAGGAACTGGTATCGTAGAGTGACTTAATTACTAAATTTAAAATTTAGTGACTTAAATTATTTAATTACTAAATTCAACTAAAACGTCAGTATAATCGCTATGGATCAACTTTTGATCAATTTCAATTTTTAGTAAATGTTAAGCCGAAAAAGGGCTCTAAAACCAAAAAGTGCTCTAAAACCAAAAAGGGCTCTAAAACCAAAAAGGGGCTCTAAAACAAAAAAGGGCTCTAAAACCAAAAAAGGGCTCTAAAAGAAAAAAGGGGTGTAAAACCAAAAAAAGGGTGTAAAACCAAAAAAGGGCTGTAAAACCAAAAAAGGGCTCTAAAACCAAAAAATGGCTCTAAAACCAAAATTCTTAGTATGCTAGATTCGACTAAATATTTGGATGTAAAACAATTCTAAATTCGTCAAATCGGCCAATTTGTTAAGCTGCCATACACACTGACGGACAAACATTCAAATAAACAATATTAGTTCGATCGGATATCCGTCAATTTTGTAATAGTGATTTTTTTCACGATCACATACTTTCTGTATACGTCGTACATGGAGATCAACTATTGAACAATATATACATTACTACACACTTAGATAGCCAAAGTCAACTTTTACGATATATTCTCTCTCCTCTCTTTTCTTCCTAGTTTCTTCTCTTCAATTTCTCTCTCTTTTATTACTATATTTTGTTCAGTTATTAATATGTATATATTTTTAACTCTCTATTGTATTGTATATTTGTTCTAGTTTTGTTACAATAATTGTGTCGTTTGTGAATATTGTCGCATAAATTACACGTTCCTAACACTTGTTCTTCTATCTCAGTCACAACTCTAAATAACCTAATATTTTTCGTGTACCTTATACGGTTCTGTGTTTGTCGATTTAGTTCAGTTTGTGTTCAGCCAATAACATATTTTCCATTAATAAATTTAATTAATACAAATTAAAAACAAAGCAAACAAAACAATTAGTTTCAAGTATTAAAATCACAGATTTTAATTTCAATTTTTCAAAATAAAATCGTTTGTTTTAAAGTATTTTTGTAACTTGTTGCGAAATTTGTTTTGCATATTGAATTGTACAAAACATACCCGAAATCTGTCTCACTTAATGGTTTTTGTAATTTTGCTTAAATGTCTGTATTGTAACTAACTTGCTTTCTTCAACTTCCCTGTCTCTATATTTCTCTAGATGTGACAATCCTCTCCTTGGAAGAGAACGCCAAGCACGATCCTGCACTCGGCCTATTGTCAACCACTGCTAGAACGTTCGTCAACGGCGGAACCACAACTGAATTTGCCACTCAAGTCTTGGGTACGACATTAGGACGTACTTACGCGAGACTGCTTAGCACGGGTTCGCGGGTGTTTTACGACAACTCGCGGCCATCCAGGATCGGCGCACGACCAACTGACGCCTATTTAGTGTTTCCTACGTCGTTGCCGAGGTTCGAAACAGCGCAGAATCCTTACGCCGTTAAATCAGGCGGATCCTCTCAGATCGCGTCGGTTGTCGATCCCGTTGTACCTTCACAAATTATCGACGTACCGGATGTACCAGAAGTAGTCAGCAATCATGAGTACAAGAAATTAACGCTAGACGATCTGTTTGATTTATCCGATTCGAAAAGGGTGAATAAAATAGTGACCAGTGAAGACGAATCACAGAACGTTGTGTCTGTCAGAAAGGAATACTCGGTGAAGAGGAACAGCAACGAGGTGAAACCGGCGAAAGTTGTCAAGCCCGACAGTAACTTACCGACGTTTACTGTTCGTCATGAATTCGCCCCGAGCGGGTTTTCCGTCGACGAAGTCGAAGAGAAAAAGGAAGAAATAAAACCAGGCAAAAGAAACGGCAAAGCACTATTCCGCGGTGGAGTACCAATAAAACCGGAAAAGAAACTCGAGAGTGTGACTTACTTCGGGTTTGCTGACTTTACCACGACTGTTGGAGATACCGTTATTGTATTCATGCCCAAAACCCCGGATGCTCATCCACAGGGTGCCGTTACTTCGATAACCGGTGACGCTACACTACGTCCTGAAGACGGTTCGATGCCTGTCGTAACTAGCGTGAAAACCTTCATGTCACATTCGCCCGGCATGGCGACAAGAACTGTAACAGGGCATTCACTGAGCATGCAGACGTCGTTGCCTACAGTGTTAGTGGATCCTGTTGTACGAGAGAACAAAGCGTACGAACCTGTGTTCATACCGGAAGCGTTAGAACCGACGGAAGTTGAAGACGTAACTAGCGAAGAACCATCAACTCCCAGTTTTGAAGTGATCGAGTCTAGCATTGAACCAGTTGCCACTGAGGTTAAAGGAGACGTCACTCCCACTGAACCATTATCTACGTTCGCTACAACGCTTACACAAGTATACAACCCTGACGAAGAAGCACTGGGACTGGTGAAGTCAATCGGAGGCACGGAAGCGTTCAACGGCACTACGACAGTGTTTACTTCTTTTGTTTACGGTACAATAATCGACGGAACTTACAAACAGCTAATACAGTCTGCATCGAGTGTATTTATTGATGTTGGTGACGGCACGATAACAACTACCGGAGTCGGAATAGGAATTGCACCGAGCACTGTAGAAGCATCATTGCCAATGACTGAAATAGACGGTTCAACCGAATCCGATCCGGAAGTGCCGACAACTGAAGATAAAGAACAACATACGCATCATACAACTGCTGATGGGCCTTTGTTAACGTCTCCAGACGAGATAACAACGCAAGAAAGTGATCTTTTAAACGAAGTTGACGCCGCTAGAAAAATCGAATCGGGCCAATCGATTGATCAAAATTACAACAAACCGGTCGAAGAAACCTCAAATATAGACTATATAACGAGAATAATTCCAACAACTACTTATAAAACGTTTACGTATTTAACGACCTTCTTCATTCCGGACGGAACTGAAACTACCACATCGATACGATCACGCGAAGTAACATCAGAGGAAATCAACTACGAAACAAAACTAGTTAATCCAGATTTAGAAGTATCGGTGACAGACAGCGAGACGACAATCACACCAACCGAACCAGTAACTGAAGCTTTTCTGCAGACAACAACACCCGAAGAAATACAGACACCGACCACTGAAGACGTTGAGATAACTACTTCACAATTACCAGTAACAACAGTTGTAACGGAGAAAGAAGTGACAACTACTGAAAAGGAAAAAGAAGCTAGAAGAATAACAGTACCGACAACGGAAAAAGAAAACGAAGAGATACAAACAACCACTGATAACGAAGAGACCACAGACATTACAACACCATCACCAACAACTACAAATCCTAACGAAAAAGAAGTAGAGTTAATTTTCAAAACCTTGTACACAACATACACTTACTTAACTACTTTCTTTCAGGAATCGACAACCAGTGTATCCAGCAGCGAAGTCGTTGTTACCAATGTTATAACCACAACGTTGGATAACAAATTCTTGGAAGCATCAGATCCTGCAGTTGCAGGTTTGTTCGCACGCGAAGACAGTCTTGTTACCTCCTTTCCGTCTTTATCTGAAAACGACGAGATCGTTCCTACTAGCGTTGGTATCGGTCGGCCTACCACTAAATATTTTGAAGATACCACCCTACAAGAAGACGATTTGTTTGCATCCACTTTAGAATCTGTGGACATTGAAAAGGAACTTGCAACGTCGACTCCAACCTTAGATTTAGCAATTAACGAAATCGCTGATAATGGTATAAAAACTTTCTACACCACTTATACGTATTTTACTACGATTTTTGTAGACGGAGAAACGGAAGTGGAGAGCAGAACCGAAGTCTACACTAACATCGTTACACCTACTTCACTACTGGAAATAGAATCAACATCGGTTGCTGAAGTGTCAGTGTCTTCGGCAGTAGCAAGTGACGTTGTCGATCAGGTGGAATCGCCGCAAGACGTTCCCGACGATAAAACTAGTAAATCACCGTTAACGTACGCTAGTATTACAAGGCCCAAAGTTAACACGCCCCAGTCGGAAGCACTGTTCAGTTCTCCTGACGTAATAGCGACAAGTATCGACGATGCGTACACGTACGACACTACCATGTCGCGTAATCACAATGTCGACAACACCCAAGCGGTAGATGATTTAACAACGCTGGAATCCGATACGACGGCAAGAGATGCTGAATTATCGAAAGAAGAGAAACTTTTAATCGGCGGAACGCCGGTCAGCGACGATACGGAAGTTTTTGAAACAATGGTCGTCGATGTGACCAGCAGCACATCCGGCGGCGGAAGCAGAAAGGTCTACCGAGAGAGTGATTTTGACCCGAACGATCAGATAACTTCGGAGAGCAACACCGAAGAAATCGAACCAAGTTTTTCACCGACTCTTCTACTGCAAACGAGCTATACGACGTTCACATATTTCACGACGATGTACAAAGGGACGACAAGTGATGTTGTCAGCAGATTGGAAACCGTCACCAACGTTGTCACCGAAACACTGAAGCCTTCAGATATCGAAGCTAGCTTAAATTCGGAAGAAGCGACTCTTCCCGTAACGTATTTCACGACGTTTACATACTGGACCACTTTGTACAAGGACGGCAATACCATGGTAACTAGCCGAGAAGAGACCGTTTCGAATATAGTTACACCTACATTGACAACAACTGAAGCAGTGCCGGTTGTCGAGATTACACCGACTAGTTCCGAAATGATTTTACCCGCTCTTCGCACTGAAGTTGTCGGGGAAATAGAACCAGAACCGACAACATTCTATACTACGTATACTTACTTCACAACATCTTATATAAATAACAGTACGATTGTAAACAGCAGATTGGAAACCGTCACGGATATTGTGACACCAACACCAAACGTAACTTCAGTCGATGTTACAGCAAACGTGTCAGATTCGATAAAACCGACATTAGAATCCAGCTTGGAAACTATGTCCGTTTTATCCACAACTGAAGCAACCAAACCGACTGGTTTATTGTCGACCATAAGAACCAGCGAAGTGAACAATGGAATCACAACACTATTGTCTACAGACGTCTATGGTACTTATATCGACGGTCTTTACGCACAAATTTTAGAAAGTTCAACTCAGATTGTTACACCGAGTGTTTCTTCTGCACCGTCACAGTCCGTCAATACACAACCTACTGGTGTTGTATCAATAAACGAAGGTAAGATAGTGGATGCCGATGGAGTGTCCACAACATTTTTTACTACGAAAGCAATCGGAACCATTATCGATCAGTTGTACGCGCAGGTTATTGAGAGTACAACGTCCGTTAAGGTTGACGAGGAAAAGAAAACTGCTCAACCGACAGGCGATCCTTCTACAACTGTAGTCGGCACAAAGACGTTTCGCACTGGTCTAGTACGGCTAATTGAAGGGTCAATGGTGAAGGATAAAACTACAACATTTTATGAATCTAGAGTTATTGGTACGTTGATTGACGGAAGGTATGCTCAGATAATAGAGAGTACGTCGAGTTTTAAAGTAGAAATGACTTCAACGCCTGTTCCTGTGCAAGAGATATCGCCGACATCTACTGTACCTACTAATAACGCTATAATACCTACTGCATCCACTTCTACTTTGCCTTCACCAGCTGTTATCGAAAGCTCTTTAAATGAAGAAGGTCATGAAGAAAACGAAGAGAACGAAGATGACGATGATGATGATGATCAAAGCTCATCAAGAGTAAAATCAAGATTATCGTTCTCATCAAGAAAGAAGACGTTTACTCCTGTTATACGTCCATTCGCGTCTCGACCACGACCTACATTTTTGCCAAAGAAAAAAACTGGAAGTCTTGAAAGTGCAACGACAATAACCAGAGCAGCATTCACACCGACTATCACGGCAACGCCTGCGCTGAAATCTAATGAAAGAGGTTTTGGGTCCAGTAGAAATAGGTTCGCTGGCGGAAGAAGACCAAGTGCTGCAAGTGTTGCGCCTAGTTCTGCTTCATCGACTGGAAGACGTTTCTCAAGACCAAGAGGAAGCTCTACGCCTGGTGTGAATCAAAGTAACTACAGAGGAAGAACTCCGACTGGAAGAATATCACCAACTGCATCTGTAAGCGGATCAAGACGAGGAAGTTTCAATTACAGGACGGCGGCAGGAGGCCGTGGGTCATCTGAATACCCAGGACGAAGCTCGAGCCCTGGAGGTAACTCACGATTTAGAATTCGTCCTACAGCATCGGCTGGATTTGGTCGGCCATCACTGGCGTCCACAACACCAAGCACTACGACTGAAGATATTTTCAACACAAATGATATTGGAGGAACTACAGTAGTGACTGAAGAAACACTTTTTACTTTACCAGACGAAGAACAAGAAACGGTCCCACCTTCAACAACTACAGAGTCAACAAGAAGGAGTAATAACCCATTGTTGAGGTTTAGACGACCACCTATATTACACAGAACTACATCTACAACGACAACTTCCAAACCTCAGACAACTTCAGCTAGGAGAAATCCGTTGCTCCGAAGGCCTGACAGCAGAGGAGGTCCTACTACTCCAATATCCCCAGTTAGAAATAGACCAGCACCAGCAGCTTTTAACAGAGCAAGAGCAAGGCCTTCCAACAGTTTATTTCCTCCTAGAGGATTGATTAGGAAACCAACACCTGCAGAAGAAGCGGAAGAGAATGAAGAAAAAGAAGAAGAAACAGAAGAAGACCCTGAAAACACTGAAGAAAAACAAGAAGAAGAGGAAAATGTAGAAGATAACGAATATGAAGGATCAGAAAATTCAGAATCCCAACAATCAACTACTTCAACTACAACAGAAGCATCAAAAACAAACAGAAGGGGAAGATTGTATAATCCGGTCCAAATTAAGCCTTTTGGCGGACTACGAAGGCCTAGAACAAAACGTCAAATTTCTGAATTTGGTACGAGAAGTTTTAGACCGAGATATCAGAGGCCTATAAAAACAACACAAGTTGAAATTGAAGAAACGGAATCGATACCTTCGGAACCTTCAACAAGACCAGCAGGAAGGTTCACGCCAAGATCAAGGTCACAGAACCAAGCTCGTGTCCGCCCTACGACTGCGTCTTCCGTATCTGCAAGGTCACAGTTTACTTTGAGAGAGAAATCATCTTCCCCTTCAAGATCGAACTTCAGACGCCCAACCACATCCTCGCCGAGGCGACGAACATCAAACACTGACACGACGGTACAAAGGCCAAAACCACCGCGACTGAGAATGAAAAATACCCAGTCGAAACAAACAAAAAATCAAGATAGCACTACAATCAGTAGAAGTAACGGAAGGCGATATTCTTCAAGCAGGTCCAGACCGTCAAGCAGGTCCAGGTACAGGGAAAACACTGATTTCGATACTTACACTTTCTCACAATCTAGTTTTGATGGGACAATAACTGTTACCCACCAGATTCCAACAGAAGTGTCCATTCCTGTTGTTAATGGTAAAGTAACGGAATATAAGAACATTATTACAGCAAAGCCAAGTCTCGAAGTTCTAGGACCTCACCAATACACCACGACAGTAGGTAAAGACGGAAACCCGACCATTCAGTTAACCAGTGAAGTAACAGAAACACTTCCTAACGGGGCAATGGAAGTTACTAAGTTTCTCGTGTACGAAACTCCTACTACAAGTATCACATTTACTCCGACCACTCTAAGAGGAAGGAAGACATCGTTTTCGCATATAATTCCGAGCACAGTGTACGAAGTAAAACCAGAAGTAAGCACGGTGCAACCACAATTATCAGCAAACGCACCTTTAGCAAATCTACTCTTGTCACAGTTGCTTTTAGGAAATCTCAACTTCCAGCAACAGACTGTTAACCCTCTTTTAGCACTGAACAATCAACAGCCTACCCCTCAGACGCCTACAACAGAATTCAAAACTAAAACAACAACATACGTCACAACCATAACCGATCATACATCTACTGTTTTACCTTTAACTTTTAGAGGCAAAGAGATATTAACAACAATTGTCGATAGCTCCACTCAAGTAATAACTGCTACTGAATACATCACAGAAACGGTAGTAGTAACACCGACAGCTACAAATAATCAGTTAAATTCATTGTTGCTGCCTGCTTTATTACAAGCTCAATTGTTGCAACCACAACAACCGACAATCAACCCATTGTTGGGGAACCCATTATTACAGCCGCAACAACCGCTTATATCACAAGACATTCTGAATATACAGGATGACAAACTTGCAATTGACGATGAGCCTGTAGAAGAAAAGTTTTTATCTCGTAGAAAACCTGCCGATGTCGAAGATGAAAGACCAGCAAGGGAGTCTGAAGTAGAAAAGGAAGCCGAACAGATAAAGCCTGAACCAAAAATAACACGAAAGAAGCCAAAGATTAAATTAAATAATAAGAAACCGCCGGATCAGCCTGTTAACCCTGCAGAAACTAGCGTCGTAACATTGTATATATCCGGAAGAAGGCCTGGTGATTTCAGTACCGTGTTGTCTACTGTAACCTTGGGAGAAGGAAGTTCCGTCGTTGTTCGCAAGCGGGAAGCGGGCCCCGAATATCCGGAAATAGAAAAGTATAATTTAGAAACATCCAGGCTTCCGGAAATCGGTAGCTCTTTCCCAGCTCCAGAAGACGAAGATTATCTACGTTATTTAATGCCTGCTGTCAATGACGTTGCTGTTGAACTGAACGAAATAGAAACGCAAAGCCTTGAAAGCATTTTAGGCGATGTGAGCAAATATATATCGATTGATGAGGTGAGCAGACCGACAGGTCGAATTGAATACATCAAAACATCATTCGTATCCAACGATCCATCGATTGATGATTTCGTAGTAGCTTCTGAAATTAACAAGAAAGTTACCGGTCATTTTTTATCCAAAGGCCCCGCTGAGTTAGCTCCATACCAGCGGACGGTCGAAACTTTTAAAAATTGGAGCAATGAATCGTTATATAATTTGTTTTTAAACGACGCTGGGTTGTTAGAAATTTTCGAAAACGGTGGAGTAAAAAAGAGAGTGAAGCGAGAATCTGACGATGTGGCGCAACCGGTTAGGAGAAGAAGAGTGAGGGTGCGTGTGCCGATACAGAGACGTACTTTCATCGACGAAGATTTAACACCATCGGAAGCACAAAGATTGCACGAAGTTACACAACAAGATTTTAATATCGAACAACCCGATTCGAAGTACTCTCAATTACAGGATTTCGGTACAAGGAAGATTAAAATCATTAGAAAAAAACCTCAGATAAACGATTATGAACCGACAGAAAGGAGTGATCTTCCGAGAAAAAGAATAGCAGTAAGAAGAAGGCGCCCGGTAAGTAGTATAGTTACATCTCCGCCAGAAATAGCCTTCTCTATAATCACTGACGAAGACAGTTTCTTCCAAGTTGGACAGCCCGTATCGCAGTACGAAAGTTACCCCGAAATACCACAATACGTAGAGCCCAGTCATAAAAGGAAACGAATAAGAGTAACAAAGAAACGAATAATAACGCCAACAACGTCGATTGAACCAACACACCGGCGTAAAGTAGTTGTCACAAAGAAAAGACCAATTGTTAAAGACATTGTCGATGTTGTACCTTCCAGCACCGATCTGAACGAATTTATACACAACATGAAAACCGTGTACGATTACAAGTATTCAATCCCAATGGAAGACAAGCCAGGAGAAATGGTAACTGTATCAAATATCTTCATGAGCGGAAACATACCGAACGATTTCGGTAAATCTCCGCCAAGAATAGAAACAGAGGACGAAATAAACGAGCCTGAAAGTGTGGTCACAAACGAATCTGGTAAAAAAATAAACACACCTGTTTTAGAGGTCGTATCAACGTACTCTAGTCTGGAAGTAGCAAAAGAAACTGAAAGTTTGATTTGGTTTTACGAACCATCCGATAGCGTTGAAGTCGAAATTGAACCTACAACGGTTAAAGAAGAACGACCCAAGAGTACTGAGAGCTTGAATGATTTTCCTAAAGACACGAGCACGTTTACAATAGAACCATCGGTAGAACTAAACATTACTGATTTGGTGAACGTAACTGAAGGTCTTCCCGTGACGAACGTGACTAACACAACAGTGGTGGAGACAGAAAGTAGCCAGTACGACGGTCCTCCGAGATTCGTGCGGCCTACTAGATTTTCAATCACACGGAAACCAACAAAAACAGCAACCGGTTTTCCTGGCAGCCGTAGAAGAAAACTGGCCGCGGTGCCTACAGTGAGCAGCACAACCAGCGTACCGTCGTACAGGAACCGGAAAAATAAAAATAAACCAAAAACTGAAACTGTAAAATATTCCGATTTGGTGGAAGATATAATAAATCATCCGGAAGATATAAAACCATCGTTGACTGAGATTAAAGTGACCAATCTGCCTGATTTAGCGACATCCGTTCCTTCGGTTTTATTCGAAGACATTCCTGACCTAACGTCCTCCGTTCCCGAAGTAACTAGCGCACTGGAGACTCCGACCTTACCCGCGACTACCGAAGCCAGCGTTCCCTCGACTGTTGTACCCGAGTTTACCACCACGACAGTAACGACGACTAGGCTTCGTACCTACACTTATGTCGTGACCCGAGTTAGCGGCGACGAGCAGATTGTCACCTCGTCCACGTCAGTTAAACCTCAGGTTAAGACTTTAACGCTGACTTTGCCGGCGTCTCAACAGTCACACACAGGTGAGATTTCGCTTCTCTTCTTATACTTTCTGTTTGTGTGTTTCTTGATTGTTAGCAACTAACTTTGTGTGGGAAAGTTAAATTTGAACTAACCTGATCTCGGTTTTTAAATATTTTATTTTTAATTTATATATTTGCTTTTGTAAATATGCTAATAGACTCATGAAGTGTTATTTTGGGATATTGTTGAGTATTGCCAGGCTTACATGTGCGAAGAGAATACCATAGTCAATAGCCATACGTATGTTGACAAAATAGTCGTAAACATTTACCCCGCCAACTTTGATTCATCAAGTTGAAATTTTTTATTTTTTCGAGTTATTTAAAGCTATTATTTATTCTCAATATCTTATTGTTAGTTTTGAATAAAAAGCGATACCTTTAGAAGAAGTTATGATTTTGAAAATTACTTTGCGGTATTGTGTTCAGAGTAAAAAATGCGCCAAAAACCGCAATCCTTATAAAAACAAGTTAATTTCAACAATTCGGATCCAAAATGGCGACCGAAAATACGAGCCAACCTGCAATATTAAGTATTAATTACCCACGTAACTGCAGAATATGTGTACAAGTATGGAAATTCTTACTCTCACTCGTTTTTATTTATTTTTAAAAAATGCCAATATTTATAGAAGTAATGAAAGTCTGTTTACATCATTGTAATTGAACAATAAACGGTGAAAAATTCTACCATTTTCGTATCTGAAAAGTTTTTCAAACATTAAGATGGCGGAAAACGCAGAACAAACTCAATAAGTTGACTTGGTTGACAGTGATTCACTGCGCTATCTATGCAAATACAGGAAAAGTGAGTAAATAATAACAACAGATAATTAAGATAAAGATTGTACACATTTACTATTTGTGAATACTTTACGTTAGCACAATAATTGTAAAACTAATCTTATTGTTTTTCATAGTAACATCATTGATAAAGATAACGCCACTATAGGCCTATGTACGAGGTGTGTTCAGAAATTAACGAGAATTTTTAAATTTCGCGGGCTTGGAGAGGCGGATTGTCAAACTTTTTTTTAATATGTTGGTATACATCATGAAAGTATGATAAAACTTTCAGCTGTTTTCATTGTTGACTTTGTCTGTGACAGCCACTAAGGTTAGAAGTGTTTTTATGAGCTCGGCGATTTTCGTTTGTTAAAAGAAATGGATCAAAGAATTTGTATCAAATTTTGCGTAAAAAGTAGAATAAAGTGTAACAAAGTGTGTGAAATGTTAACAAAGGAATATGGTGAGTCAGATATGAGTAAAGCAAGAGTTTACGAGTGGTATAAACGTTTCTAAGACGGCCGTGAAGACGTTGAAGATGACGAACGCCCTGGACGCCCCAGCACATCAACAACCGTTGAAAACGTGGAAAAAGTGAAAGAAATGGTTATGAACAATCGCCGAATCACAATTAGAGAGGTCGCTGATGATGCTGGCATATCGATGGGATCATGTCATGACATTGTTTCCAATGTTTTGTGTATGAAACGCGTGGCAGCAAAATTCGCTCCAAAATTGTTGAATTTTGAACAAAAACAGCGGCGAATGGAAGATACTCAGGAGTCACTAAATGAAGTCAACGACGATGCAAAATTACTGAAACGTATTATAAACATGGATGACGAAACATTGGTTTACGGATATGACGTCGAAACTAAGGCTCAATCATCCCAGTGGAGGCATTCTGGCTTGCCAAGACCGAAAAAGGCTCGACAAATGCGGTCGAACGTGAAGGTTATGCTCACTGTGTTCTTCGATATTAATGGCATAGTGCATCATGAATTCCTGCCACCAGGTGAAACGGTCAATAAGGAGTACTGCCTACAAGTTCAACGCCGTTTGTGTGAAGCAATCCGAAAAAAACGCCCGGATCTGTGGAAAAACAATTCATGGCTATTGCACCACGATAATGCACCAGCTAACACTTCATTGTTTGTTCGTGAATGTTTGGCCAAAAAAATAATGTAACGATGCCCCATCCTCCATATTCGCCAGAGGTAGCTTTGTGTGACTTTTTTCTATTTCCAAAAATAAAGAGAACCTTAAAGTACCGTCGTTTTACAGCCGTAGATGACATTAAAACGATGCATCGCTGAAAGAACTAAAGGCTATCTCAAAGATCGAGTTTGAGAAGTGTTTCGAGGATTGGAAGAAGCGCATAATCTCCAATGGGGACCATTTTGAAGGCAACAACATCAATGTAGAAGGATAAATAAATATTTTGTTCAAAACATTAAAATTCTCTTTACTTTCTGAACACACCTCGTACAATGTAACTAGTAACTCGAAATAAATCCGCCAGATGCCGCGCTTTTTATTTGCGCCTTAATTCTAACACATAATGTTTTGAGTGTACTTTTCCTTTAACTTCTTTAAATAGACCTCAGAGACTTAAAGTCAACTGGAAACTGCCTTCTGCAACTTTGAAAGTTAATGACGAGAAAGTTTGTTTACAAGTTTTTATTAAGCTCGTACTAATGGCTATTTAAGTGAAGTAGGCTCTCTCTTGAAGTTCACAGATTGTGAACGTGTAATGACGCGATAGATGGCGTAGCAGAAGCACTGCCTTCTATGGTGAAATTAATTGAAATGTTTGCACCATAGAGACTCATGTCGGAACATTATATAAACATTAAGCCACTTGATAAACGGAACAAGCTGTGATCAAATTTAGGTTAGTTAGGTTCACCTTAAGATTGGTGAAGTTTATTAACATATTGTGAAGAGGACGAATGCGTTAGGATGTTAGGTTCGATGTAGATTACAACTGTAAGATTGATAAAGATTATTAATATTATTTTAGCCTATTATAAACGAATAAATACGTTAGTTAGGTTAAACGAATAAATAATAAACTAATTAGGTTCGTTATAAATTACATCCATATCGGTGAAGATTATCATTTTAGGCCTGCTGTACAGGGTATTTGAAAAGAACTCCCTAGTTTTAATGCTGTACACGTGACACTATTCTAGTTTGTGTTATTTAATTTATCAATTGTCCAAGTTTTGCTCACGTAAATGTGGGAATTCAGTTCCTGCAGTTATCAGGCCTGCGTGACCTAGACTATTAATTCAGTTTTTAACATTGAAATCAGATTTACAAATGAACATAAGGTAAAAAATTCAAGAATGTTTTAAGAATATTCTAAATGGCCGCCATTTTCATTAATGAACGAACTTAATTAAGCAATTGCCAAAATCAATTTTATGTCAAATTTTTCGCGTATCGCAATAGTCGTTTAATTTTTAAAAAATCGTTTCCATCATTTTTGCGAGATTTTTTTAAATGGGGGTTGACAGTGGCTCTATCGCCCCCGACACGTCAGCTAAAAAGCTTTTTGTGTACCCCTATCACTTCAAATTAAACCGACTCCAGTGCCCTTAACGAGCTGCAGAATCTTGTATAAGGTGTCTTGGTTGAACTCCTGATCTGGTTGCGGAGGTCCAAAGAGTCTCCTTCTTTTGGCCTCCAGGACCTCGCACTCAAGGAGTATGCTGCGGTTTCAACACCCCGCCAACACAAACGACACTCAGGCGAGATTTGTAACAATCCCACTTTATGTAGATAGTTCTGGATGTGGCCGTGTCCGGTGATCATGGCAACGACCTGTCTCAGTGACCTCCTGTTAAACTGAATAAGTGTCTTTGTCAGTACAGGGTCCCGAGAGAAGGCGTTCCCCAATCTCAGGAAATTGTCTCCATCGTTTGATGTGTTCATCCCTAGCCTTCCTTACAGCTCCTCTCGCAGTTGTGCGACTAATGCCGTACGCGTGCTCTGGTCCCACTAGTCTATAAGCAGCTCCTCTCTGGGCCATCATATCTGCTCTCTCATTTCCCTCAATCCCGCAATGCCCAGATACCCATCCTATTGCACCATGTTGGCACCCGGACACAGAGAGAACGGAGAGAATCCCGTACCAACTTGGATGTCATTTCTACAGAGCTGAGAGCCTGTAATGCCGCCTGGCTGTCAGTGAGTATTAGAATGTCCTTATCTGTAAGTCCCGCGAGATAGTTACGGGCAGCGATTAAAGTCCAGAATTAATTACTATTTTACAGTTCGATAGATCGAATTAGTTTTAAAAGTGTTTTAATGAAAATATCTCGTGTAATTCATTTGGATGGTTTATGTATGTCCTTATGTTTATGTTTTCTAACAAATCTTGCTTGTAGATAAAATAAAAGATCGCTTTTTGTGCTAATTGTCTATTGTATAACGTAAAATATTCTTCTTTTTGTTTTTTCTGTTTGCATGTTGTTATTTATTGTTTATAACTGTGTTCTCATAATATGATTTTTTTCTATTTTTAACTTGTAAGTTTATTAAGCAATCTCAGTAGTTAACTACGAGGACTACTTTAGTTAAACGAGTGTTACTTATAATTCTGACCGATTCTGTGATATCTTGTTTATTATTGTATTTGTTACAATTTTTAGTGAATGTCAAAGACAATTACTTTTATAGGCACAAACAGGTTATTAATAATTGTATTAAAACTAATGAAATACAATAGGTCTATTATAAAGTTATACTGTTGTTACGTTCCCGCAACAAAGAAATTGATTATTTGCTTGCTACAGAGGAGAAGGGGTGTGGGCCGTAACAAATTTGTATATAATTTTTGATGTACCAGTTGTTGGGCGCCACGTTGTCTTTAATCTCAATATAATTGATACACCACTGTTTTAGGCCAAGACAACGAGAATGCCTGTGCGTGGTTAAGTAGTTCAGGGTGATCCAAGAAATCAAAGTGGTCGCTTTTCAAAAGTTGTATTTGTTTTGTTTTTGTCTTGCCACATTAATATTTAAAGAAAAATAACAATTAGTGACCAACAAATTAATGAATTCTGTTTTCATACCACAGAGAAAGAAAAAAATAAAAAAAATGGCAAGAACATTTATAATGATAAAACAACTTTACCTCAACTTTAAACAAAGCAAACAAAATCAAAACTAAACTTGAATCTGTACCAACCTGTTGGAACATAACATCTTACACAATAAATGTCACTTATCCACTAAAACGAACTTTAACAAAATCAAAAATCTCTTGGACTAAACTATATTCTTCGGGTTCACTAAAAGTAACAAATAGTCTATTATTATTATTATTATTAGTGACGTCACTATGCCTAACTAAAATATTCATAAACCAGGGCCCTTTACAAGAATATATTAGTAAAAAAAAGGATTACAGATTTTAATTGTATTAAACAGCTTGGTTGTTTATATTTTTTTTTCGCTAATCCGAGTTTAGTGGTTTTCCCTTAGGGTAGCCGATATTTCTTTTCTTTTTCAGCGGAGCTACCAGATCGGTGAAAACACCCAAGTTCGCATTGTCAAAATTTATTACTTTTAAATTCTATCCTTGCTGGCGGCGCAACAACCCACAAAAAAAAATAGGCCTCACGCATGAAATTTGTGTCGTTCGCGAGAATGTTCCAAATCAAAAAAAAAAAAATTCAAAATGCACAATTTCACTTATCTGAGCGCCGTAGCCTTGCGCGAACTGGTCTTAGCCTCACTGCAGAACTGACTCGTCGGTCGTCTCAATCTTTTTTTCTGAACAGCTGTTTATTTAGGGTATCCTCTTACTGATATCGCACAATTTAATTCCTATTTATCTTAGATATTTAATTAAGGATCTGAGATGTCTCACTGTCTTCATTTTGAAATCGTATAATAGTAGCTAAACCCATCCACCTTGCTGGCCCCAAACCGATTTACCCTTTCCCCCTTATTATAAGCCTATAATAACACTCCAGCTGCCAATAATATATATTGAACTTATCTCTTCATAACAATTATTAATGTCAGCTATTTTAATCCTTTGGAATGGAATTTTGAAAAGCTCTTTTTTGTTGTTTCTCTATAGTTAAATAAAAAATTGTATGCCAAATTCCAGTTCTCTACATCATTTGTATCTGGAGATACAGAGATAAAATGTCAAAATTCGTTTTACCCCATTAAAACCCTTTAGGGGTGGAATTTTTTAATTCCATGTATAATAAACGCAAATAACCAAAAAAGCTTCAAGTGGGAGAACAATACATTGAGATAGTCAAGTAATTCAAATACCTTGGAGAATGGATCAGCTGGAACGCCGTAGAGAAAAAAGCTATGGAATCTAGGAGAAATAAAGTTGAATTAGCCTTCCAACTTACCAAAGACACATACAACAAGAAATCCCTCTCCTGGAATACAAAGATAAGGCATTATCATACGGTAATTAAACCAGAAGCCATATAATGCAGCTGAAACATTATCTCTCACAACCCAGGGCCCACTTGAAAGGCTGGAGATCAAAGAAAGAAAGATATTACGAAAAATCTTAGACCCCAAATTCCGTAACAACCAATTACTCCACATCAGGAATGAAACTATTTACCAAAAAACTGAAACACTATCAGACACAATAAGAAAAAGGAGAACTGAATTTTATGGGCACATCCTCAGAATGGACAAAAATAGACTAACCAAAAAAATATTTGACTACTTTCGCAGTAGAAGAGCCAAACCACTTTGGTTCAGAGAAACGGAGAAAGACATAACAGAACTGCAGATCACTGACACTATGCTCATGGACAGAACAGCCAAAACAATAACCAAGGACAAGAAACAACGGTTCCAAGGCAAAGTCAAATCCAAGAGAACGATCCAAATCTCTGACGAAGAAAGAAAAGCAAGATCACAACGAATGAAGCAATACTGGGCTACGAGGAAGGCACAGCACATTAAAAAGTGCCCCAAAGTTGGGTGAAACAAATAAAAAAAACGCAGATAATTTCTAAAATATTTAATTTTTTTTATAATCACCTGACAATAATTCGTAATTAAATGTATTATAATTAAAAGGCTATTTTTTATAATTAATTAAAATTGTATTCAAAGTTTGTATCATTAAATGTTTCGGGTTGAATAAAGTGTAATATTTTTTAAGTATGTTAGTTTAGGAAAACTTTTTTCACACTGGTTAAAGCCTTGAAACACTTTAAGCTTATGTTTTATTATTTTATTTTTAAAATTTAACGAGTCACCCCACAGAATACCTGTGCAAACATGTATACACCAGGGTATGCTCTCCATTCTGAGGTGGCCCTAATGAACGAATATTTAAGCATAGATATAGTTTTTGAAGATGGAATATCTCCGAAACGCGTCAACAAAAGTAGAATTGAGGAAGCTAGGGAAGGCAGATCATTATACTCAACATAGTGACAATAATCCTAGCAGAAACGAAGAAGATTATAAAAAGAATATTTAAGTAATTATCTGATTTGCATTAGGATAGAACTGACTTGTTAGGTTTCATCAGTTACTGTGATACAGTACAAAAAACGGTTCTTAAGTGGGCCAGCAATAATATTTTGCTTATTCAAAATGTTGTACATACTCTTTTTGTTTTTCCTTATTATTATTATTATTTTACCTTTGCAACTGTGAATAGTGTTATTTAAAGTAACAGTTTAAACTAGATTATTTTGCACCAAATTCAGCGAGGTGAAATCCTTTTCTATTTGCGTTAACAACGTTGCATTTTTGTGTACATTATTTTCTGTAAGTAATCAAATGTATTACCTTATTCCAGTCAATCCAGAAGAAGGAAGAGGTCTGCATTTGGGGGAGGCAAGGTTTAATTTGGCCACCAAGGTGATGAGCAACGGTGTTGAGGTGATCGTTGCCGGGGGTAAGACCACGCTGCCCGGAGCACCTGATGTACTCAGGGTGTTACCAACATCTCTGACTCGCCCGATCACGCTAGCTCCTAGCACGCTCACTGACCACATGATGATGTTGTTACCTCAAGGAAACCAGGTGAGTGAAGACCCACTGCAACGTGGATAGGGCAACAATACATCTAGCTAAAGTTGTTTTTCTAATGTTTTAATTGTTCCGTTTTGAGACCTTTTCTTTTGTATTTTATATGTTTCAGAACTTCATTCGCCACTAAATTCTTTAAGCATGTCCGTACGTTTTTGTAGCACAAAATCTTATTAGTTCCAAGTTTTGTGGCTATGATTTTCGTCCTCAGCCGCCTCGATGGCCTAGTTGATAACGTACTGGGCTTTCAACCCGAGGACCCGGGTTCGATTCCCGGCCACGGCTTGGTATTTCCATACGTTATAAATCATCCCATCGTCTGCATTAGCCCAAGTGTGCACAACAGTCGGACGTTAAACACACACACACACACACACACACACACACACACACACACACACACACACACACACACACACACACACGCACACAAAATGATTTTCGTCCAATAAAGGACATGCGTAATTTAAAATGTTGCCAAAACTTAGAACCGATAAGATTTTGTGCTAAAGAAAACTATACAGGCGCGGTTGAATAAATCAAAATTTACAACGCATTTAAAATTAAAAATATAAAAACAACACACACTAGTTCATGAATGGCTCGCTTCAATTCTCTTACCCTATACAATCTGCAAGGTCAGTCGCAGTTTCACCAAAACCTTTACTTATACTTTGTGGTGTGATATGGGTTATTCACTTGAATCTAATACATAAAAATCAATGTTTGTTTGTTTGTATTTTATGCGCTGCCATCCGATTTTGATAGGCTATAAGAGAGTTGTAATATTCAACTCTTTCTACCCTTAAAAATCACCCTTAGTGAAAAACGTGTTTTTCGGAACCTTCGCCATCCCGTTCATCCGATTGTGTTGAAGGCTTTTTTCTAAATGTTCACGAGTTTCCCGGGAAGGTTACAAGCTATAAGAAAGTTGTAATAGTCAACCCTTTCTACCCTTAAAAACCACCCTTAGTGAAAAACAATTTTTTTTTAAACCTTTGCCATACCGTTCATTCGATTGTGATGGAGCTTCTTGCTAAATGTTCAAGAGTTTCCCGGGAAGGTGACAAACTATGAGAAAGTTGTAATAGTCAACCCTTTTTACCCCTAAAAACCACCCTTAGTGAAAAAACATTTTTTTTTGAAACCTTTGCCATACCGTTCATTTGTTTGTAATGTTTTGCTAAATGTTCATTTTTTGCTAAATGTTCAGGAGTTTCCCGGGAAGGTTACAAGCTATAAGAGAGTTGTAATACTTAACCTCTTCACCCATAAAAATCACCCTTAGTGAAAAACTTGTTTTTTCGGAATCTTTGACATACCGTTCATCCAAATGTGATGGGGGCTTTTTTCTTAATGTTTAGGACTTTCCCGCGAATAATATAGCTATAAGAGAGCTATAATACTCAAACCTTCTACCCTTAAAAATCACCCTTAGTAAAAAACGTGTTTTTTACCTTTTGTCATACCGTTCATCCGATTGTGATGGGGCTTTTTGTTAAATGTTTAGGAGTTTCCCGGAAAATTCCACAATGAAATATCAGAATGAACTGCGCGAATGGCAAAGTCAAATTGCCGACACTGCATCCACAACCTGATCAATTGTTGTCAATGCTTCCGGGCGACTCGCCTGCTTCCAAACACTTTTTGCAGAACATTCGCAAATATAATTCAGCGTTTTAAATCTTATCTGTTGGAAGTTTTCCAAGACCAGCTCTGCCTACTTTCAAAATTCAAGGACAAATATATCACCGCTTTGGTTCATTTGTACCAGTTCCGGACGCTGAGCATAAATTTCTACAAATATGTTTTATGGATGACGATGATGCACAAGTTGATCAACGTTGCGATGCAATTCCAGCCACCAAACGCCACATAATATGCTATTTGCAAACATTTTCCACCAACACAAAGCAGTGATAAGATTATTCAAAACTTCAATTGACAACTTACCGGCGTTTCGTTACGCAATTCAAAACACCACTCGGGACAGCTGCCTGACGCTACCATCAATGAAGTTGCGAATGTCATAGTTGGCAAAGAACGTGAATGTGTTATATTAGTCTTCAGCGAAGCAATAATACAATTCAATGTGTCGCTGAAACACATCGATCATACGATGCGCTGCAGTATCCCATAATTTATTGGGAGGGGCAACACGGATATCACTTCAATATTATGCAAATTAATTATCAACAAGAAAATAAATATCATTATTTTATTTTCATTCAAAGTCTTTTTTTTTATTTATTTTTTGGCCTCATGGGACCACTTTAGTCTAAATTTCAGTTCTTCCCAACATCGGGCTGTAATTTGTTCCTCCAATAATCCCTCATTCGATCAGATCGTTGCTTCCTGACGGCATCTGTGATCTCTACCTTCTTGTGTCTCTTCGGTTTATCCACTTTAAATTTGTTAGTCTTAAGAATGCGTGTTATTTTACATTTGTCTGTTGCATCATCCATTTTCAGTCCTATTTCACTGAGGTCTCTGAGGACTTGTGTGATGTATATTCCCTGTGTTTTCCTGTTGATGCTTCTCATTACCAGTTGTTTCAGGATTCTGTCCTCCGGCATTCTTAATAAGTGAAAGAAGTGGGAAATTCTTCGTTTTTTCATTACATGAGTACTGGATCGATATATTTGTATACTGTTTCATTGGTGGCTATTCTCCAGGTCCCGTCTTTCCGGTAGCTTTTTCTAAGTCTTTTGTCATTATTTGTTTTTTTTCTGCGGCAGCAACTGCCAAATAAAATGAATGCCATTAAATGCAATGAACATTTCCTTTTGTTTTCTTTCAGGACCTGCAAGGCTTTGTCACAAAGACGTACCTAACAACATACACGTACTTGACTACATTGTTACAAGACAGCTCCACTGTCGTATCGAGTAATGAGAAGGTTGTGTCAAACGTTGTAACTGAAGAAGTGGTTCAGAATAAGCCAACGGTGATGCCTACACCCGTGACTCAAGTTACACTAACTGCTAGTCCTAGCCTCGCTACAGGGGTGTTCCACACGACATATACCTATCTTAATACATTAATAGACGGAGAAGTACCGCTAGTGGTTACATCGAAGAAGACAGTAGCGAATACAGTGACAGCTCCTGAGGACTACATGTCCTTGTTACAGCCCTCAGAGACTGGCATGTTGGACACAAATACTTATCGAAGTACAGGTTGGAGTATAATTCATCCATTAATAAACTAAAAATAGTATTCAATATTAATTTTATATTTATCAAATTTATTTATTTTCCTTAAAAAGACATATTTGATAGTAAAATATGTTAAGAAATCTTAATGTATTTCTTTTAATGATTTCATCTGTTTTGAAATACCTTATTTATTGTTTGTAAATTTAAGAAGAAATTGTAAGTGAATCAGTTGGTGCAAAAAACTTTTTCATTCTTTTTATATTCTTCTTTTCTGCTAGGATTATTGTCACTGTGTTCAGTAAAATAATCTGCTTTTTCTAGCTTCGTCAA
The DNA here is from genome assembly GCA_022606455.1 of Callitettix versicolor. NCBI lineage: Eukaryota > Metazoa > Arthropoda > Insecta > Hemiptera > Cercopidae > Callitettix > Callitettix versicolor. Next base: position 11,823,136 of record CM040190.1, read on the forward strand.
TTCTTCTTTCGTTGACGCGTTTCGGAGAACCTCCATTTTCAAAAACTGGAATATAGAAATAGTTTTTGAAGAGGGAAGTTCTCCGAAACGCGTCAACGAAAGAAGAATTGACGAAGCTAGGGAAGGCAGATTATTATACTGAACACAGAAACGTTTCACGTTTAGTTATTTCTACAAAAAATCCGGTTTCAAAGCTGACAACAAGAAAATTGTCTTAATTTCTCAAATTGGTTTATCAGAATTTGCTAAAATTTGGTCACACGTGAACATTTATAACTTAACTCAGTCTACTAAATTTCAAATAAAAGAAATTCAGTTTTGGTGTCAATTGGAACAAACAAATAAAACCTGATGGCAGTCAATGTAGTTTTTTCTTATTTACTCCTAAACTTTAAATTTCTTTCAGTTTGTAGCGATTTGAATACCATATGCTTAAGTTTAAGCAAAATCAGATGAACTGGTTTTCATAAATTAGGTTTATTTTTGAGGCGATGCAAGCACTCATAAGATTATTGTTTGTTTCTTTATAGACAATGTTTGAGGAAAATTTGATCAACATCATTGAAACCGATTTTTTAAAGTAGGTTTTAATTTTTTTAATCCTCAAAAAATGGTCCCAGAATGTCGAAAAATTACACCTTCAAGTCAAATTTCATCAAAACATAATATTAGTTTATTCATTCCCCAGCATTGTATACAGGCATCCAAGTTAAAACCACTTTTTTGATTCAGAATACCTGAAAACAGATATATTTATTAAAATAACAAGACCCACTTTTCATGATCACCATACTTTTTTACATTTTGTATGGTAAAGGAGTAAAACGCGCTTTATTTTGTTTTCATTTTTAATTTATAAATTCATAAAGTGTTTAGGCTACATTTTAAACATAAATTTATTTCTTCTAAGATTGTTGTTTTTTTTTATAGTTTCGTTCACAAAAACTTTGAGCGATGGCCTAAACAAAAAGATTGTGAGCACGGAAGATGTCCTGACACAAGTTATTATAACTGAATCGGACCATAAAATCGCCTCAGTCGATATCCAGCCTACACAGCTTACGACAAATGTTGTTAAAACCTACTTTGTAACGTATACTTATTACAATACAGTTGTGAATGGTGAAGACACAGTTGTCCAGTCCGAAGTAGCGACTTCATCTGACATAGTTACTGAGCAATTTGTAATTCCTCAGAAACGTACATCAACTACAAGCGACAAATACAGTGAAGATATAAAACCAACTGAAGCTCCGACAATTCAAACCAGTTCTGAACATCCTATTAATGTGTTTGCTACAAAAACCTACCTGACAACATTCACGTACTTTACTACTTTGTTACAAGACAAAGAGGGCCAAGCACCATCAACTGTTATTAATTCAAGAACACGTGTCGTTCAAAACATTGTCACTGAGACACTCGATACGATGTTATTACATTCTGATTACTTATCATCACTGCGCAGTTCTTTAGAAAATGACAAAGCACCCATAGTTGCAACTGCTACATTGAATGATGGACAAAAAATGGAAATTACCGCAATGGGAGAAACTTTAGTTCAGCCGACAGCGTTACATGACAAACTTACTTCGTCATTTGAAGATACAGTAAGTAATAATAATATTGTTACCGGTTCAACAATAATATTTTTTGATGAAAATGATCAAATCGATAGCACTCCACCGATAACAAATCCGGCTACAACCGATACAATACTTGAAACTCAAACTATAACAGAGACTGTTACCCAAACAGAATCTTCTCAAGCTCTTGCTCTAACTGGTTCAGTACCACCGCCGTCACAACAAACTTACAGTACATCAATTCTGTCTTCTTCAACTGTCACTGCCAATGGTGCGACATTGCTGCCTGGTTCACAAGTAATAGTGTTAACCGATTCAAACGGGAATGTTACAATAATTCCTATTTCTGATCCAGTAAGTAAACATCCCGATGGTGCTAATAATTCCGGAAGCAATGGCGGATCTGAAATCGCTGTCAGTGATTTACTCAGTTTAGGCTCTCTGAGTATTAACAGCCTTAACGCATTAGGACCTGTTTTCAATGCGATGGCTGGGTTAATTCATAATAATCTAAACTCGGATGCAAAAAGAAAAAACGATACGGTTGATATCATTAAGCCTTTACCACAAATAAGTGCAAATCCGTTGTTAACATATGCTGGGCCTAAAGCTCCACCAGTTAGATCTCCAATTTACATTCCTGTTGGAGGATTAGCTGCTGATTCAATTGCAGAGGAAAGTCAAAACATCGAAGGAACTCATAACATATTTCCCGATGTTGACCAAAGAAATAAGCCACAAGTTATCCTTGGACGACCAACAATGGAAAGCCCACTTCTAGCTGGAGGAATTCCTATTAGTCCTGGACAAGTGATAACTGCCAATAGCGATGTTATCATAGGAAAACCATCTGTTCTAGGTCCTCGACCTCCAGAATTGAAACCGTATGTGAAAGACGAAGTTCCTATTGGAATGCAGCCTCCACCTCTTCCAAATATTAAACCAAACTGGCCAGTTAGGGATAACAATGGTCATTACATACCTGTGAACTACCAAATTAGAGATGGACCTTCTAGGATACCAGAACATAATCAGTCAGTGAGAGATGGGCTGTATAGGATATCATTAGAACATCAGAGCAATGGGCAACACAGAATACCATCAGATCATCAAGGTAATGGGCAACACCGAGTGCCATCTGACCATGAAGGCAATGGGAAGTACAGGATACCATCAGATCATCAAAGTAATGGACATTATAGAGTACCATCAGAACATCAAAATAATGGACAACACAGAGTACCATCAGAACATCAAGGCAACGGACAGCACAGAGTGCCATCAGAACATCATATAGTGAGGGATGGGCCAATTAGAATACCACTAGAACATCAACATCATCATGGAGGTTTACCAAATAGACCATCTCAGCAGTACCATGGGGATAGGATTCCTTTAGATCAGCATCATAGGGAAACTTTACTTAAGCCATCTGAAAACATACCCCATAGAGAAGACACCATACTGTATGACACCATCCATTACAACCCTGAAAACTACCAACCTAACAGAGATAATTATCCTGTTTACACACAACCCTCTAAACAAGAGCATGAAAACATTTTAGATTTAAGACCTCCATCAGTAAACAACCAACATAATTACAACAATGAGCATTTTATTATTTTCCAGGAAAACAAAAATGTTGCCCAAAATATACCCAAGAAATCTCATCAGCCTTCAAGTAACGATATAGATTATGTTAACTCAGTAAAACATGATCCTATTATACTTCCAGATAATCCAGAATTCCTTGATCACTCGACTATTAATCCATTATTGGTTAATATTCAACCTTCTCAAGTGGCGAATGTTATTATTCCACATGGAAGTTCAACTGCTTTAATTTACAGCGGTGAAGCAACTCAACACACACAAAAAGGTGAAATATTTAATGATCCTTCGCCATACCCTGATGCAGAAGTAGATCATGTGGTCGATGCATTGAGTACTTCAAGGCCTGATCACAATGGTGAAGGAATAACACACGCAGCGATGATTCCTTCGAACGCAGTCAGACTTGATGTACCTGTCTCACCACATGGAATCAATGTTGCCACTGGAAATCATGTCATATTACAGAACAATCCTGATACTTCAAAACCTAAAAGACCAATTCATTCAGGTAATCAACGACCGCAATATTTTCAACATCCACCAATACAAAATCAAGCAGGCTTGGAATATATGACGCCACCAACACCTGCTTCACATAATCATTATCATTCAGATGATGAAAAGTTGCAAGACTCTGATGATTATGTCATCGGAGATGGAACATTAGAAACAGAAGGCGGAGAAGTAATCCAGGAATCAAATTCAAGACCATTGCGACCGGGGGAAGTTCCGATAGAATTAGCTATTCAAAATCAAAACCAACCTTCAACTAGTATGCCTATAGATACAGTCGACGATGATTCTCCTGCATCAGCACAAAATAAAAATAAAGATATTATTTCTCACTTCCATCAACCTGAAAACAGTATTAATTTTTCAGTAGTAAATTCAAAACCTGTTAAACTGGATGGAGTTCCGACAATTAATAATCCACCTCCAATAATCAATGGAAGACCAGGTACAGTGTTCAATGACAAATCACAAGCTACAGTTTCAGTTGGGTCACCAACAAATTTGAAACCAGACAGTAATATTCAGCACTCCGAAGGATATAACTTTAATCGCAATGATAGGCCTGCTGGTGGAAACATAATTAATCCAGTCCAAGTGAATGAAGAAGCATCTAAACACGATGACCGGCCAGTGTATGTAAAACCACAATACTTTAACAATCATTCTGAAAGACCGAACATTCATCCAGTTAATAAGCTCCCACACTATGATAACACTGTTCATACTATGAACATGGATGAGAAACCACCACCGATAGTTCCAGCACTGTTTGAAACACGTCCATTAAAAACAAATTTTGAAAGGCCCATTGTTGTTCCAGGATCAGATTTAGAAACTCAAGCCAATACACCACGACCTTTCAGCGCACAACCTGGTCAAACTCAGTTTGATAGAAATTCACAACAGGAAGACTCAGTTGTGGGGCTGTCACCACCACCGCCTGTGGTAAGGTATGAAACATCGACACAGCCTGTAGTTAACATCGGAGGAACAAGAAGACCTTCAAACAGACTAAAACCTCGGCCACTTCCACCATATAAGTTTGAAGTTCCACCACCACCACCAAAACAATCAAGTATACTAACAAATCCTCAAAGAACAGAAACAATGAGGATTAAAGTGCCCACTGAAGTGTTATCCCCACCTAAACCAAATGAAGAGTTCCATTTTGATAAGATACCAAAGAAACCACAAGTAACAGAAAAAAATGAAATATTAAAACAATGGTTGACGTCCACAACTCCAAGACCTATTATAACTGCTAGACCAGAAAGTATTAATCCAGTTTTAGGAGGCATCCTTACAGTTGAAGAAATATCCCAGAAACCTGAAGTAATAACAGCTGATAGCAAAGTCGTTTTGTCTAATGTTATCAGTGGTCATAGAGTAAAGTCAGACGGTGGAATACGAATGACAGGATCACAACCAGCAATGCAGACAGTAGTTATTGGTAAACCCGTGCCAGATATAACACCTGGGATAATAATTGCTCCAACTTCCATTAAAAATACAGAAAACACTGATGAGTGGCAAAATAGCTTAATTGTAGGTTCAGAAACATTTGCCCATGAAGAAGAAAAGAGCACATCAACTCCTATTGGGGATTATATTAAACCATCATTTAAACCTGTTAAACCATCTACTGTTGAAGTTACAACCGGTGTGACAACTATTTTCGGTAATTTATTTACACGTCCCTTTGAGGTAAACAAGCTATTAAAACCAACCAAATCTGTTGAACATTCTCACAGTGTTATAAGCATGGTGGTTGATCCTGACACGAAAACTTCAACTGAAAGGTTTCATGAAAATGACGAAAAGGAAGAAATACTCGGTGTTGAAAATTCTAATCGTGATACAACAGTTTATAATCCTAATGTTATAATAACTGCACCGAAACCAACAACATTCATTGTAACGCACACACAGACTTTAACTGTTACTTCAACCGAGACTACAGTAGTTCACAGTAAAGGAAAGGATCCTTCGACGCACACAGTCGTGTTGACAAAAACACAAACGTCAACACTCTTAGACACTGTGACTGAAATACATACTTTAGTAAAGCCAACAAGTATTTTATCAACTATCACAACAACAATTCCACAAGCAACAACGACAGTTTATCCACCGACTTCTCCATTCGATCCTGATAATTATCCATTCTATACTCAATCTACCGAAGTCGACAAGACAACTGAACAAATAATTACCAAAGATCCTCATGAGAATGAATCGATATTTGTTGTAATGACAGATAAGAAACAAGGCTCTGCGAAGATTCATACAAGACCTCCACCTGAAATACAAGTACCTGATGAAACTAACGAAATAAGTCCAAATGTTTTACTTGGAGGGCTGTTGACACACCCTTCCAGCGATAGTGAATGCAGACCAGAATGCAAAGCAACGAGAAACGAACTTTGTCAAAAGATCGACAATATCATGAGGTGCGTCTGCAGACCTGGTTTTGCAAGGATGTTTCCAGATAGACCATGCAAACGTAAGTTTATTAACTGAATTATTCCGTAAATTTATTTAGTTTTTATTATTTAAGCAATCACTTGTATTATACAGAATTGGATTCATAACTTTTTCAAAATATAATTTATACGAGCAAATTTATTACATTAATTGTTTAATTTTATTAACTAAAATATTAAATTTATTAAATTAATTGAGTCAATGAAATCTTATCACAGCTGCCTGACATGATGGAAGAAAATTTCAAAAATCTAAAATCAAGTAAAGAGAAACTTGACACTAAAAGTTATTTTAGTAATAGTTTGAATTTAAAATGATTAGGTAGGTACCCAGCAAAATCTGTTCATCTATTTCAAAATGGCAGTAATTTAAAATATTAAATAGTTTAATAGTTTTTTCAATCTTATTTTACCATCAGAATTAGCATTAAAATAGGCATTAATTATTGTGCTTTCAATCAAATTTGAAAATTTAATTTTACGCAGCTTTTAATACGATTGTGATAATGAAATCAGATTTTATAAATAGCGTAAGGTAAACAACTTTTTATTTTTATTTTTAACGCTTGTTGTTTTGAAAATAATGAACAAATTTCACTAAGTAATGAAATCGTCCTAGTTTTACTAAATTCAATTGTCATGCAAGTTTGAATCAAATCAGATCAAACACTGGAATACTGACACACAAAAAAAAGAAAACATTGAACAAGCACTCAAAAAATGTTCCAGAGATCATGATTTGTGCTCATTTCATTCACCCAGGCTTATCCTGATGGTTGTTCATTTTTTAAACAAGATTTATCAATAAATATTCTAATATTTTTCAGCCACTTATACTTACACAATGAAGCTAGTCTTAAATCACTACGGTAAAGATCCAATCAAGTACACAGATGCTTTGAACGATTCCTCATCAGGCCACTATCAGCTGTTATCAGAAGCCACAAGAGAGGGACTAGATAGAATGGTGATGCAATCAGATTTGAGGGATATTTATCATGGAGTCGCAGTCAGCGGCTTCCAGGCTGCCAAAAATCCAGATAACACTGTTGTCAAGTTTTACGTTCAGGTAAGACACGGAAATAATTTGTATTCGATTGTCTTGAAGCACTTTCGTATTTATCGACTGATATGGTTGTTATTTATATGACTTCTCAGTATGATGGTTATATTAGTGTTGTGTTCATTGTGCTTTCAGTTATCTGAGAACACTGAGGAATCTCGACTGCAGGATGTGTTACGCAAGTCTCTACGCACCAACAACTACAGCCTTGGTGGTACTGAAGTGTTTGCATCTAAAGATAATGTCCAATATCTTCTGGCAGAAGGTGAATACAATTGTATCTGAGATGGATTTTAAAATAATTCCTTATGAGACAATAACATTTTTATGGGTAAAAAACTGAAGTAACTTTTAATATTTATTGTGCCATTATTTGTTATGAAGCTAGATCTGAAACATCTGAAGGTTTGTTTCATAAAGAAGACATGACTTGGCAAATAGTCTCATGTTGTTCTAAAATCCCTACTCCTACCTAATATTTCGTAATAATTTGCAACTGTGATTATTTATTAGTAGCAGTTCTTGAATAGTGGCTCTCAAGTAAACCTATAAAATATTTATATCATCACTCTTCTAAATCTTTTGATAGGTTAGAAACTCTTTTTTACAATAACAGTTACAAATTAATGTTAATTGTTATGGGTAATAGATTGGATTTATATTATTTTTATCTTGTCATTTTATATTGCAAGTTTTAGAACATCAGTAACAGGCAGGTTGTAACTACAAAAAGAGTTATTGATTGCGAAATGTAAAGAGACTACTGTAATATTAGACATTCGCTCTAAATACAATGATTATTTTTTTTAACCACTTTATTTTGCTATTTTACTTCTGTTTCTTCTAAACACTTTTTTACTACATACTACGCTTATTAATTGTACAACAAACACTTGTGTCGCACTCTAACCAATATGTTCTCTTATTTTTCTCAAATTCATCTTGATTTACTTTACACTTTACTTTCAGCAAATAAATATTTTACATTTATTTAATGTTAGGATGTTAAATAATTTCTATAATAATTGTGTGGGGGGGTATTTCAGTAATATGCACTATTTTAAACACATAATGGCTGTTTCTCAGGCACTCTGGCAACGATTTCCTCTTCCTTCAGCTCTGATTTTGGTTTTTCTATAAGGTTCATAAAGTGTTTTTATTTTGATTGACAGAAGTTAATAGTTTTTATTTTAAAGTATAGTTGTTTCAAAATTACTCCCTTCTTAGAGTAGATTAGACTATTCCTTTGATTTTATTTATTATTATTTCTTTTTTACATATTATTTTATTATGTATTTTATTGTTGTGGGGAGGCAAAGGAGCATAAATAAAACAATTTTCTAAAGAATAAAAAAAATAATAAAGCCGGTGTTTACTCAAATAGAGACCACTATTATTAACTTAGCAACAAAAGTTAAACAACAAATCATAAAAATACAATGTATCTGAATTAATGATATAATTAATAGTATAAAAAATCAAACTATTAATAATAATGAATGATAAACCGATGTATAACAACACAAATTTAGATGTGTGCAAGCATCGCCTTCTTTCAAGTATTTGTTTTGGCAGCCTTATACATCAGTATTTTATATTTCAACAAATATAATAACAGTATTTATTCTTCATTAACAAGAATGTTAACCTGGGAATGTGTACTCTTCATTAAATGTACTCAGCTTAGATATTAACCCATTTCCTGCAGATACTTTTCACAGTCCTAGTTCGTATGTCTCTGCTCTCCTTCCCTATCTGTGCACAAAGTTTATCACATAATAATTTGACAATAATCTTCAGTGTTAATGAAAATATACATTATTAAATAAATCATTAAAAAGGAAACAACATGACTTTGTGTTTGTTTTTCTGTCATTGTAATGTAAATTGATTTGTTGTGAGTCAAGATTTAATTTACAGTAAAGTTCACAATAAGCTATGCGATCGAAGATAAATTCTTTGGTGTCAACAAGGATTGAACACATCACCTCTCGCTTGTTAGGCTACTGTATGATAGTTAATTACAGCAGAACTATTACAATATTATTTAACTAATTATTAAAATAAAATGTAGTTGTTTATTTAGATTTGCAATTGTACTTTTATTTTTAGATTTTGATGAATGTATGGATGCAAAGTTCCACGACTGTTCAGAGAACGCTCAATGCTTCAACCTGAGAGGGACGTATACATGTAGCTGTAAGGAAGGCTTTACTGATCTTTCCCATAATGCTTTATTCCCTGGCAGAGTCTGTTCTGGTAAGTGTAAAAACTAATTAGAATAATACAATCTCCACCACACAGAAACAAAAAGTCAGGTAAAGCACATTTTAAGAAAATCAACATCTCGTTTACTTATTACTTTATCAGTTTTGATTAAATAATTTAAGGCCTCTCATCCACTGAAGCAACTCACCTTTTTTTCTTGTATATTTTTTTCTCCTTGTGGGTTTTCTCGAATCCCAGTACAATTGGCTGATGTTGAGATATTTCCTGCCTTCAGGGTCTAAACTTTTGCAATTGAGCAGTTGATCCTTATTCGTTTTATAGTTCCTTGGTAAAGCATACAGTTTAGTGAATGAAGTCGATTAATCTTATTTAAGTGAGCTGCTATGTAATCTTGACCCAAATTCAATATAAAAGTGAATTCTTTTTATATGACCTCCCAGAAATTCCTTTCAAATATTGCTTCCTTGTTTTCATTTTTTTGTTGAAAAACTGTTTAGTAATGTTTTGGCAGTCTGAGCAACAAAGGCACTGTATTTTTTATGCAATGCAGTTCCTTGCTTTGCCTGTTCGTTGGCCTTTTGATTGCTATGAATACTTCAAGGAATGGAATACACTGAAAGACAGTGTGTATCTTGAGGTTATTGATGTTTTGACCATGTGTTGACTCGCCTTGTTTTGTGCTGTGGTATTTTAGTATCACTTGAATGGTTGATTGAACGTTTATTGAGACTATTATCTTTTGCTGATCAAACCTCCGATTTACCAGTCGTTGAAGTGCAATGGCCACTCCTCTGAGTTCAAAATAAGAGTTGGTGTTATTGTCCTGGCTTCCACTGTTGTCCTGTGTTGTTCTGTGGACACACACACTCTCTCTTCTCCCCCCTCTCTCTCTCTCTCTCTCTGTATGTGTGTGTGTGTGTGTGTGTGTGTGTGTGTGTGTGTGTGTGTGTGTGTGTGTGTGTGTGTGTGTGTGTGTGTGTGTGTGTGTGTGTGTGTGTGTGTGTGTGTGTGTGTGTGTGTGTGTGTGTGTGAACTACAAAATATTTGTGATGGGTAGAGTTCATTAACAGTGACTGGGGTGATTTGCTTATGGATGCGTCAATAGGTCATTTTTATAGATGCGTTCTATTAGTATTTAAATATATATTTATTTCTGTTCTCACAAAGAGGTTAAGATAGCTCTTAGTCAAGGGGACCCATTTGAGTTTCTAAGTTATGGTTTCGCTATTGTGTGGAATTGAAATGCCTTACAAACTTACATACACCAGACCTGCTTTCTGTTTAATTAGATCTCCAATTGTTAGGTTATGAGTAGATTGTTGTTGAGCCTCCGAAACATCTCATTTTGTCACCTTTCTGATCTTTCAGTGATTTTTTCACCACTGATTTTTGTTTTTGAAGCAGAGATCAGTGCTTAACTTTATAATGTTACTGGCTTCATGTAACTTACCATTGCTGTCCCGGTTATTCCAAGTTACATTGGCCAGTTGTAAGTCTTGCTCTGTCTCTAACCTTTCTTTTTACTGTGTTTCTTTTAATGTGTTGTACATAAAATACTTCCATAAAAATCCTGAATTTTTGCTGATTCAGAAAACTGTATTGTATTTTAGTTACACCTCAAAATATAAACAAGTTCAGTATTAACAATGGTAGTATTGCTGGATTGTTATCATAAAAGCAATAGATGTAATAATACAGTAATTGTTTTCTTCTTATTTTCAGCTGAGCAGATAGGCTGTGAGCAGTGCAACTACCATGGGACGTGTTATTTGAGGAGTGACAACGAAGTGACCTGTGAATGCTTCCAATGGTACGCAGGAGAACAGTGCCAGTTCAACTTGAAAGGTAATGTCCGTTTAGAATTTTATTCTTTTGAATTATCTAATGGTGTTTTTATAATAATAACTAGGTGTGCCCGAAGGCCAGATAATGAAGAGTTTTGTATTACATTGTAATATAGTGTAAACATTATTTTGAATATATATATATATATATATATATATATATATATATATATAGAATGAGGGAGGTGTGGAGGATTAGAAGGAACAAGACATGAGCCGGGGTGCTTTGCGTGATCCAACAGGTCTATATGCAAATAATAATAATAATATATATATATATATATATATATATATATATATATATATATATATTGTTGTTGCTTTATCTGGGTATTTTAACATTCATTTTATAAAAGCAAAAATTTTAATAAATCCAATTGTCAAAAAAACATCACTGCCTATTGAATTTAATTCAAGCCACTCTCTAAACACAGTAGTTAGTGGAAAATATCTTATGGAAAGATATTACTTTCTAAACGCTCCTGGCACTTAATGTTAAATTTTCAGCAAAACTTGTTCAATAGTTTTTACATCTATACAAATATGAACATTTCCTTGTGTGTGTGTGTGTGTGTGTGTGTGTGTGTGTGTTTATATATATATATATATATATATATATATATATATATATATATATATAGAGAGAGAGAGAGAGAGAGAGAGAGAGAGAGAGAGAGAGAGAGAGAGAGACGCCTTGGTGGCCTAGTTGATAGCATACTGGTCTTTCACCCCGAGAACCCAGGTTCGATTCCCAGCCAGGGCTTGGCATTTTCATATGCTATAAATCATCCCATCGTCTGCATTAGCCCAAATGTGCACAATAGTTGGACGTTAAACAGCAAAAAAAAATAGAGAGAGAAAGATAGAGATAGATTAGATAAACAGATATAGAGCTAAACAGATAAACAGAGATAAACAGCTCTATGAGCAACAAAGTACAAAACAAACAAATAAATGAAATTGCACCCAGAGAGTCATTGGGCACAAACATATATTCAGCTGTACTACTGAAAACTGTAACAGGGGCGGGATGATGGTGAGGAAATGACTCTCTAAACATTCCTGGTGCTAAAAAGAACAAATTGTAAAATTTTCAGTGAAGCCGATTCAGTAGTTTTTGCGTCTATAGAAGACGTACATGCGAACATTGCCTTTACATACATTTAGACATAGAGCTCTACGTAAAGCTAAAAACAAATATGTGCTATATGGATTTGATCCATGAGAGTCATAGAAGTTCAAACACACACACACACACACAGATAGATAGATAGATAGAGAGAGAGAGAGATAGATATAGATATATATATAGATAAACTAATACTGTTGTCTGTTTGCAGTTTTGCTTCTAGTCTTAACCACTGTTGGGGCGTGTCTGATGGTTCTCCTTGTTGTGTGTCTGGTGTTATCTTGTATAAAACACAGGAAGCCAAATCACGGCAAACACCCTCCTCTCCGACCTGGTGTAGGCTTCAGACGTTATCGAGGTCAACCAACTGGAGACAAACGTGCTATGATCAGTGTTGACACGAGCAGTGAGGGCAGTGTAGAGAATACTCCACCGCCTTATATTAAGCAGGTAATGAAGATGTTCTGTGATGATTTCATCCTATGGTAATTTTTTTATGTGGTGATTTTTTTTCTTTGCTGTGGCATCTTAAAAAGGAAAAAACAAAACAACTTTTACTATTAACTAATATAAAACTTTTATTTAGAACAGGAAATAAATTACATCTGTATTTTTATATTTTTTAAAGTTTTAGTTCAGTATAATTTTTCTATGTCAAATTTTCTTCACCGTCTATATATAAATATGTAGTACCAACTTAGGAGCAAATCATTCATAACAAACAAGCTATAAAGGCAAACATCACCTTTATTACACATTATAAGAGTATAAAAAAGGTGATTGTGAAGAATTTTATTGTTATTTTGATGGATATATCCATTTTAGGTCCTGAGTCAAAAAATGTAGTGGAAACTTGGACCTCTATCCTTTTTGTGTGTTAGTTTTTCAATGAAATTTTGCATTTAAATCTGATTATTCCATATTTTGGGACCACTTTTTGATTTTTAAAAATTTAATTCAACCCCTTTTTTGTTCATAAACTCTAAAAAAAAACCAGCTCTACAAGGTCAACATGCATTAATGAACAATTATTGTCAGTAAAAATAGTATTTATTTACCTTTCAGAGTATTTAGAATCTATAATTGAAATTTGTACATATTCATATATTAATGATTTATTTAAACTTAGCCGCCTCGATGGCCTAGTTGATAGCATATTGGGCTTTCAACCCGGGTTCGATTCCTGGCTAGGGCTTGGCATTTTCATACGCTATAAACATTCCATCGTCTGCATTAGCCCAAGTGTGCACAATAGTCGGACGGTAAAAAAAATATTTAAACTTATTCATTTTATTTGTTCAGGTTTAGTACTTTTTAATATTTTAGGCAAGGAAGTACAGGTAAAAAAATGTTTCAAGCAGATCTAGGCTAGGCCTAAGCTATTTCTGCTTACCAATGCATGTATGATACATTGGTCTGCTTCGGAAGATGGAGCTACATGGCTCGATAGCATTGTACAGTAGAACCTCTGTTAACTGAAAAAAAGGGGACAGAGGTAGTCTCATTTAAAAACAAAAATTGTGATAAAAATTAATGTACCATTTTTCATAGTATTAGGTAAAATGAATTAAGAAAATGTTTAATTTCAACAAAATGTGTAAATAAAAGAACACTACAGTATTATTTATAAATATAAAATATACACACTATAAATATATATTTATATAAATATAAATTATTTATAAATATTATATAAATATACACTATAAATATACACACTACTGTATTACACTACAGTAAAAAAATATAACATATTTTTGGTTACTGTACATAAATTTAAGCCTGCATTAAGTCATAAAATAAAAGGTAAAAGACTACCTCTAAGTCATTGAAGATCTCATCATGTGGTGTAATGGCTCGTATCTCATGTTTGCCTAAAATGCAGGTTCATTTAACAAACTTGCCTCATTGCGTATTACTTCTTTTTCTTATTCAGTTTTTTAAGGGTTTTTTCAGTTTAAAAAGTTTTGGTTACCAGAAATTTTATTTTATTCTCATAATTAGATGCACCGAAGTTAATTTTTAGCATGCTTTAACATTGTACTTGATGGTTCGAGAAGTCAGTACTAAGCTACTTTTTACGTTGTAGGCTGTTATCAATGCTCAGCGTCAGAAAGTGCTGCGCAAAGCCAACAAGCCTCCAGCTCCTGGGACTCCAACTATGCTCGCTCATGGCAATGTGGAACAACGAGACAGATCGCTGACTGTGATGATTCCGCGAGCAAAATTCAGACCTGTGCCTGTCCAACCGACATCAACACTTCTCACAATGTCTACATTTGGGCCTGAACAGAAACTGATCAACTATCTAACTGGCGATGGAACAAATACCCCCGAAAAGCATGTAAGTTGATCGCGTAGTCTGTTGTCGCTGATGGGCATGATTTTTGTGCTTTGAATCCGCAGATTTTTATTGTTGGTATGACACTATTGATAAAAATATATTACTTAAAAATAAAATTTCGATATTGATTTATATATTTTTACATATAAAATGAAAGTTATTTCATGAAATGTGGATGCAACCAATTTAAAAAATTGGTTTAAATGAGTTACAAACATGGGTTAAATTAACATAGAAACACAATTTAAATCTTGAAAATGTTACTTTTTAGTCAGTTCACACAATCAGTACACTGAATAAAATTACTGCGTAAACGAAATTAGAATTAAACGTACAAGACAGAATGAACTGTATAACACTGCTTTCAATAACTGTAAACAAACAAATATTCTTTCCATTTGGTAACAGTACATCAATCAAAGTTAAGATTTAATTTGAATAAAAATGTAATTTTTAAAGTAAAAATTGTAATTACTGGTTGGATTTTAAAAAGTTGTCTGCCTGTATCCCACAAATACTCTGTTTGCCCTTAACCTCTCAACCCATTCCTGCTTCAGTAAGTTAACTTCTGCTTTTTTTGCACTTTGCACTTTAAGAAAGAGTAAATCATCTCTTGAGTGGCCCTTGTGTTAGTACCTTGCTTTGCTATGCCATCAACCTTCTAATTCTGCTCTATTGCATAATATTCTGGAATTTACAAAAGCCAGTTTATACATTTTCGTCTTTTTGCTATTTTATAGAGAATTAACTCTAATTTTTTTCAGGCAGAACAAAAAGGTAAACTATTTTTTTTTTTTTTTTTTTTTTTTTTGCTTAACATCTATACTTTATCTTTAGACTAATGATGACAATCGATCAGTGTTAATGATAAGAGAAAAGCAACAGGAGCAACTGTGGCTTGAACTAAGAACCTTTAGAGTAGACTGACGATATGCTTTAGCCACTTGGACCACCGAGGCCTCATTACTTGTTTGGTTGATTTGATCTGCTCTGGTAGATAACCTGTATTTGTCCAATAACTTTTGCTGGCATTATTTTCACTGTGTTGCATCAGATTATGTGAAAGCCTGATAAATACAGTAGACTCTCGATAGTCCGATATTCTTTGGTCCGACACGTTCTGTAATCAGACAACACCTTGGCAGCAATATCTCTCGTGAGTGCGAGAGAGAGCGCAACCATATTCATGGCTCGGAGGAGTGACTCATCTTTCCTTTCAAAACTTGAACCCAGTCAGTTGTTTGCTTACAGTTATTGAAAGCAGTGTTATACAGTTCATTCTGTCTTGTACGTTTAATTCTAATTTCGTTTACGCAGTAATTTTACTTAGTGTACTGATTGTGTGAACAGACTAAAAAGTGACATTTTTAAGATTTAAATTGTGTTTCTATGTTAATTTAACCCATGTTTGTAACCCACTTAAACAGTTTTTACGTTGCTTTACCTTTCCTGAAGGGTTATTTAGCATATTTATAGTGATACCTCTAATAATCCATAATCTTCTATAATCCGACAGGGTCCTGGTTCCATATGTGTCGGATTATTGAGCGTCTACTGTAATTTTAAGATAACTTTGCATTTGTTGCCAGGAATACAGGTTGCGAATACAGTAGTTCATCGT
Organism: Callitettix versicolor; assembly: GCA_022606455.1. NCBI lineage: Eukaryota > Metazoa > Arthropoda > Insecta > Hemiptera > Cercopidae > Callitettix > Callitettix versicolor. The sequence goes on from CM040190.1 coordinate 11,839,565, forward strand.
TTTATCTATAGGTAATGTAAACATTTTTCTTTTGGGATTAATTGTACGCATTACAAACATATGGTTATAGTGATTAATTTTCATTTTCTTTCATCCTTTTTTTTACTCATTATGTTATAATGTTTTAACCACTATATCAAGGCTCGTCCAGCTCGGTGTGTCCGGGAGGTTATTTAATTTTAACATAATCCTACGCCAGAAAATAAACTGTAGATCAGAACAAGTTTATAAATAGTTTCAATAACATTTCCAGGGCTCAAGAAGTACAAGCAGGAAGCCAAGCAACTCTACCAATCATTCTGAACCGGTGAGGACTCGAAAATCTTCGTCACAATCGCCCGCACCTAGAAAGCCTTCTACAGGTAAGTTTTAGTATATTATTATTGTTAACATTGCCTGCAATATTAGGAGGGGGACTGATGTACCTGTTAGTTAAAGCTGTATCTGCTGCATCTTTGAACTTGCGTACATGCATTACAGAGTGCATTAAAAGTACAAATATGAATAAGGAGGTCGGTAAACATCACACATATAACATTAATGAGTGCGGACATCATGTGATGTCTTGTAATTTTTTATATTTACATGCAATTATTGTGTAAACAGAATAAAAGAAGACAATATGTAGTTATTTTATAAAGCTGTCTCACATTGGTACATTTTCCCGCTAAATAAAATAAAAGTAGTAGTCATTGGTGAATGACAACTGGGCGTTCCTGGAAAATGGGATGGTCTTACAGAGATAGTATAGTTTGAATGCGAAATATTGTTGGCTTGTTGATAGTTATTATTGTTTTGGCGGTATTAGAAGTAAGATGTTTGTAGGTAAAAGAGTTTATTTCAATATTGTTTGGTTATTTTTTTTTAATTATTTATCTAGTTGTCGTTTATTGTAGATTTTTTATTATCACTTTTTGTTACAATTTATATTTACTGTTGTGTTCAATGCATATCAGATGTTCAATTTATATACTGGTAAAATAAAAATCGCTAATGGATTATCGCCTCAATCTGATTAGGCAAATTGTAGTAGTACATTACACGTCTAAAGAAGGTCATGTGATCTTTGACACTCTGAGTACCGAAATAATCCATTGCAACACACTATGTCATTTTATCTGACCTCTACTAACAAATAGTGAACGGAAAAGAAAAATTCAAGGAAGTGTTACATTTGTTACAACACAAAAAGAAAGAAACAAAAATGAAGAGACCATTCCTTTGAATGTTTACCATGTAGTGTTACACTGTGTGTGTATATCCATGTTTTGAGGATTTAAACACAAAGAAAATGTACTTAAATATATTATTTTTAATTTTTGTGTATTTTTACAATAAAATAAATAAGTTTTGTTTGATTTTTAAAAAAATTACTCATTTGTGACAGTTTTGATGGTAATATGCTACTCACACAGACCTCAGCTTTAAAGGCTGAGTAAAAATATCATATGACATCTTTACTTCTCAAAATGTTAAGGCTGTTGGTTCAAGACTGGAGATTAACCTTGCTGAAACGCAATCCTTCATCTTTGTCTAACTAGCAACAAAATGAGTCTAACAAGACATTAAGGAAAAAACCAAAATTGTTCTTGCATTATTTAATACTGAAATGTAAAATTATAATAATAATGTTCATTTTGTTTCCAATGAATAAATTTTGCAATTAAACTGCAACTAAAAAATATGAAATATCTTATCAGAAAATTCCTACTACATATTCTGTATGTCTGTCTTGTAATTAGTGTTATAATTTTTCTGCAGGAGCGCTAGTGTCCGCCGGATTTGAAGTGTCCGCCACTGTAGGTAGAACTAAAGAATTAGACGAGTCATTTATTGCTGAACCTCACACTGACCTGAGTCAACAAGGATTCAATACCATCAGGACAGCGGAAAGGTATGGATCTCACCTGTGTTATACTTAAAGGTTTAATGTTTTGGGTAGCACCTTATAGAGTAATGGTAGCACATTTTAACCCCGTATTCAATCTACTACATTGTGGTGAAGACTGTTATTCTTTGTCATCAATTGGCAGTTTTATGTTTAAATATTTCTAATTTATATAATCTTGAAAAGTACGCCTTGTTAATACTATGTAGTTGTAATAAAGTTGATTTTTTTTGTTAATTTAACATGATCTTTTAAACAAATTAATGTAACATTTCCTACTATTGAATAAACTTGGCATTGGGTTAGTAAATAACACTTTAAATAGTTAATTTCCTAATAATAGTAATAGTATGACTAGTTACAGTTGATTTGATATGAAACAAGTGCATGGGTGGATTTAGAAGGGAGGGAAAGGGAGAGAGAGAGAGCCACACTAGAGAACTTTAAGGGTGGAAGCTAGTATACACTTTAAAGATAGCTCCACTTCAGAAAATGTTGAAAATTTTATACACAAAAGCAGGGTTTAAACCTAATTTTAAACTAGATTTTTATATTTGAAAATATAAATAATATGTTTATTAATCTGATTTAGATTAATATTGTGTAGGTATACAGTGCTGATATATAGAGCGGAAAATCCATACGTTTTAATGTCGTAAATGTTTAGTATCTTTCACGTATAGAAAGATATACTTGAATAAATTGTCTTAATGATTTGGTTCCAAGTTAATTAAGAAAACAAGCATAGCTTTTGTAATATTTTTCTGGTATCCGTAAAATAAAACACTTTAGTACAATTCTGTTTTTCTCCAATGAAAGTTTTGATGAAAAATCGTTGGTCAGAAATAAAATTTTTTCACAACTTTATAATTTTACCTTTTTTTCCAACACCTGTCATTTTCATGTAAATTGTCGAAAATGTTTTTCCACTGTATCAAAACACATGTAATCAGCTAGTTTATTACGAATGGTTTAAAAATTAATTGTAAAACACAGTGAGGGAGGCCTATTATAAGTTACTCGTAACATCGTTAGAGTTGAAATTCTTTTTATATTCTTCTTCTTTTCTGCTAGGATTATTGTCACTATATTCAGTATAATGATCTGCCTTCCCTAGCTTCGTCAATTCAACTTTCATTGACGTGTTTCAGAGAACCTCCTCCATCTTCAAAAACTATATCTATATCTATCTATCTAGTCTATTATATATATATATATATATATATATAATAGAGTTTTTGAAGATGGAGGTTCTCCAAAACGCGTCAATGAAAGTTGAATTGACGAAGCTAGGGAAGGCAGATCATTATACTGAATATAGTGATCGTTGGAGTTATTTAAAAGTCATGCTTTGAACACGTCTAATTATAGCAAATTAATAATTATAACCATCATAGCAGCCATTTTCTTTGTGTTTCCTTGCATTAGTTTTAATTAACTGTAATTCGGATTGAATCAAAACAAATATTTAAATAAAACCTCTTATTTATTCATCTGAGGGGGATTAATGATCCCCATGATCCCCTTTAAATCCGCTCATGTCTCGGTCCAAGTGTCACTTGTACAGCACCTGTCTCAATGCACTTAATCCTATTTGAATTGATCTTGTACTAAGAAGTACATTGAGAGAATGTAAGATTTGCAAGCTATATAAGGCAGGTGTTCTAGATTGCAAAAACAATGATGCAAGTACTTAAGTACTTCTTGAACACATCACACAGAAAATATATAAGGCACGTAGAGCATTACGTCCAAGAATCCAGTCCCTGGTTCAAACGTTTCTTTTATCTTTATGTAAACAATTTTTATGTTCTTTTAATTTTTGTATTAGTATCTATAGAACAGCTACATCTGCCTTCAACACAGATAAATTTTTTATCGCTATCAATAATAATATTTGATTATTGTTCAATTAACATAATTTTATATCACAAATTAAGCAACAGACTATATTTAACAAAAAATATAATATAGTTTCAATATTGCCTTCCAGATTTGAAAGTAAAGTACAATGTATAAAAATTCGTACATGTAAGAATTTCAAAATTTTACGATTTATATTGTTAAAATGTGATTATCAAAGATAAAAGTTAGGTTAGAGCAAAATTAGGCAAAGGTTTAGGCAAATCATTGATATTTGTGAAAAATAACTGTGTAAAACAAATTGTCCATTCTCTTGTCCAAGAGTCGTATTTTCTGGTTATATTTTGTCGACAGTTGTCCAAAACATGTGATTGTATGTTTACAGCTGCATTGTAGTGGACATTCCTCCACCTCCAACGCTAGAAGCAGAACTCGAAGACATCATCACTAAAGTTAACAGACTGTAAGAATAACGTCTTCTTTTTAACTATCGCTTTACCTGCTCCTTCTTCTTTCTGTTTATCTTCCATATTTAGCCTATCATTTTACTAACTATTTGGTATCTGTTTCTTTTTTTTTCTTTAAATATTTCTTTTTTTTAATTTTAATTTTTTAAACTTCTGCTTCAATTAGTGTTTATTAAAAATTGCTATACTAATTATTAAATACTTTGTAAATAAATGGGAAAGAAGGGGACATCTATAAAACTGTAAAGAAAAATTATGATGGTATTAATACAATAATTTTAATGAAATACTTGTCATAAATGATATTTGATTATTGTTCAATTAACACAATTTTATATCACAAATTAATCAACAGACATTTTAAATTAATCAATCATCTATATTTAACAAAAAATATATTTTCAATATTGCCAAATATTTTCTGTACAAACATTAACCAATTAAGTAATGGTTATGGTTATAATATTTCTATTATCTCAAATCTGTCTGCTAATTAACAAAACTGATCAATTACATATAGTTTATAATAATTGACCTTAAGCATTCAACAGTCTTGTTGTTCTGTATTTATAAATCATAAATAAATGCGAAAAACAGGCCTAGTTATTTATTTATAAATAATTCAAACCATGATATATATATATATATATATATATATATATATATATATATATATATATATATATATATAAATGTCCTTAGAGTCTTACAAAACAATTTTGCTCAGCATTTTCTTATCATGGTTTTTAAACTGATCTGCTTTTACATTGAAAAGGTGACAATATTTTTCCAGACTAGTAAAATACAATGTATAAGATCAAAAGGATGATCAACAAAAATTTATTCACCTTTAAATTTTAAACATAGAAAGATATTGAAGTGTTTGTATTGTGGTTGACAATTATTTAGCTAATATCGGTAATTTCACTTGTAAGAATCTGCCTGAAAATCCATTTTGGAAGCTGTCAGCAAAAGGCTAAAAATTTAGAATTTTTTTTTTAAATAGGCTTGGCCAATTTTTGGTTTTATCTGAAGTTATCAGTATACTAAATTTTAAATAAGAAAAATTAGTTTGGGAGTAAATAAAAAAAAAATTGTTACCATCTCCATGACCTTTTAAATACTTCAGTATCCAGTTTGAAGTACATTGTAAACAAATTGTTTCTGTCAACGTTCATGTTTTATTTGAAAATCTGAAGTTATTAAGTATTTAAGATCAGTTGTAATCGATCCACATATTGAAATTAATATTAGCTGATCATTGTAAAAAATTATAAATATGAACTTAACTTGTCCAGCCTTCTAATAAGCACTAACTTAACGTTTTTGCTTCAAACAGATAAACAATACTCATAAAAATCATTAAAAAAAATTTACACAGATAAAGTCACAAACTTCTTAACCTGTCCTGACTATATGTCATAACAAATTACAGTTAACAAACAAAAACAGCTTTGATGAATTTGTATAAATTAGTTTTTGAACTTGAGTATTTCAGCCAATGTTATGTTACAGAACGGTGTCGGAAGCACGATCTTACGATGAAACAACAATACATCCTCCAACGAAAAGTATTCACAGAGATTTTGATTCGAAACATTCGTCATCACATCATGCGAACAATGATGTTAGTACAATTATTTGTATACATTACCAGTATGCTACATACACACTTAGTAATAGCATGCAATTTGACACAGAATACGTTAAACAGCTAGTGGTAGGCTGTTAAACAATGGGAGAGTTGATTGTTAATTTCTATTATTTTCATACAGCACAAACAAATTATAATTTATACAAAAAGTTTTTCTTCTGAAATAGCTTACATGCAATGTATTTTGAAATTTAGACATCATTTTTCCATTGTCACTAATGGTGGATCCAGTTGCAAGATTACGTGTAATCAAAATCACCAGCTTACTGAAAATATCTGTAATACGGAACTTAGTAAGTACTGAACTTTGAGTAGCACAGTAAGATGGACTATTCAAGAATGAACACCCCAGACGCCTCAGTGGCCTAGTTGATAGCGTACTGGGCTTTCATTCCGAGGACCCGGGTTCGATTCCCGTCCCCAGGGCTTGGCATTTTCATATGCTATAAATCATCTCATCGTCTGCATTAGCCCAAGTGTGCACAATAGTCGGACATAAAAAAAAATCAAGAATGAACTGCATATGCCTACTTGCTAACTGATCATCATTTTTAACAAATATAAGTAAAAATCACCATGGCAAATGCAATAATCGGGGTTATTGCTCACTGTGTAGATAACAGAATGTTTTATCTTCACTATTACAGAGTCTATACCGAAAGTAGTAGAACTGATTTTCTGTAGCGCGAACAGAACTGTGGAGAGGGGTTTGGCTGGCTGAGCGAGATGAAGGGGACACTTAGCAACAGAGAAACACCGCCGCAGTCGCCTAAAAGCTATGGTTGAGTATAGATATTGTTTATTGTGAAGAGTGCTTTTTGTCATTGTCGATGCACAAAATGACTCAAAATCTCAAGCAGTGATATTCGATAAATTTTTGTGTCAAATTCGGAAAGTCTACAAGCGAGACCCTAGAAATGGTTAAGTTGGCTTACGGGGTTACTGCAATGAGCTGCTCCAGTGTTTTTGAATAGCACAAACTGTTTAAAGAAGGTAGGGAGCTCGTTGAATACGACCATTGTACTGGATGGCTGTCGATGGCACGAACCGACGCTAATATGGCCAAAGTAAGAGAACTGCTGGGTGCAAGTGCTAACCCACCTGCGAGACTGAGTGAATTGCATCCGACCAGCCATCTCCGACAATTGGATGCTGCATCATGACAATGCGCCCTGCCATGTCGGGCTCGTCGTGAGGCCTGATTTGGCATTGCCACGTTGCCGCACCCTGAATACAGTCTCGTTCTTTCTCCACCTAACTTTTTTGTATTTCTACGGATGAAAAGACAGCTAAAGGGACATCTGTTTGACTCAATTCAGGACGTTCAAGCAGCATCGTTAAGGGCTCTCAACAGCATCCCCGAAGCTGACTTCCAGAAGGCGAATGGCGAATAGCAGCAGCGTTATTCTAAGTGTGTAGTTGCCCAAGGATGCTAATTCGAAGAATATTAAGGCATTGCAAACATATTTTCAATAATTTTTTAAAAATCAGTCCTACTACTTTTGTTATAGACCCTGTATTAATTTTTGCAGAGTTTCTATATATAATGCATGATTTAAACATAAATAAAACAGTAATGGCTTTTGTAGGTAACCCTGTATATGCAGCGGATAAAGAAACAAAATCTGATTTGGCTTTGTATTGTTACAGGAGGGACACACGATGGTCGAGCGAGATTTGGGCTCCACTTTTATGTTGCCACAAACTCATCTTTTTAAAAATGACAGAGTAAGTAACAGTACATCTAGAGCTCACATTTTAATTGACTTTGGGTGCGCCAAAGTAGTACAAGTTTATAAATAGGAATGTTTGCAAATTGTTAACTTGTTATTTTTTTAAGTATTATTGCACAGAAACTACTTTTTTACATGGAAGGTAAGATTCAACAACTGTTTATGAAACTAAAGTTTTGTTTCTAAATAATTGTTGTTTTTTTTTTTTTTTTTTTTTTGTTAGGGAAGCGACGTTTCGAACTTTGATTCCTTGTAACAGCGACGACTTCAAGAGCTCAACTGAGTGCTGCAGGTATGTTGTAGGACCATGTGTATCTAAGGTGTTGCACGATATCTTTTATAAAGTCAATCATTTTTTAGTCTTATTAGCATTCTGCTGACTAAAATATTACTTTATCATAAATATAAGATAAGAATGTAGATCTTTTCATAACTATTTTAATAATTTCAGTTAAAATTTAATCTTTGATTCTTTAATTGTTAAAATTATATTGGTTTTCATCTATGCAAAAAATTTTAGTTTAGAAGATGGAAACAAACCTTTAAATACCTTTATATTAAATCTATAAAAATGTATTTTAGTTTACATTGGAGAGATGAGCAATTGGTGCAACCTTGGTCCAAACCCGGGACTTTGAAATGAGTACCAATTTTTTATTAGCACCTCTAGATCCCTTTCTTGGGGTTTGTTAAAATTTACACACACACACACACACACACACACACACACACACACACACATATATATATATATATATATATATATATATATATATATATATGTGTGTGTGTGTGTTTCAATTTTGTTATCATAATCAGCGTATAAACTACATAAATTATCATTTTGAATTTTCTTAATCTATTGAAATAAAGAAAAGATAGTGGGTCAGCATTCATTTTCGTATTTTTGTTATTACTTAACACATTTAAATACTATTATATGCAAATTAAATGATTATTTTGGCCGCCTCGGTGGCCTAGTTGATAGCGTACTGGGCTTTCACCCCAAGGACCCGGGTTCGATTTCCAACCAGGGCTTGGCATTTTCATAAGCTATAAATCATCCCATCGTCTGCATTAGCCCAAGTGTGCACAATAGTCGGATGTTAAACACAAAGAAAAAAAAATGATTATTATGTCAGTAAAATCAGAATTTTTAAAAAATATAACCATCAGGTAAGATAACCAATGCTGCATGAGTGTTTTGATGACTATACAGTTGTTTTTACACTATTGGCAAGTATTGCTTCAAATACAGAAAAAAGCTGTACATGATGTATGAACATATGATCCAATTGTTTGCAACCAAATGATTTGAAGAGATCTTTGATGCAATTATCATTTTCATTACGCTTTGTATGATTCCCCTTTCAGAATGTGCCTTTTGTTTAGAATTGCATGACACTTCAATACTGTGCACTATTTATGTTAAACTCTGAAACAAAAAAGCAATATTCTATGCCCACCTGAAATACAGTGCACATGACTTTCCAGGCTCCAATTATTGTGTGGTTGCCGTTAAATTTTTAGGGAGAAATTATTTGATTCCAATTGATCCATTGCTGTTTTGTGAGACACTCATGCTTTGTCACTACTAACGTTAGCATGAAAAACAAATTGTCTTTACTGTATTTTGTACAAGAACTGTACTTGCTTGACGTTTAATGTGCACTACTCAGTCATGATTAGCTAAGCACAACTTTAAACGTTTTAACAATACATCACAATTTACAGTATAAAACACAACCATCTTTAAATATCACAAAATTGAGTGTATTTCTGTATTATTTTAATGTCAACGACTGTCTTGTACTACTTTCATCATTGTTCATTTTTGCGCAGCCATGAATAAATAACCTAACCCATTCGCTTCCCATTGATCGTAACATTGCCTTCATATTCTTACCAATCTGTTAATAAATGTTAGCAACTTTTATGATTCTTGCTTTTAAAAACAGAAAACACCTTTATTTTACAGTTCGTGGGATTTTCAGTACTGTTAGACATTTTGTAGATGAAAAAGAAAATTTAAATAACGTGTCATGGTTTGTAGCAAGCAAATTAATGAAGACAACTTAATGTGCATATTGTGCAAACAGTACATAAAAATTGCTCTGGTTGTAATAGTTTTTAATTGTTATGGTGTCATCGCCTAATACTTGATAAATTTAGTAGAGTATAAAACTTGATCCATTGTTATTTCATTTTTTTTTTTTAAGGCGTAAAGCACATTGAGGCTATTATCGCCTCCCTAAATATAAGCCTCTCAGGGAGGTGTAGACTAGCTGCACCTATTGAGATGATTATACGTCCTTCGTGGTACCCAAGTCTAACACACACTAAGACTTACAACATTACACTTATGACTTTAACACTTTACACACACATTTACATTTAGGGAGGCGATAATAGCCTCAATGTGCTTTTCACCTTAAAATAACAACAAAAAACCTAAATTTAAGTGTGAGTGTAAAGTGTTAAAGTTGTAAGTGTAAGTGTGTGTTAGACTCGGGTACCGTGAGGGACTTCTAAATCCTCTCAATATGTGCAGCTAGTCTGCACCCTCCATGGGGATTGTTATTTCATCAGCAGAGATAAAAACAATTTTGCTTGTGTGTTTCAGAAAAACAAAATGAAGTTCAAAGGATGATATTCTAAATGTGACATTTTTGTCAGCTGATGAAGTAGCTGAGTCAAAAGTGTACTGGAACACTTTTATCTTTCATAATAACCTAACAACACTAGCGCTCAAATATTAGGGAAATAATCAATGGTAACTAGGCATACTTTTGTAAATACAGTAAAGAAAGGGCTTGAGACATTTGTGTTGCATTTTTCAAGACAAAAACCGTTCTTTTAGACTCAGTAAACTAAAAGAATAAAGTTTTGGTTACAACAGAAAAATCAGTTTTTAATTGGACATTTCAGTTATAACGCTTGATTTGTATAAATAAAATTTCAGGGTTATGTATGTTGTGTGTATATTTTTAATTTATTAATAATTTATGCTACTATAAAATCAAACAAAATTAAATACTCGTACATTCGGCTATTTTCTGTGTGTCCTGTGTAAGACAGATGTCTGTATCGTCTCGGCATGATTTTTTTTTTAGTTTTTTTGTGTGTAAATATTATATAATTTATAATTGTATATTTGTGTTGGTGCCAGGGACTATATCAGGTGCGTATTGTATATAATTTGTTTCTCCTTCTCTCGGCAGCGACTAGTGTTGTTAGGTCAAACGGTAGTGCCAAAACATTGTATTGTGTCATGACTGTAAATTGTTTTAACGTAAAGGTGACGAGATGTTCGAGTTGTTACTGTATGTAATGAAATATATATTTGATATAAAGATTATTATTTACCATTTTTTTATTGCCTTTACTAAGATGATAAACGTTTACAATATTGTAATCCCAAAAAACTAAATATTAATTTTGTAGTAACTATTATTATTTGTAATAAAGTTGTTTTATAAATAAACCTAATCTTTATTATTAGTGTTGCCGATTTTTGTTTGTAACCTCAGCATTTCTTTCAACTTACAGTATAAATGTCGCTACATATTATAACTTTTTGTAGTTTTCCCAAAGATTCTTGTTCCGCTTTTAGTATCAGTTACAAGAACTCAGTGTAAGCGGGGGGGGGGAGGGGAGTGATTCAACATTGCTGCTCAGGTAATGTGTCATCATTTAATACAGGGATTAAGCATTAAGCACATTCCTAAGCTAAACCACAAAACCAGCTGAATCAACTAAATAATTTAAAGCAGGACCTAGAAGCAAGTATGTCCCATAATAGTTCAAGGATGTCCCATAATAGTTCACTGGTTTGGTGACTGTTTTTGTCAGCATTCATCCTCAAACTGGGGACTATATCATCCTTACTTGATTACAACATATGTAGCATTGGTGAGGTACACTACCATGAACTAAGGCTTTTTTCATGTGTGTTCACTTTCTGCATTTCATCTTCAAAAACATCAGCCACCTGAAACGATAACTATTATTGCATGGATGTTTTGAGTTCTTCACCATGATTTTTACTACATTGGCAAGTATTGCTTTAAATGCAGGGACAAGTTGTAAGTGTATCATGAGGTATGAACAGTACAAAAAGTCATTCAATGGTTTGTAACCAAATGATTTGAAGAGATCTTTGCTGCAAACAAGTATTGCCACCCTTTTTATGATTCCCCTTCTGAATGTGCCTTTTGTTTTGAATTGTTTTGTACAAGTACCTGTAGCTGTAGTCTCATACTCATTCTTCACAAATTAGCCGCCTCGGTGGTCTAGTTGATAGCGTACTAGGCTTTCACCCTGAGGACCCGGGTTCGATTCCCGGCGAGGGCTTGGCATTTACATACGCTATAAATCATCCGATCATCTGCATTAGCCCAAGTGTGCACAATAATCGGACGTTAAAAAAAAAAATTCTTCACAAATTTTTAAGCTCATCGCAATGTGGTAATAATTATGAAAATTAAGTAATCACTATGTGCAACTCTTTTGTTGTATAAGATCTAAATCAGTCAACAAAAAATATTGTCATTAGAAATCAATCAATTGACTGTTTGAAACGACTAAAAACTAGAACAAAATTACCTAAATTTAATTTTGGCCCAGTTTTTTACTACATACATCCCAACAACGACGTTTTGTAATTTCTCTCTCACTGAAAATGCTGTCACTATGTCACCCCTTGGTAGATTTAGACATTCCTCGCAGTGCTTAAGTCTAACACACACTTACACTTACGACTTTAACACTTTACACTCACACTTACATTTAGGGAGGCGATAATAGCCTCAATGTGCTTTTTGTCTTAAAATATCCACACAAAAAAATATTTGTAATTCAAGTTTAATTAATTTATTGAACAGGACAATTTATAAATTCCTTGCCAAGTATGCATCAATGATTAACCCCTAACATAACATGTATTAACCCTTATCACTCAACCTTCCTTTAATAATAACATCATCAATAGTGCCTATAATAATGCCAGTTATACTGTTTAAAAAAACATAATTGACAAAATGAGGTTTGCAAACAGCTCTAGGTGTGAAATATAAAAACAATGCATTTACATTAAAATATTGTATAGAAATCTATAAATCCACAAGAAAACTACAATAAATAATATACATAGTTGGTATGTTGCATTTAGAAGCAAAGGGTATTTTGCTAGCAAACAAGTACTGACTAAAGATTGAGCTCCAGAATACATTAGGTGTTTTTGTGCCAATCCCTGATAGATGTTTGCAAGCAAATATGAAAGCTTATTATCTCAAAATTCTTTTAGTTCATTTTAATTTTTTTAGGAAACATGCCTGTGGAACAAGCTCCAACAAAGTAAAATCCATGAATATCATTTGAACTTACAGAAAGTGTGTAAGATTAAGATTATTTACTAGAGGAAGGGATAGTTCAACCCCAGGCACTGTGATCGATTGATCTATTGTGCAACTTACCTCTTAAAATACCTAGTTCAGCAGATTGGTGCCCCTAATAACTTCCAACAACCCACTGACTAGCTCACACTGCTGAAGATCCCTAGGGTCTTGGAAACCAAAAACCCTAGCCTCCTACTAGCAAGAGCCTCACAATCATAAATTATGTGACCTGCAGTTTCCTCCTCCTTCCTGCACAATCTACACACGATTTCTCTGTGGTATACACCTATCCTGTTCATGTGCACCCTCAGACCACAGTGCCCTGTTATGAGCCCCATGATCCTCCTGAGTTGTGCTCTGCCCAGGACATCTGCTGCCCCTTTGATTTCTCCAGAAGGAACTTTGCTTAAGAGACGTTTACTATGGGAATGCCCATGAAGATTGTCCCATCTTACCTGGTGTTGACATGTAATCCACCTATTAATAGCGGACCTGGCCAACGATAGAAAAGTCCCTAAAGCCGGATAGTGTTTACAAAGCATTAATTTATGATGCAGTCTTCTGTCACCATAACCACTGCAGCAATAGTCTCAATCTTATTTCCCTATCAAAGTACTTTTATCCCAGCCATAAGGCTCTACCCAAAATTATTTTCCAAAATTTTACTTCATTTTTTGTAAATCATTTAAAAACATCTCTATTCAAAGCCCAATGAAGACAAAAGAAGCGAGCTAATTGGAAGTCTTTGAAACTATCACCAAGAACAATGTTTGTTTTAATATCCATAATTAGTTCATGTGTGATGTTAGGTAAAATGTTAATATCTTAGTAGTTACATTTGAAAAGAACTCAACATTTGTAGTCATAATATAAATTTGTGGCAGATTATTTATGTTTAGCCCCTTTTTCCATTTTAAGTAGGTTTGCGCTGATTTATATTATGTTAAAAGTGTTGTAGCTTAAAAAAGTGCAAAATACCATCAGTTGTAACTTTCTGAGCAGTCCAATACACCGTACCCACACGGTGTTGTTACTAAAGAGATATTATGAGACCCACTTCCACTGAATTGTTGCAAGCTGTAATATACTATTGAAGTTATTGGTTAGCTGGGTCATTCTGAAAGAATGGGAAATGAGCAGTACTTGTGTTCTAAATGGTTTTGCAGTGCAGAAGTACTTGTGATTCTGGTTTACTCTGAAATCTTACATATAATTTTTTTTTTAGAACGAAGATGAAACTAAAACTGCAAGGTTCTGTTTTGACCGTTTTTCTTGATTTTATCAGGAACAACCAAAGTCTTTCATATGAAGGATTGGATTAAGTAGCTTTCAGGTGAAATAGGTATAATAGTCACAGATTAAATGGACACAGGTTTTGCTCAATTCTAACACCTGTACACGTATTGTGACCATACACAAAGGTATTTTGTCCACTTGAAAGTCAACAGTATGGAGACATTTCATATTATATAAAAAATTAAATGATCATCGATTACAATTAAAATTATCAGAATATATTCATCAAAACCAATCCCTCATTCTCCAATGTCCACCTAAAAGGACTCTGCGCCCCAAGGGGACTGTAGTTCCCCTATTAAAATTCTGGTTTGTTACATAACTTGCACTAAACAACATCCAGTAAATTAAGTCTGTGGCATTCTTTCAATGATTGACTTGGAGCATATCACACAATAACCTTCCTTATCTGTCACTTGCCCAAACAAGTCACCATTCTAAAACCTGTCCCATTCAAACCAATCAGCTGTTTTCCTGTTATCTCTTTCAGTTCACTCACCAATTCTGTTATTTCCTAGTCTGCAGGTGTTGAAAGAAACAGTTCCAAGGGACTGATTACAGTGTTTTAAACTTATAAGACTATTTAGAAGCTTGATGACTTTTGTAAGTAACTACTAATATTTGTATCCCTTTTGCTACTATTCAGGACCATCGTTAGAGAAATTGAAGCGTGTCTCACAATAACTCACTGATAAAATCGTTAACGTAATTGTACTAGTTAAGGATTCCATAACCAACGTAGCGTTTAGTCACTGTCATGTGACTCACAAATGAGATTCTACATACGAGTGAATATCTCGGTCGGTATTTCCTAAATAGCAGGACGTTGAGATCGTCGCGATTTCAAGTCCTAAGCGGTCACTAATCACTGGAACGGTTTGCCGCGCGGTTGTATCAAATTTCACAAAGTCAGCTTTAAAATAAAATCTAAATTAAAACTAATGAGCTGAGAGGAATGCAAGAGGCTTGAGTGACGCCTTAGGCCGTGCGAGGCTCATTCATCATGCGGCTAGGTGGCCGTCGCCGGTTGCCACGAGATTTGGCTTAGCGGAAAGCACATTCTTGCGTCACACGAATTTCTCGAGGAGATTCGATACCTTTTTTTTTAAGTAGTTAAAAGTTTTGTGTTTTTACTAATTTTTAATCTAATTAGGATTGTTAGCTAAAATAAAACAAGCGTCTATAGGCAGCGCCCCTCTAGTGTCTCAACGGTAAGTTAAAAAAATTAAAAACAAGTTATTGCGTTTCTCATCTACCTGGCAAAATATGGCGTTTACAGACAAATTTAACAAAATGGAGGTTGGGATTAAATTATTTTTTACCAAATATGGTAGGCCTATTTGTTATTGTATAAAGAACCAATATACAAGCAAGAAAAAGCAAAGGATTTTGCGTCTTATAATTTAGGTATTATTGTGGTTTTATACAAAATCGAAAAAACTATTTAAATCGGCTTTTATTTTCTTATACCATTAATAAAAAGTAAAGACGATATCGAAAAAATATATTTTATTTTTGAGTTTTTGTCACTATACAAAAAAAAAAAAAATGATTTCAGACTAAAATGAATTAATCGATATGGATAATTAATTTGGCTACATTTAGTACTGTTTTCTGAGTTGTTAATTTTTTTTTTTTTTTTTTTTTTTGTTATTTTAAGACGAAAAGCTCATTAAGGCTATTATCACATCCCTAAATGTAAGTCTGAGTGTAAAGTGTTAAAGTCGTTAGTGTGTGTTAGACTCGGGTACCGCGAGGGACGTCTAAATCCTTTCAATAGGTGCAGCTAATCTGCACCACCCTGCGGGGTGAAGTAGAATTACTTATCAGTGTAAACAAAAAAGAAAATTAATGGAAAGAGATACAAAGATAAACGAAGAAGAATCGAAACGGAGCAGGAAACAAAGAAGTTAAGGGTTTTACACCTTTGAAAACAGTACAACTCACGTGACATATTCGGATTCAGCATAACATTTTTAATATGACTGATCCCCTAAACGTCCTATTCAGATTCAAGCCAAAAATTCCAAAATGTACAGAGTTTTTTGCCCTTTAAAGGATGTTTTTTGTTATTTTAAGGCGAAAAACACATTGAGGCTATTATCGCCTCCCTAAATGTAAGTGTGAGTGTAAAGTGTTAAAGTCGTAAGTGTAAATGTGTGTTAGACTCGGGTACCGCGAGGAACGTTTAGATCCTCTCAATAGGTGCAGCTAGCCTGCACCTTCTGCGGAGGTTTTCTAAGTTTAAAAATATACCACCATACCTGCATAAAAATATGTTCGTTTATGTTATTTGTTAGTTTAGGTTAGGTTAAGTTAGGTTTATGTTATGTTGTTAGTTTATATAAATTCGTTTTCATCCACGTTTATTTACGTCCTGTACTACCGTCATCGCACAATATTTAAGCCAACAAATAGCGGTAGCCGATGTTCTTTTGTTATATGTTAAACATCAAAAGAGTAAAGGGCAAATCGTAAGTAGTAAAGGTACGATCAAACGAACTGTTTGGGGTCAAAGCATTGCAAAACCTAGTAACTTCAAGTTTAATTTCTACGAGCTTGAATAAAAGTTGTATTAATAAAATTTACGACAGTCACTTAGCGACTTAGCAAAACCGTTGTACAGTATTAGAATTGAATGAAATAAAATCTATTCGGAATGGATTTTAAACGAGTTCCACTATGCGACGAATTCCTCGCGGAATTATTTCGTAAAGACACAACCAAATGCGCAATTTTATGAACACTCGCCCTGAAGCCGGAGAGAAACGTGTTCATGGGGGGAATGGGGCGCGGGCCAGGTGACTTGGACCTCATTATCTCATTATTAGCAACTTGGAAAAGCGTTTAGCGGAATTGTAAACGTGTTATTTTGGTTCGGTGGAAATGAAAAGACTGAATCCTGCTTCAGTTTGGATGTACACGCCACCCAACCGCGCGCTGAACTCGACCGTCGTACGAGTTTCTCGGCATTCCTAAGTTACGTAATCTGATCGTAATTTTGTGAAATACCACCACGCTAACAGAATACGCTGTTTGTTTTGGGCGAAATTTGTGTGTGTGTGTGTGTGTGTCTGTGCACGCGCGTTAATGTGGGTGCGTATATGTATGTGCGCGCGCGCGTGCGTGTGTGCGTGTGTGTTTCTCGCGCGTGTGTGTCTGTGGTGTACGGGTGCAAGCGCGCGTTGATGTGTGTGTGTGTGTGTGTGTGTGCGCGCGCGCGCGTGTGTGTGGATGCACCGCGTTAATATGGGCGTGCGTGTGTGTGTGTGCGCGTGCGCGTGCGCGCGCGCGAGTGTGTGTATTTGTGTGCGAGCGTGCATGTTTGTGTGTGTGTATATTGCGCGCGCGCGTGTGTGTGTGTGTGTGTGTGCGTGCGCGCGTGCGTGTGTGTGTTCGTCCGTGCGTGTGTGTGCGTGCGCGCATGTGTGTGTATTTGTGTGCGCGCGTGCGCGAGCGTGCATGTTTGTGTGTTTGTGTATTTGCGCGCGTGTATGTGTGTGTGTGTGTGTGTGTGTGTGTGTGTGTGTGTGTGTGTGTGTGTGCACACGCTGCGTGTGTGTGTGTCACAAGGACGCTTAATAATACCCGTAGACAGAATTATAAATTGGAAATTACGGAAGGTTTACATATTTTGACGTGAAAGGAAGGTCAAGTTGTGGTTAGGAAAGGAAGAAGTACTTCAGCAGGATGGATTGTGATAAGTAGCCGAAATTAATAAAAGCTTAATGACCTACAAGGATTGTTGACAGAGCCGAGACTACAAATTCTTTGTCTACCTGCAAAATATCCGAAAGACATAATAAAAAAGTTCGATGAGGAAACAAACGCAATAGTTATTTATAAACGTTTTAATTATAATGAATTTAATCACCACTGAAATACGTTTATATTATTTATGTTTAAGGAAAATAAGAAAAAAAATCACGCACAGAAATAAGAGAACAAAAATATTTATTTAGATTTTTAAATTATTCAGTTAAAGCACGTGATAGAGCGTTTTCTTTTCTTACATCTGGCTCATTTGTTTCGCTAGTTAACTTCGTTCAGTTCTGTGACTTATCACCAACATCCCAAAATTGTTTAATCTTTCTTCTCACAGAGGCTAATTTTTTACTCTAATTCACTATCGTAATCAAGTTAAAATCTGTATAAATTAACTTTTAAAATTTTATTGAAATAATTAAAGTTTGTTTTTGTGTTTCGTTGTGAAATTAAAGGACTCCGGATAATTTCGTTATCTTTATTATTTCTCTTCAATGGCAATGAACATAACCAAACATTAGTGGATGTATCAAGCAAAAAATCAGCTGTTTTCGAAATCAGCTGTTTGTGTGAACATACATCTACCTGCAACTCTATCACGTGACAATTTCCTATGCTCTACACTTTATATTAATGTAGTACATACAAATATTCACAAATATATTCAATTCGGTTGATTTTTAAAATTCACTTCAATCACGTCAGCGAGACAGCTGCGTGCACGACTACTGTTTTAAAATTAGCCATAAATGAGACTATTTAACGTGTGAACGTAAACATTTCAGACAATGAATTGTCAATAGAATTATAACCGCGGCACGCAGCTGTCTCGCTGACGTGATAGAAAAAAATTCCTAATTTTTCTTTATCTTACCCTTTTTGAAATTCTGATTTCACCGTCATAATCCGCATTAAAATCTGCGTACATTGTAATTTTAAACTGTCACATCGCATTAAAAATGTTTTTAAATAAACCACGAGATGGTTCAAAACATTTTTTAAAATCAACAGATTTTGAAAATTGAAAATGCTGATTTGTGCGGTTTTAACGCTGGTTACGATAGTGAAATCGTATTTTCAAAAAAACGTGTAAAACAAAAAAGTTACGAATTTTAAAAAAATTGAAATGTCCGCCATTTTGAAACGGCTTAAGGAATTTTATTGCTTAACGAAATTGTCGAAGCTGTTATCATAATCGATTTTTGTGCCGAGTTTGAATTAAATTGAATTAAAATTGTGAACATGAGCGTGTTAACACACACACACACACACACACACACACACACACACACACACACACACACACACACACGAGGCTTGTATATAAAAAAATTATAAATAAATTTTAACAACCCCTCGAAAAATTATCTATAGATCAGGATCGGTCTCTTTTCAAGGTATCTGGTTTGGGACTTACTACGATGGCCGCTCCAGATAAATGTCGGAGTCATTGTAGTGTGAGCTGTCATGCAATACGATGGAGATATCAAGTCCGGCCGAATTAACTGTAGCGAATTCCAACACTTAGGAGTGTAGCGGTCACGGGCCGGGTAATTACCTCCCCACCCCTCCCACAAGCAACAGTCCTTTGTTACACCGGGGACTTGGATGCCGGGTGAGAACGGCAGCTTTGTATTACAGGCTACAATGGTGAAACAATAACATCCATTTTGTATTTGTATCGATATTGGCATCTCGACTTCAGCCTTGTTATATGGATTGCAAAGAACATGGAGAAAACAAAATGGTCACGCAAAAGAACTGAAGCTCGGCAGACTTCTTGTTTCGATTCTGCAAGGTCTGCAAGGCCGCGACGCGGACTGAACCTCTGTAGTGCTACTTTTAACAGACTAGTACTTCAAAGAACATTAGACCTCGCAATATATTCGTAATTAATATACAGAGCGCTCTACGGCAGCGCTCGTAACTATTTCCGCCAATTTAACCGGAAACTGTAATATTTACGAAAAATGTTACTGTATCAACCTTATTGGATATTTTATACTCTTTCCCAATCAAGCGGCAAAATTATGATAGGTTTTGTCGTTCAGCCAGTATTACTGGAAATAACCAGTAATAACGCTTTCTAAGTTGAATCAGAGCCGTAATCTTGAAAAGGAATGAATGAGAAAAAGTCTAACACACGTATTTCGGGTTTTATACAAAGGTATCTTCGTGCCAAATTTCAAAACAGTCGGTCAGTGCGTTTGGCAAAAACTGACAAACAAACACACAAATTAAATGCCGAACGGTTGAGTTGAAGCAGAGGCTCGCTTCGCTCGGTAAATGACGCACAGACATAGTAATTACTTTTGAATGGATACTTACTTTTTTACACATACACGCTCATGCGCACACACTCATTTGGACATATGCAGATAAGTTCCGTCCTAGATCTTCGGTACCTTGGTGTGAGGGTTGACGCGAGTCTCTGCTTCAGGGAACATCTTAAGGCAGTCAGTCTCATGCCGAACATCTCCTTTTGCAGGCTCATGCCGAATCTGGGAGGTCCAAGACAGGCAGGCCGCCGACTCCTGGCTGGGGTACTAAGCTCAGTGCTCCTTTACGGAGCGCCGATTTGGAGCCAGGCGGGCGAACCTCCCAACGGAGCTGATAGCTGATGAAAGAGCGAGACTCTACTGGCGCAAGCAAAGTGCTGAGCCGTGGTATAGGCAATTACGGAGGAGCGAAATCGGACCCTGGATACATGGCAGCGACAGTGGGACGAATCAACAAATGGACAATGGACATTGCAACTCATAGGTAACATCCAGGATTGGTGAAACAGGGATCATGGGGAGGTGGATTTCTATGTCACACAGATTCTCACTGGGCACGGTTGCTTCCGAGCTTACTTGTTCCGTTTCAGGCTGGAAACAGACTCGGCTTGTCCCCTCTGTCTTCCAGCAGTGGAGGAAGATGCGGAGCATGTGTGTTTTATCGGTGTTAGACATTCGACGAGGAAAGGATGAGGCTGCAAACATATCTGCGAGGCAGTTTACACCCGAAAGTATAGTTGCGACAATGACGGCTACAGAGGCCAACTGGAGGGCCATTGTGGGATTCGCTGCAGTGGTCGTGAAGAGGTTGAGGGCTGAGGATCAAGAAAGGAGAGCCAACGCTGTAGAAGAGTAGGCGGTCAGCCAGTCCACCTTCCCACGAAATAATGCCTGGCTACGGTTCCGTGAGGGAGGGGGTTTACAGAAGAGAAGTGCTTTTGGTGGTTTTCTTAGTAGATAACAATATATCTTAACTTGAGTTTGAACTTAATTTGAGTCCCTCACTCTGGGGTAGTGCGTACCCTACCCCAGGTAATCTATAAAAGATTTTTTCCACCTTTTTTTGGCATCGCGAAAAAACACACACACTGCAAAAGACCGAGCGACGTATAAGATCCTTTTAAAGTTGAAGATGAATTTTTCAAAAGACACTTTTGTTGAGATCCATAAATACAAAAATATGTAAAATCCTGAAAACCAATTTTTATTTCTATCCGTTATTAAAAATTATAAATTTTCGAAATTTATATCTACCGTATCGAAATTACAGAAGGGTACAAGGGGACATGAACACTTGAAATTTTGGAGGGGTCTAGCGGCCTGTATAAGCCCGTAACGTACGGAATCAATATCACTTTTAGTTTCAAATATTAGCCCACACTAGTAAATAAAAATTTAAAAATTATCTTAGAAGGACACGCGCGTAAAGAGTCCTTGACTTTGACCGAGATAATTTCACCTCAAAAACTTGGTCAAAAACCAAATAATGTCAAAATGTCTGAATTCTCATTGGAAAAACACTCACTTTCGTATTACACTATATTACAATTACTGTGCAAACATGTCAATGAAGTAGGCCTGAATACTATTTTCGAGTTTTGTATGAAATCACTACTAGACTATAAATAAGTAACGAAAGTGCAGTTTTAATAAGAGTCAGATAAAGGTTTCAAAAACGTGAGGTCTGTTTTCAAAAATAGCATTCTTGTACCAAAAATCTCAAATTTATTGGAGTCCTTTTACAGGCTACTAATCTACCAGTACGATATAAATTTTATAACAGGATAATTAGCACGGAAGAGTGTATAAAATAGCAGACAGAAGGACGGGCACTGAAAAATGTCACATAAGTCGTATATAAAATGTGGATTTGTATTTTGTTTGGGGATAAGTGGGTAATGAATCGTTAGGCCTATACACAGGCTGTAATTCTAGCCTCCACAACCAGGATCGCTATCTATCATAGTTTCTCGTTTTACTCATGCACTTTAGGTAGTATAGAGAAAGTAGCCTACGGTGATCGTTAAGTAGAATAGATTTTTGATAAATTCAGGCCCTCGATATCCAAAAAAAGTATTTGACCGTCTGTCGGTGTGTGTGTGTGTGTGTGTGTGCACAACGTTGAACACAGGCATGTAGGTCAGATTTAATCATAGCATATAAAGACGACTTTGTACTAAATAAGTAATATATATAAGCCAATTCCTACTTAGGTCAACAAAGAGAAATTTAATTTGACTTACTTTCTATTAAATAACTTCAATTAATATACATATGTATATACATATGACAGAATCATAATATTTCCTTGCAATTTTCCATTTTCCTTTCTATGTATGGGAAACGCTTTCTATTTTTTTTCGTTTCTAATTCATGAACCTCGCAGGGGGCTGAAGACTAGCTGCACTTATTGAGAGGATTTAAAAATCCCTCGCTGTACCCGAGTCTAACACACACTTACACTTACGACTTCAACACTTTACACTCACACATACATTTAGGGAGGCGATAATAGCCTCAATGTGCTTTTTGCTTTAAAATAAAAAAATCTAATTTATGCAGCTGGTGGTGGTTTATGGGAAATTATAGACCATCAGCTTCGTGTCATCCACTACAAGTTTATAAAATTTATTTGAATTTAAGAGAAGTAAATATTTTATATTAATTCTGGGCCTGGATAGTTATTGTAATGACATGTGGTTCAAACTACTATGCAGAAACCTTCGCGGGAGTATACTCAACAATTTCCCAAAGTTTCATTGCGATCTGATGAATGGTATAGTAACGCATAAAGTAAATACTTTAAATAAATTTGGGTCTGGGCAAGTACTATAATGAATTAATAGTTGAAAAAATGTATTAACATCAAGTGTCATCCACTACTAGTTCAAAAAATGTATTTGAACTTAAGGGGATGAATAGGAAGTTTTTTATAAACGATTGAAAAGAAAATTTGAACAATCATATATATATATATATATGGAGAGTGTGAGTTAATAGGAACTGAAAAAAGTTGTTTTGAGATGTCTATAAAATCTAACGAGTCTAATTTCTCTCATCTCTTGACAATTTTTTATTTTCGAAACAAAAAATTGAAAACCTATTTCGGTCAACAATTTTTAAAATCGGATTTTCTCGAAATCGGCTTTAACGATTTTGAACAAATTTGGCTAAAATGTAATCCATTATTACCGGTACTCTAAGTAAGATATTAACGTATGCCTATTTTATTAAAATCGGTTCATTACAAATTACTGAATTGTTTTCCATACATGAAGGTTTATGTTTTAAGCCGGTGTACTAAATTTAAATTTAATAAATTTGCATTTAAATAATAAATAAAAAACTAAAATAAACCCTGACCGCCGTCAGAGTTTGTTTGTTTCTATTTAGACCGACTTATCTAACCGTTTGTTTCATTTGAATTTGAGAAATTAGGATTTTTTCCATTTGATTTGTAGACAGAAAGTCAATAGGTCTAGTTGACGTGTTTTATTCGTAGTAACAATACTTTCACAAAAAGCCCTGGGCTATATAAGAATAAAATAATCACTTCAAGTTTGAACTAAAAACTGCCTATATACTGTGTGTTACTCAATATGTATGTATACTCTATGGTTTGTTACATCTAAACTAAAGAGCAACAACGAGATCAGCTGACTTTCCTGTACCGACATGCATTGTTACCAAGTAGTGCTTTTAGTAAGTTTCAGTAAAATTAGTTGTCCGTGAATACAGAATAATAGTTTAGTGGTTTTAGTGTATTGTGTATACTCTTGTTCTAGTGATAATTAATTGATTGATTTTATTGTATCTGATTATTTGCGGACTGAATTGAAATGGTAAGTTAATTTTACAAATATACTTATGTAACATAACCTAAAAAACTTTTAACCAACGATTTGTAAACTATTTCTGACCAAGCAGTCTAACATATAATTTTAGACTTAGTTGCTTACTTCTAATTTTAAGTACGTTTATTTAAATAGTTCTATATAAGTTATAGCGTAAAGTTAATAAATATAACTTACAATGATATATTTTTTTACTTAGGCCAGGTTAAATTATCTGTCTCGAATTTCATTAGGCCTGTACACTTACACGAACCTATTTTATAATATTTCTAAGAAAGTGTAAGGCGTGCTATATTTATTTTAATACAGGCTAATAAATAAGTTTATGTAAAATTAGTTGTCCGTGAATACAGAATAATAGTTCAGTGGTTTTAGCGTGTATTTTAGTGTATTGTGTATACTCTTGTTCCAGTGATAATTAATTAATTGATTTGATTTTATCTGATTATTTGCGGACTCAATTGAAATGAAAGGTAAGCAAATTTTACAAATATACTTATGTAACATAACCTAAAAACTAACCTAAAAAGTCGCGATGGTTTTCACTTTTAATAAAAGCTAACGGTACTTTTATTTCAGACTTCTCTACGCTAGGCATTTACGTAAACTAAAACTGCATCCGAAGATAATTTAACTTTATTTTATGGTTATTTTTAACCAATCATATTTATATTTTTGTAGTCTAATAAAATTTAGTCAATAAAAATGAAATATGAAAATGATATTTTTGTAGACTACTACGTTTTCTCAATTTCCTTGTCAACGTAAACCTTAAGTTTAAAATCCAGAATCATTACGTTTTCGTGCCTGAATCACGCTACGGTAGCGTTTGAACGGTAAATTAGAAAATGTAATAAGCTATGTTACTACCTACAAGTAGGCCTACAGAATTTTCTTTAACGTTAGGCTTGTTAGATTGGAAAATATTACTTATTTCCAAAACATTGTAGCCTGTCTGCTTCGTAATTTTAATGTAGGCTAGGCCTAACTTTTATACATACAATCAAATTACATTATTCGGTTAAAATTCAAAACTGATAGCCTACAATGTTTAGTTTTTTGGGTAACTTAGCCTAGTAATTGAATTTCTTGTTTGGTTATTTACTAGGCTATATATATATATATATATATATATATATATATATATATATATATATATATATATATATAACTATTCTAAGAAATTTGCAATAAATTGTAGGTGTGCTTCATGAGCGAATTATTATTCGACAGTGAATTTTTGAAACGGCTATCATGGTAAGACCATGATGATAGGAACATGCTTGAGCTCTAGAAATCATTATAATGAATTCTAGTAGGCTGCCATATGCATTATTATGGTGTATATCTGTGTTTTTGTACCCCGATTTTTTTCAAACATGGAAATAAAATTGTTTTAGTTATAAATTTGACAAGTTCGCTTGCAAAGCTAACAAATCAGTTTTAGATTAAAAAAAAACGCATTTGTGTAATTTATTTGTATATTTTTTTTCGAAATGATAAATTCTTTATTCGGGCTGACAAAGCATCACACTTGCCTTTTACTTATAAATAATCTTGAAATGAATTTAAGTAGGCTATACCACTGAGTTATTTCTGAGAACATTATGGCACAGTGTTATGATCTCTGCTTGAAAAACTAAACGACGTGGGTTCCAAATCTCTTTGCTGACTAAATTTTTTTTTAATTCATATGAATTCTTATTAAATAACGTATATAAATAAATATTTAAATTATAATTAAAACATTACACTACATCCTGACCCATTAGTACAAAATTGTTTACAGCGTTGACAGTTAAAATATATTTTGCACATATTATATATTACTACACTTATTGTACATTAATAAATATTAAATTATTAACGAACGCCGTTGAACTACATGCCCAGCCCAGCCATTACAATTGTTAGAGCATTAACATTTGGATATATTATGCAAATTAATGTATATGATGTAAATAAGTAGGGCCTATACATTTTTTTAATATCAGTAGTTTAATTTCAAATTTAGAAGTAATATCAGTAATATAATTAACACTGATTAATTCTGTTATTTAAACTTTAACTTCTGTCGACCAGTTTCTCGGAGTTTTCATTTCTTTCCATTATTTTTTTTTTAATCGGAATGGGCTGCAATAAGTTAAGTAAGTATCTTAAATTCTCAAATTTGATTGAAAACTTCATCTAGGCCTGAACTTAATTTGTGCAACTTTTAACACTGATTACTACTTATAGTAATTAAGAAATTTTGAAAAAGTGTAGCATAAAATTCAAAAAATGAAAGAGAGAGAGAGAGAGAGAGTTAGAAAATAGCTTTAGAAAATTCTGGGCCGATTTGATTCAAACTTGCTAAGGAAAATCGATTTTTTTAACAGCGTGAACAAGTTCGTTATCCAGAAAAGTCCGTTCAAAAGTTTCAAAATGGCAGCTAATTAAAATCTTTAAAAGTTCATAAGTTTTTTGTTTTGAGTTTCTTTTATTGTATAAAAAAAATCGTAATCTTTTTTAAAAACTGCGATTTAATAGTTTAAACTCCCCGCAGGAGGGCAGACTAGCTGCACCTATTGAGAGGATTTAGACGTCCCTCGCGGTACCCGAGTCTAACACACACTCTTGCAACACTACACGTACGACTTTAACACTCACACTTACATTTAGGGAGGCGATAATAGCCTCAATGTGCTTTTCGTCTTAAAAAAAAAATAAATAAAAATAAAAGTTAAAGATGCTAATGTATGCAGATATTAATGCTGATTATTAGACATTCTCGTGCAGTGTTTATTTTTATAGCTTACTAGTTTGCTGTTTGTGATTGCGGGTTTTAGGTTCGTTTGAATTTCAGCACAATGCTCCCCTTCAAGTTAGTATGTTAATGTAAAGCACTTTTGAACTATCCAAGTTTGTTTAATTGGCCGCCAGGCAGAGCTAACTGGAAGCTCCAGCAGATACAAGATCGGGATACGAGTACAATGAGCGTAGCCGAGTTGAATTTATGACAAGACTCAAGTTTAAAATTCACTTCTCGAGGCACAATGCAACAATGCCTACCGCTCGCTCTCAGTACGACTATATTAGGAGCTTCGGGTAGTATAATAAGCCCCCAGACATGGTCAATTTGTACCCGACAGCTTGTAAGGGCTTATGTATTCAGGTACACAGGTCCCGCGCCCGCGCCCGCGGATTGACGATTCCACGCACGCGTGCGGCGCTGTTTAACCGGTCAATTAGAGATCGGGAGGCTCTTCGGCGACTCTCCTGCGCGGGAAATTTAACGGTTTTACCGAAGTCCGCGACGTAAAAACATAATAACAGCGGCGCGCAGCTGTTTCGCCGGTATGATAGAAGCGAATTTGCAAAAGTATTTTTTGTCTTATCCTTTAAAGGACCCCGCAGGGGTGCAGACTACCTGCACCTATTGAAAGGATTTAGACGTCCCTCGCGGTACCCGAGTCTAACACACACTTACAACTTTAACACTGTACTCTCGCACTTGCATTTAGGGAGGCGATAATAGCCTCAATGTGCTTTCGCCTTAAAATAACAAAAAATCCTTTAAAGGGCAAAAAACCCGTACATTTTGCAATTTTTGGCTTGAATCTGAATACGACATTTAGGGTATCAATCATAATTATAAAAATTTTAGGCTGAATCCGAACATGTCGCGTGATTTGTATTGTTCTGAATGTAAGGTTTTTAAAGGTGTAAAACCCTTTGACCTCTTTGTTTCCTGCTTCGTTCCTATTCTTCTTCGTTTACTCAATTAAAGTGGTGGAGAAAGCAAGTCTAGTTATTGTGTTTTTAGGCCTCTTTGTATCTCTTTCCGTTAATTTTCTTTGTTTACACCGATAAGTACTTCACCCAGCAGGGGGGTGCAGATTAGCTGCACCTATTAAGAGGATTTAGGAGAGGGATAAGCAATTAACAAATAAATGCAGACGCAGCTGTCCCGGACAGAAGCGCATTTCAAAATGTATTTTTCTTTACCTTATTCTTTTTAAAATTCTAGTTTCACCACAACAACGGACATAAAACTCTGCAAGTATTTTAGATATTCAAATTAATCTGAAAATAACAAAAATTAACCCTGACCCTGTGAAATTGCACTTCTTAGTTCCCACGGATTTGGAAAATTCAAAATGCTAATTTATGCAGTTTTTAACGCTGATTACGATCGTGAAATCGGATTTTAGAAAACATTTACGAAAAACGTTATGGATTTAAGTGATCGAATTTTGCTGATTAACGACAATAGTTTTTCGTGAAAACTTTGAATTAAATTGCGAATGTAAGTGTGCTTATATATATATATACAGCGTTCATTCTCTCAGGGGTTGCAGACTAGCTGCACCTATTGAGAAGATTTAGACGCCCCTCGCGGTATCCGAGTGTAACACACTTACACTTACAATACTACACTTACGACTTTAACACTTTACACTCACACTTACATTTAGGGAGGCGATAATAGCCTCATTGTGCTTTTCGCCTTAAAATAACCAACAACAAAAAATGTACGAAGATTACACCAAATTTCTTGTAAGTTAGTGAACAAGTAAACACGGTCACACAATGTAAGTGAAGGGCTTTACAGCCGGAGCCACTCGAGTTCCCAAAAATTCAATCACCCCTTCTGATTATCTCTTCAGAACGCGGACAGGCGTGCAGAATCGCTTGGCTTATTGTCCACCGCCTTATTGATATAGCTTCGCCCATTGTGTTGCCTACAGCGACACGCTCTCCACAAGTATTTCTATATAACCAAGCATATTGAATATTATTCATGGTACGACAACCATAACAACGCCATTTGCAGCAGATGCGGGCAGGCTTGCCAACATAGCCGAATTTTGAGATTTCTAACCACCAGAGTCAACCGGATTTCTAAATAGGACGCGCAGGCTAGTGAGACGGATTTTGAAATTTAAAAAAGCGAAAAATAAGGAAAAATTACGTGTTGTGATTTTTGGTACTTAATAATTGGACAACATTCAAATTTGTAAGTTACGTTCACGTAGCCTACGCCCGTACGACCTTCCAACTGCCATAAGACAGGATTAATTAAGTAACTAATTTTTGTTATTGAAACAAAAATGTTTAAAAACATATATCATGTTTTCTCTTCCTTTTTATTTTAATTACGATAATTTGTTCAAAAACACGACAAATTAACGCAGCTAGTTTTTAACAACATAACCCAAAACTTATT
This sequence comes from Callitettix versicolor, assembly GCA_022606455.1. Lineage (NCBI taxonomy): Eukaryota > Metazoa > Arthropoda > Insecta > Hemiptera > Cercopidae > Callitettix > Callitettix versicolor. Next base: position 11,868,969 of record CM040190.1, read on the forward strand.
GTAGCCTGTTAGATATTCAATGAAATCAGCTGATCGTTACGAATTAGTATAAGACAATTGATCTTTTACTAAACTCCCAATATAATTTTATGCACTCGCCTCACGTGAAGCTCAAAATCCAACATCACATCACGACCGGCCGTAAAACGTGATATATGTTAAAAAAAGAATTATGAATTTTAACTGTCGTAATTGTGTTAATTGTGAAAATCCACCGTTGTTGGACAATATCTTTGATTCGATATCACCTCTCTGGCCTAAGATGTAAGCGCGCGCGCACGCACGCACACACACACACACACACACACACACACAAAATCATATATATACACAGACGCCACAACAAACATGCGCGCGCACGCACACACACAAACACACGCGCTCACGCGCTCACACACGCACACACATCATGCATGCATATACACGCGCGCGCACACACACGCACACATAAACGCGTGCATGCACACACACACACACGCACACATACACGCGAGCATGCACACACACACACACACAAACACACGTGCTCTCTCTCTCTCTCTCTCTCTCTCACACACACACACACACACGTGCACGCGCGCTCTCTCTCTCTCACACACACACACAAAAGCATACATATACACAGATGCTACAACAAGCATGCGCGCACACACACACAAACACACGCGCGCACACACACACACACACGCACACATACACGCGTGCAGCACACACACACACACACACACACACACACACAAACAAACACGCGCGCGCACGTAAGCATGCGCGCGCGCACACACACACGCGCGCGCGCGCGAGCACATTTAGTGACCAAGACATTTTGGAGTAGAAATTCCCAAATAAGGACCAACTCTTCGGTCACAGCTGATTTTTAAAATTCCTTAAACCAAATTATAAACCGTTTATCCACAATCAAGATTAACCCCATCGGGCCGGGCGCTTACTAAGACGACGGGCCAACGTGACCGAAGCTTGAACGTGAGTCACGACGGTTTTTTGGCCTTGATTGAGTCGTCTCGGCCGCAGCGATGAGAACTAACTCTATAATCACTCCGCCTAGTAATGCATTATTTATAACCCTTCTTTCATAATCACATAAATTATAAATGCTTTAATGAATAAGTCGGCCCAGTGTCACGACAGCACACCTTTGTAACTTTGTCAAAACGTTTTCGTTGTTCTGGAAAATTTTTAATGATTGATTACTCCGCAATCACTTCGCTTACACTTTACACTCAGGTTGTTGTGTTAAGTAAGTAATAAAAAACATTAAAATATGAGTTATTCTTACCGAACACTCTAATAAGTAGGTGCATACTTTTATTTAACAGCATCATGTAAATGTTATTCAGTTCTGAAAATAGATTTCACCGTCGTATTTGGTGTTTCGGTAACATTTAATAGGATTCTTTAAAAAAAGCACACATTTTGCTTTCGGAAAACTGTCAAAATTATCTGGCTCTCGTTCACGCAAAACGGTAATTTGCTTATCGGGATTTTGTTTCTGCTGGTCTACAACTGCTGTGTTGTGACGTGGGACTTCGTGAGCACATCAAACGGTGCAAACAAAATACGTACTTGCTGTTTGCTAAAAATAAACAATTCTAAAGAAAAACAAACAATCTGCCTAATTTATTTAATTTTTTTCTTTAGATTTTGCTCAAATTCCGATCGTAGGTCTAGAAATAGGTAATATTAGGAGTTACAGTTCCACTGCCACCTTCATGGCTCTATTGTCCCTTTTTCCTACGTAGGTCATCCTTGCGCAGGGCCATGCTAATCTTCTCTGCATCGTTCCAATTTTAGTATATGTACTGCCGAAATACACACACGCACGTACGCACACACACACACACACACACACACATATATATATATACACACACGCATACATATACACACACGCCACAACAAACATGCGCGCACGTGCGCGCTCACACCCACCCACAAACACACGCACGCACGCATGCACACACACGCGCACGAACATACAGGTTGCACTCCCGGAAGACCACAGAGAAGATATCGAACCTGGCAGCAGATATCAGAAGAAGGAGGCTTCGGTTTTATGGACACATCAGTAGACTCCCAACAACGAGACTTGCCAACAGAATCCTTAAGTATATACAAGGAGTCAAATCAAGTCAGTTGTGGATCGCACAAGTCAGAATAGACCTACATGACGCAGAAATAGACTCAACAGACGTTGAAGACAGGCACGCATACAGGAGAAAGATGCTCGGTTGGAAGGTCCCAGAGAATGAAATCCCAAAGAGAGCAGGGGTAAAATGGACGGAGGAGCGGAAGAGGATACATGGGGACAGGATGAGGGAGGTGTGGAGGATTAGAAGGAACAAAACATGAGTCGGAGTGCGTGATCCAACATGGTCTATCCAACATGGTCTATATAATAATAATAATAATAATAATAATAATAATATATATATATATATAATAATAATAATATATATATATATATATATATATATATATATATATATATATATATATATGTTAACCCCGCAGTGGTGCAGACTAGCTGCACTTATTGAGAGGATTTAGACGTTCCTCGCGGTACCCGAGTCTAACACACACTTACACTAATAACACTACACTTACGACTTTAACATTTTACACTCACACTTACATTTAGGGAAGCCTTAATGTGCTTTTCGCCTTAAAATTTAAAAAAAATCGATATGATTATAATTTGAAGAAAAAAAATTATAAAATAATTTTTTTTTAATATTTTTTTTCGTGATAAAAAAAATGGTCAAATTTTTTCGAAATAAAAATGGTCAAATTTCGTGCTTTTTGTCAACAGTTTCCTAACAGAACAAATTTCGCTGACTACAATTCCAAATGTTTTTTAGAAATATTCAAATACTTCATTTGAGTATAAATATCTGAATTTGTTTTAGTTTTTAAGCTTTTGAACAAAACGTAGTTTATGAAATCAAACATTTCCAAATTTGTTCCGCGGTTTGGGCAACCGATATATAAATGAATGTTAAATCAGTTTCCTGGTTTAGTATTCAGTGATAGTGACACACAAGACTTGTAGGCTCTTGTGTGTGTGTGTGTGTGTGTTTGTGCGCGCGCGCGCGCACGTGTGTGTGTGTGTGTTTATGCTTACGTATACAATTTTTGTACGATTTGATTCAAACTTGGTACCTAAATTGATAATGACAATAGTTTAAACATGTTCGTTAACCAGCAAAATTAATTCAACAGTTTTTAAATGGAGTCGTTTAAAATCTTTAAAAATTCATAATTTTACTGTCCTAAAATTTTTAAATCCAATTTCTCCATGAAAATCGTAGTTTTTTTTGTTACTTTGAGGCGAAAAGCTCATTAAGGTTATTATCGCCTCCATAAATGTAAGTGTGAGTGTAAAGTGTTAAAGTCGTAAGTGTAGTGTTGTAAGTGTAAGTGTGTGTTAGACTCGGGTACCGCGAGGGACGTCTGCATAATCGTAGTTAAAAACTGCATAACTTAGCGTTTTGAATTATCAAAATCCGTTGAAATAAGAAACGTTTGACGGCGGTGTCAGGTTTGTAATTTGGAAGTTTAAAATCTTAAAACAAGCACGTTTTAATGGTGGTTATGATGGTGAAATGAAAATGTCAAAAAAAGGTAAGGCAACAAAAAAAAATAGTTTTGGAAATTTGCTCCTATCACTTTATCGGGACAGCTGCCTTCCGAGATTATCATTCTAGTGATATAGAATGTTTGAAAAAGTGTAGAAATATATATTGTCAGAATTAGCTTTACATTACGCGTGCGAGACAGTTGCGTGTTGCGATTATTATTATAGTGATATAGAATGTTTAAAAAGTGTAAAAAATATATATTGTTGAAATTAGCTTTAAATTACGTGTGCGAGACAGCTGCGTGCCGAGATTATCATTAGCGTGTTATAGAATGTTTTAAAATGTGTACAAAATATATATTTTCGGAATTAGCTTTACATTACGCGTGCGAGACAGCTGCGTGCCGAGATTATCATTAGTGTGTTATAGAATGTTTTAAAATGTGTACAAAATATATATTTTCGGAATTAGCTTTACATTACGCGTGCGAGACAGCTGCGTGCCGCGATTATTATTATAGTGATATAGAGCGTTTAAAAAGTGTAAACCCCGCAGGAGGTGCAGACTAGCTGCACCTATTGAGAGGATTTAGAAGTCCCTCGCGGTAACCGAGTCTTAACACACACATACACTTACAAAACTACACTTACGACTTTAATACTTCACACTCACTTACATTTAGGGGGGCGATAACAGCCTATGTGTGCTCTTCGCCTTAAAATAACGACAAAAAAACAACAACAAATAAAAATAAAAAGTGTAAAAAAATATATATTGTCGGAATTAGGTTTACATTACGTGTGCGAGACAGCTGCGCGCGGATATTGCCTTACTGTATAGCAATAATTTTGCTAAATAGCCTGTTTCGTAAAAATTACTTGCATTTGAAATCACCTTTAAAGTTCGCTGACCTAACTAATGTTTAGTGCCCTAACCTGAACGTTACATTTTAAGCTCCCCTTAAGCGCTCACTTTGCGCTCAACTCGTCTTTCTTATCTCTTCAAAAAATTAATTAATCCAACCTATCACGCATGTTAACTACACTGGATTCTTTGAACAGTTGGTACACCTGATGTAAATATTTAGCCTGATATAACTTACGCTTCTAACAACAGCCCGACAGACCGACAGGCGGATATCAAAGTATTGTGTATGAATAATGCCTCATTAAGGACACACATGTTCAGTGTGGGACCCGTCCTCTGGGAAACTACGCGAGTACACGGTGCACTGTGGCGCCAACTTAATCGAGTTTAGTGCTGTATGGTTGGTCACACTGGTTTTTAACTGTTTCGAACCTCAATCACGAGGGTATTGACAGCATGGTTTTACCACGATGGCGTACTAAGTGCCAACATTGGAATGCCTAATTTCCCTATCGCGCTTGGAGATTTCACATTCCCACGTGTTGAGGTGTTTGTGACAATGCTTCAAGACGTGCCTTTCTAATTTAAGATTTGGCATCGGCGGTTATAACTTGACCTGTTCAATAATCAATCAGTATTAGATCCATTTTTGATTCGCTTATTTTTTATGTAAATTACACACGCGGTGTTTCACAATGTTCTGCCTTCTTCAGCGTTGTTCCTTCCGGCGAAACAAACATAAACAACAATTTCAAAAAAATCGGACTGAAAATTTATCGCGTTTGTGTTGCAATTTTGTGTTTTTTCTTTAACAAAATTAACAAAATCATGGACTGATCGTTACTTTGCGTACTGGAGTTGAACAGAAGTTATTCATTATAGGCCTATAAAGAGTATGTGTTTGATTCAGGCCCTATTTCGAGTTTGGATTTCTGCTTTCTGATATTGTGAGCCTAAAAGAGACTAAACTAAAGTGACCCATTTCTAAGACATTAATTACAGTTATAATAAGCCCACATTGAGAATTTTTTTATTGCATATATTTCTATTTTGGTATTCGTTTTTGCACAAATACCAGTAAAAAAATCAGATTGTCAAAATATTGTATAACGATTTAAATACAAATGTAGCCCATTAATACAAAACTAATGGTGTTAGGGATGGTGCCCACTCAAAAATAATTAAGAAGAAAACGTTTGTATAATTTCAAAAAACATTGTATGCTAACTTTATTCCAATACAAGCAGGAGTGCCACTGATTTAAAAAGAAAAAGAAAATGGCGTGGAAAAGGCAAAAAGATATGTCTTCAGTTTATTACAGTCGTCTTTGTTAAGTAACGACTCTTCCTAATATGATCAAATTAAGAAGGGTCATGGGGGCATCGCTCCCCAGTTGTATAAAAACAGTAAAATAATATTTCGAAAAAATAAAACATTTAATTTGTTTTCTTTCAAATTAATTACAACTAATTAAAACTAATGTAAATTAACTCTAATTAAAACTAACGTTAATTAAAACTACAGTAATTAAATCTAATTAAACTAACATTAATTAAAACTACAGCTAACTAAAACGAACATTAATTAAAACTAACGCCAATTAAATCTAATTAAAACTACATCTAATTAAAACTAACGTTAATTAAATCTAATTAAAACTAACGATAACTAAAACTAACGTTAATTAAAACTAACGTCAATTAAATCTAATTAAAACTAACGTTAATTAAATCTAATTAAAACTAACGATAATTAAAACTACAGTTAATTAAAACTAACGTGAGGCAAAATGATGGAAATGGTTGCTATTGTTTTCCACTATTAATAAGTTATTGCTGAAACTGGAAATGCTTCAATATGGTTTGTTTAATATTAACAGTAATGACGTCACGAGTACCATTTTGATTATAGTTTTCATAATAATAACGAATCATGTAACTTTCTAATTGTGTTTTATAATTTTAAAATCATTCGTAATAAACTAGCTGAATACCTATACTTTGTTACGACGGCATCGAAATTTTGGTCATTTCCAGTGCAAACTGTTGGAGTTAGGAAAAAATGTGAAATAATAAAGTTGTAGAAATATAATTTCTGACTGAAGGTTTTCCCATCGAAACCTAGATCGGAGCAATTGTTTGGCGGGTATTGATAAAAAAATGGGACGGCACCGAAGCGTGTCCTTTCGGAAGAATAAGATAAAAGTTACGTTGGTTTTGATAATTTATTTGAAACTGGTTTACTGAGACGTGTAATTCAATTATATCAGTCATGAGTGTTCGATATTTGTAAAATGCTAAACATTTCTGACATCCGCAAATACGGTGTTTCCACTTTACGTTTTGGTACTGTATAATACTTGTATTATTTTTTTAAAATACAAAGCTTTAGTTTAAAAGTGTGTTTAAACCCCGTTTTTTGTGACGAGTTTTCAAAATATTCATAGATGAAGTTACCTTTTTCCATAACCACCGAAACATCTTCCCCCCTTACAGTTATTGCCCCCCCCCAAGTCTCTGTCTTAAATCCGCCCATAACTTCTAAAAACGTTCCTTAAAATAAGTCATAAACACTCTGTATACAAAGTGTGTTTCATTTGTTTTTGCTTTGTGTTCCTACTTCATTTAGTTTACGCATAGACTCCTAATTATTTAAGTAATTAGGGTTATGACCTATTCTTCCCGTCAGTGGTCCATCTACTTACCTCCTAAAGGCTAACGCGGTTTCGAAACTCTATTGTTTCATCTTCAGGCCGTGATACAAAATGTTAAATCCCTCTGTTGAAGTCGTCACAAAGTCAACCAAAACATTAAAAACATACGTCACAAACATTGAACACAATTACACGATTAAAATACACGATAAAATTTGTTTTGGCCAAACGATACGTGCGACTCGTATGTCGTTACATTCCGGATTGCCTCCGGACTCATAATTATTGAATTCCTTCACATTTCCTTACTGCCCTTACAGGACTAGGACCTCCTTTCTGCTAAACGTTCTGTTCTCCCAGTCTCCGCTTATCTACCTTAAGCGTAGCCACACTTTCCTGTTTGTCTCTACTAACAATGCGACCGTCTAGGAAGTCAGGAGTGTTACAACGACGGATCTCTCAAACACTTTTTGTAACACATCTGATTGTTCAATGTAATCTCTATACATATTAATGGCAGTTAAGATTTCAATGAAAATTTAAAAACGAACCACAGTGATTTAAAATGTCTGTAAGGCACACAAGTTCTGTTAGCTAATTTGCTTTGGAAAATGATCTATTTGACCGACATGGTGAGACCTAGATCCGGGAACTTTCTGCTTTAAGGCCATTGAAATTGAGAAACGTTCAGGGTCAATGTAATTTAAAAGTTTAAAATGCTAATATTCGCAGATTTTAATGCTGATTATGTTTGTGAAATAAAGGATTTAAAAAAGTTTGACAAAAATTACTTTTGAAAATTCGCTTCCTTTACGTCTGCGAGACCGTTACATTGGCATGTCGTGATTATTTTTAAAATGAAAACGTTTTTGGACGGTTTTTTTGTACGAGGAAAAATGAATTTCGCGATAGCAGGAATGATGTACAAAAATCACGTTTGTAATAAACACAAATTAGAATTGTATCAGTGATTGTTTCTCGTTACACTGATGGATCAGTGCTATGATTACAGTTTCTGAAGCTAAGGGACGTGAGTTCAAGGCTTGCTACTGGCACAATTTTTGTTTACATTTAAAATTTATATTTTTAGAATGTTAATAAATATTTAAATTTTAATTAACGCCAGGGCGTTATTATAAATTATAATATTTAATTATACATTATAATTATAATTAGACTAGCTGCACCTATAGAGAGGATTTAAACGTCCCTCGCGGTATCCGAGTCTAACACACATTTACACTTACGACTTTAACACTTTACACTCACACTTACACTTAGGTAGGCGATAATAGCCTCAATGTGCTTTTCGCCTTCACACACACACACACACACACACACACACACACACACACACACACACACACACACACACACACACACACACACACACACACACACACACACATATATATATATATATATATATATATATATATATATATATATATATATATATAATTAATTAACGCTGTTTTAGTAGGTACCCGAAACATATAAAACAAAAATTGTTTAGAACGTTTACAGTTAAATACAGTATATTTTGCATATTATATATAAATAAACTCATTAGGCCTATACACATTTAAATTATTAACGATCGCTCTGGTACTACATGCACAGCACAGCTGTCACAATTATTGGAGCGTTATCACGCGGACATAGAACAACATTGGTGTTTTATGTTTCCATATGATAGCTTTAATATCAGCTGTGTGTATTATAGGCCTAAATTTTAGTTAAGCAATTAGATAACTAATATAATTTGAACCAATACAATCCAGTAATGATCTTCTTGTCATGGGGGTGGCACGTAAAGCAGTTTATAGACTGCAGGGTGGTGGTGGTTGGCTGCCCTCTATTTATGGGCGTGCTAGAATCACAGACAAGATCTATGACCCAATCCTGTTGATGGGGACAGATCAGATGGTTAAACGGCACATAGTATCCAGACCTTTTGATGTCAACTTGGCCTTTGCGGGGAGAGATCTTGTGTTGGAAAAACCAGGAGACATAGTATGGTATACGGATGGCTCCAAGACAAAGTCAGGCACTGGTGCTGGGGTGTACGGTCTGAGACCGGGGTTAAAAAAAGTAATTACCCTGGGACAGCATACACACGTATTCCAGGCTGAAGTGATGGCCATCAATGACTGTGTTCGGGAGAACTTGAATCGGGGCTTCAAGAAGGCATGTATTGATATTCATACCGATAGTCAGACAGCAATAAAAGCACTTGCGGGTCCTATAATACAGTCCAAGCTGGTCTAGGAGTGTCGGAAGAACCTTGACGCTCTGTCCCTGGGTACCGGGTAAATCTTCACTGGATTCCAGGGCATAGAGGAGTTGAGGGTAATGAGGAGGCAGACCTACTAGCTGGACCTGATCCGGCTTTAGGAATTTCTCTATCGTTGGCCAGGTCCGCTATTAATGGGTGGATTACAAGTCAACATCAGGTAAGATGGGACAACCTTCATGGGCATTCCGATAGTAAACGTCTCTTAAGCAAAGTTCCTTTTGGAAGACTCAAAGGGGCAGCAGATGTCCTGGGCAGAACACAAATCAGGAGGATCATGGGGCTCATAACAGGGCACTGTGGTCTAAGGGTGCATATGAACAGGATAGGTATGTACCACGGAGAAACCGTGTGTAAATTGTGCAGGAAGGAGGAGGAAACTGCAGGTCACATAATTTATGATTGTGAGGCTCTTGCTAGTAGGAGGCTAGGGGTTTTTGGTTTTCAAGACCCTAGGGATCTTCAGCAGAGTGAGCTAGTCGGTGGGTTGCTGGAACTTATTAGGGGCACCAGTCTGCTTAAGTAGGTATTTTAAGAGGTTAAGATGCACAATAGGTCAGTCGATCGCACTGCCTGGGGTTGAATTATCCTTTCCTCTAGTATATAACCTTAATAATCTTAATCCAACAATGATATTGATTATTTCAATATTTTAAGTTTTCATTTCTGTCAGCCGTTCCTCAGGGTACCGCATTTTTTTACAGTAACACTTAATTACATATTATGCCCATATTACAGTAACTTACTACTAATACTGTAATTGCCTTATTAAAAGGTTAGAGACAAAACCAACAGAAAAAAAATCCTAATTCAAAACACCGGTTTCCTCCGGGACTTGACGCGCCCAAAAATATACAGCAGTAACATAAATACTTTCTCTTGGCGTCACTATTAATAAGTGCCGATCAACCAATGACAGGCACTCATTAATAGCCGCCATTTTGTTTTCACAATACGCTATTTAGTACAGAGCTGACGTGTGCGCGTGCGGGGAATCGCTAATCCAATTTGCAGACGCGTCGTTGCAAAAGAAGTCTGTTTCACTGCGATCGCGGATGTGTTTCGTCCGCTTTGTCTCGTTCTCTTGGGAAATTCTACTTAATAATGTCTTAAAGAACACAATCTGGTCCGCGTTCGATACATTATCGGACAAAAAAGCATTCGTATCAATTAATATCGAAACGATATTTCTTTTAAAATGAAAATCATTTTACGGACAGCAAATAACAAAACAATAATTCTGCCCGTTTATTGTTTTTTTGCTGCCTGGAAACAATTACACGAACCGACTGTATAAAAAATGTTGTAAAAACACAAACTTTCTAGCATTAAATTACTTCTGTACGAAGTCCGCTTCTGAGGTAATTTCGACAAAAACAATACGCTTGGAAGTAATCGCAGCACGCAGCTGTCTCGCATTACGGAAGCGAATTTACATTTTTTTTCTCTTTTTGAAACTCTCGTTTTTAACCCAACTAAAATCCGAGTATTTTAGCATTTTCAAATTGCATTGAAAATATGCTCACGAAAATGAAACCTAACCGTAGTCAAATCGAATTTGTTAATTTTAACGTTTTTTAAAAAAATTCAAAATGCTAATTTACGCACTATTTAACGCTGATTTCTTACAGAGGTGAAATAAGATTTTCAGAAATATATTTGAGGCAAATAAGTTACGAATTATTATGAATTTGAAATGACATTCAATTTCACGCACACGCGCGCACGCACACACACATACACACAAAAGTAATATCCGTTAATTAAAATACTGAGTAGGGGGGGCTTTTCATTTTTTTCTCTTTATTTCGAAATGAACCTAATGGCGGTCAGGGTACGTTTTATAACAACATAATTTATGTAGATTTTAAGGCTTATTGCGATTGTAAAATTATATTTTCCAAATGTTTTCACGATGAAATTCTCGTTCACACGATATCGTTAGAATTTTTTATTTCTTGTAAATTCGCTACAATGAGGTCAGGTATAAACAGCTCCGTGCCGTGATTTTTAATTTCAATAAGCTTTAAACATATTTTAAATAGATAAGAGAAAGTTTGTGCATTGTGTTTACACCGTTTTGTAATACGCATTTTAATGATTTTTTCGTTAACGTTTCTGGGCAATCGTTTCCTCGGGGGTTTCTGGATTTGGCACGTACGCGCTCAAATCGGTAGCAAGGTGAAAAGGTCCCCTTGCCTCGGGCACGGTTTGATTCAGTCATTATACAGTGTATGAAGTCATTCCGGCCCAATCTCATTCTCTATCATTTACATAATTAGAGAAGTAGCGTTTACTACAGTGTGTTCCGTAATACAAGTCCGACGTGAGTGCCTCCCGTAAGTATTATTAACAATGGCTAGCCGCGCATTAATATCTGCTGAGGAAAGAAATGTTTACAGGGTTGATAAAATCATTTAAAATCGATTTCTAAAAACTTAATTTTTATCTTTGAAAACTTTATTAATTTTTCAGTGAGTGCCCATCACTGGGACTAAACGAGTTTTGGTACGTATTCAAATAAAATTTTGCGTGCAAACGTAATATGCCCATACTTCGGGAAATATTTTCAAAATTTCTTTTTCAAAAATTCATAGTAATTAACAAGAAACAGAATTCACTAAAATTAACGAAATAAATTCACTAATTTTTGAGTTCAAACAATATTAATAAAATATAGCTTAGATGTGGTTTTCTAAGTGAAAAATGCGGGTTCAAAAAATTTGGTTAAGGATCCATTGATAAAAAACATAATTTTCAAAATTCGATGATTAGATTTTGTTCAAATTAAATTCATACATTTTTTAATTCAAGTAGCCTGAGCGTACATAACTGTTTGCGAATAATACAAAGCTAATACAAATTCTCATATATTCTTTTGGTTTGTTTGACGAACCAAACAGTTCTCGAAACACAATTTTTTGAAACCAATTCGATTTACTCCCAAAACAATAGAAATTATTCCGTTTCAACTGTTATTATATCTGTGGATTTAACACCAAAATCTTATTGAAAAATGTGAGAAATCTTCTGTCTCGCTTTTAAGAGAGAACAAAGGCATGTACGAGGTGTGTTCAGAAAGGAACGAGAATTTTAATTTTTTGAACAATATATTTATTTATTCTTCTACACTGATGTTGTCACCTTAAAAATAGTCCCCATTGGAGATTATGCACTTGTGTCAGCGTTTCTTCAAATCCTCGAAACACTTCTCAAACTCGATCTTTCAAATAGCCTTTAGTTCTTTCAGCGATGCGCTTTTAATGTTATCTACAGCTGTAAAACGACTGTCCTTTAAGGTACTGTTTAATTTTGGAAATAAGAAAAAGTCACACGGAGCCATGTGTGGGTGAATATGGAGGCTGGGGCATCGTTACAGTACTATTTCTGACCAAAAATTCACGAACAAGCAATGAAGTGTGAGCTGGTGTATTATCGTGATGAAAAAGCCATGAATTGTTTTTCCACAGATCCGGTCGTTTTCTTCGGATTGCTTCACGCAAACGGCGTTGAACTTGTAGGTAGTACTCCTTATTGACCGTTTCACCTGGTGGCAGGAATTCATAAAGCACTATGCCATTAATATCGAAGAACACAGTGAGCATAACCTTCATGTTCGATCGCACTTGTTGAGCCTTTTTCGGTCTTGGTGAGCCAGAATGCCTCCACTGGGATGATTAAGCCTTAGTTTCGACGTCATATCCGTAAACCCATGTTTCATCACCTGTTATAATACGTTTCAGTAATTCTGTATCGTCTTTAACTTCATTTAATGACTCCTGAGCAACTTCCATTCGCCGCTGTTTTTGTTGAAATTTCAACAATTTTGGAACGAATTTTGCTGCCACGCGTTTCATACACAAAACATTGGAAACAATGTCATGACATGATCCAATCGATATGCCAACATCATCAGCGACCTCTCTAATTGTGATTCGGCGATTGTTCATAACCATTTCTTTCACTTTTTCCACGTTTTCATCGGTTGTTGATGTGCTGGGGCGTTCAGGGCGTTCGTCATCTTCAACGTCTTCACGTCCTTCTTGGAAACGCTTATACCACTCGTAATCTTTTGCTTTACACATAGCAGACTCTCCATAGGCCTTTGTTAACATTTCACACACTTTGTTACACTTTATTGCATTTTTTACGCAAAATTTTATACAAATTCTTTGATCCATTTCTTTTAACAAACGAAAATCGTCGAGCTCATAAAAACACGTCTAACCTTAGTGGCTGTCACAGACAAAGTTAACAATGAAAACAGCTGAAAGTTTTATCATACTTCAAGGGCATGTATACCAACATAATAAAAAAAAAGTTTGACAATCAGACTCTCCAAGCCCGTGAAATTTAAAAATTCTCGTTACTTTCTGAACACACCTTGTACTTCTATAAATATAACGTTAAATATCCATCGCCTTGTGGGAGCACATGTTTTGTTTTATTGGAACCTGTGAGAAAGTTTGTGCGACGTTTCTGCACGCTTATTTAATACGCGTGTAAATTAAACACATTGTAAATTTAAATGCGATAATAATTAATTGACTGCTTAAATTAATTGACAGCGAAACAAGGGGAACGCGCTGCGCTGTTTCTATAAAAACGGAACCACCGGCAATCGTGATCCCTGAGGTAATCCTGCCACGGCCAGACTGTAGCGCTATCTATGTGTGGTCTTGCGGTCAAAGCGTGTAATTTTCACTCAGGTAATTGTATAGGCGGAAAATTGTGTTAAATAAATTTAGGCGCGATTTTCAACAACTGTCATATTATTAGGCGGAATATATCAGGCAAATTACATAGCGCTGGTTGTGCGGGGCTGCGGTCGACGAGTTTGTATTCGTGTGTCCGGTCTGTTGGTGTAGCCTGCCCCCCCCGCAGAGGGGCTAAATAGCTGTTAAGTTTGTAATTACATTTTTTAATGGAAATAATTGAGTTTTTCTGCGTCACTATACTTATTAAGTTGTTATGGACAAGCCTGTATGACAAGTAGCGTAGCTACCTCACTCCTGGTCAGTAGGTAGGGGCGTTTTCAAAGGTCTGTATGTATAGGGTGCTCGTAAAGAGGGTTTTCTTGAGGGTATCTGAGGTAGGGTATATACGAAGATAATACCTCAAGCCAGTGTAGGACCCCGCAGGGGGGTGCAGACTAGCTGCACCTATTGAGAGGATTTAGACGTCCCTCGAGGTACTCGAGTCTAACACTCGCTTACACTTACAATACTACATTTACGACTTTAACACTCACACTTACATTTAGGGAGGCGATAATAACATCAATGTGCTTTTCGCCTTAAAAAAAAAAAAATTAATAAAAATAAATTTAAAAATGCTAATGTATGCAGATATTAATGCTGATTATTAGACAGTCTCGTGCAGTGTTTATTTTTATAACTTTTGCTGTTTGCTGTTTGTGTGTGTGTGTGTGTGTGTGTGTGTGTGTTTTCCTGTGTGCACAACGTTGAACACAGGCATGTATTGGAAGTTTTTAATTCCATCTTCGTAAAAAGTTCTCGGCGTTCAGATTTAGTCATAGCATATCAAGACGACTTTGTACTAAATAAGTAATATATATATATATATATATATATATATATATATATATAAGTCAATTCCCACTTAGGTCAACAAAGAGAAATTTAATTTTACTTACTATTTATTAAATAATTACAATTAATATAAATATGTAGATACATATGACAGAATCATAATATTAAGAATCAAAATAGAAAGGGAATATCCTTGCAATTTTCCATTTTCCTTTCTGTGTATGGAAAACGCTTTCTATTTTTTTTCCTTTCTAATTTATGAACCCCGCAGGGGGTGCAAACTAGCTGCACTTATTGAGAGGATTTAGACGTCCTTCGCGGTACCCGAGTCTAACAAAAACTTACACTTACAACACTACACTTACGACTTTAACACTTTACACTCACACTTACATTTAGGGAGGCAATAATAGCCTCAATGTGCTTTTAGCCTTAAATAACAAATATATATATATATATATATATATATATATATTTGTGTGTGTGTGTGTGTGTGTGTGTGTGTGTGTGTGTGTAACTTATATATCGTCACTCAGTTAGAAAGCAAAGCTATTAAAGAGCTTGTATCAAATCTGGGTAAAAATTATATAAATACTGTGATCGTAGAAAAATAATTCGGAATAATATCAGAGTAATACAGTACAGGAAAGGGAAACCACAAAGTATATTAATAAAATTAAGTTATTCAGAAGTACACTTTTGGAATGTAAATGTGATTTGGTCGACAGAAAACCTAACATCATTTCTAGCTTTAAAATTCATTGAGCATACAAATTCCCTCTACATATTAATGAACTAAAGTAAAAGGACCTTCTCGGTCCTTGTAATGCAAATTTAATTCGTTCTAATTATCATAGTTTCTACAAACAAATAAAATCATTTTGCCCACGTAATTTTAAAAAGTACTTGTTGATTCTGACAGTGAATGAATGATAACGATGTTCAGTTTTTGCAACTTTCATCATTTACATTTATTATGAAAAGAATGTTATTCATAATTTTAATTTAACTATAAAATATTCGTAATATTATAAGTTTAGAATATTATTATATTGGTAGTTTTTTTACTAAATTTAATTTTTTTATTTATTTATTTCAGAATTACAGCTGGTCTAAGACCAACAAATACAACTTAGTCCATCCATTGACATCTTAAGTTTTTCTTCTTTGAATTACCACTTTAAACAATCTCCAACATTGCATTACGCCAGCTCAAAAGGTTTAAGTCTCTTCAATCGCCGAACCAAGTTCCGATTGTTTAGCAGTCGCCTAGCTTCACTGTTAACACGTTGCTGCAGTCTCTTTTCATGCTTGCGTGCATATTTTTTTACTTCTTCTTCCACTGTTGGAATGCTAAGGTCTCGATGGATATCCTGGTTACGAACGTACCATGGAGCAGTCACCATGTCTGTACCGTTCTGATGTTAGCTTGTTCAGCACAACCCCACAGCTGTATCCCGTACAGACAGACAGGTTTAAAGGTCTGATTATATATCAAAATCTTATTAACTATTGGTAACTTGGAATTTCTTCCCAAAAGCCAGTAGTACTGTTTATACTGCAAACCCAGTCGGGTCCTTTTTGTCCTGATATGATCTCTCCATTAAAGTCTACAGTTCAGAATAATTCTAAGGTATTTAGCTTTATCTTCGTTGGCAATAATAATGATCCTGATACTGCTTTTACTAGGCTTAAATAAAATTTAAAATAATGTTTCATAATGTTATTATTATTTATTTTTCATGATTTATTATAAGTGACTACATTTTATTTCTGTATCTCGCAGGGGGTTCAGACTAGCTGCACCTATTGAGAGGATTTAGACGTCCCTCGCGGTACCCGAGTCTAAACACACACACAACTTTAACACTTTACACTCACACTTACATTTAGGGAGGCGATAATAGCCTCAATGCGCTTTTCACCATAAAAAAAAAAAAAAAAGAATTATTTTCTGTAAATATTAAAAATACAAAATGTTTAAACGATGTAAATAATAAAGTTTGTTACAAATATTTTGGCTTAATGGCCAAACATAACTATAAAATAATGTATTCTCTAGCCAGCGCTACAATATCATAACTTAAAATGTTTTAATTATTTTATTATTTTTACAGTTATTAATTTAAACATTTAGTTATCTGAGTATTGTAAACATATTTTATAATATATTAAATTCAAAAACAAAATGTTTTCCTTTATCCTTCATGGATTGCTATTGCTTTAAATTAATTGTCCCGAAAATTAACGTTTTATAGTTAAAATAAAAGGATTGCCACTAAATAATTTTTTCTAATTTCAACAATACCGAAAATTCAAAGCGCTAATGTATTCAGTTTTTTGACGCTGATTGCGATGAAATCATATTATCTAAAATATTTTTCAGACTAATAAATTAAGAATTTCTAAAAGATTTCTAATATGACCGCCATTTTGAAACTGTCGTAGAAGTTTTGCCGATTGACGAACGTGTCCGAGTTTGCGAAAATCGATTTTTGCGCCTAGTTTGCATCGAATTGGACTAAAATTGCGAACGTGAGCGTGCTAACACGCGTCCTTCGAAACTCGTTCTATAGTATATGATCGATGCACATTTCGTCATCTCTTGTACGGATTTCACCGCCGTAACTCCTCGGTTACCGAAAGTTGCTAATAAAGTCAGAGAAATAAATAAACGAAAATACAGACGTACTTTGACTCAAACATTCTTTCCGAGCTGTCACGCTGACACAATGATTGCATATTTACTTTTCAGAAATAATTATAAAGGACGTGTTGTATGCTAAATATTTTTCTTTAAGTTTACGCTATTACTGTTCCTGCGTAATAAAACTAAGCTCTGCAGCTAATGTGGTTGTCAGGCGTAATTACTCTTTAAGTTGATATAGCCTAAGTTTAGATAGGCTAATAAACATTATTATATATTTTTATTCTTTTTTTTAAAGCGGTCAATCTACTAGACAAGTGAACAGGTAATTTCCTTTTTTTTTGTTTAAAACGTTTTTATTGGAGGAAAAAAATTTTAATTATTTAATTTAATATTTGCTCATTGACCGAGTAAAATGAGCTCTCGTTTCAACTCGACCGTTCGGCATTTGGTTGGTTTGTTTGTTTACAGAGGCGATAATAGCCTCAATGTGCTTTTCGCCTTAAAATAACAATATATAGCCTATATATACAAATAAGAGATGTATGTCGACACACACAAAAATCAGACACTGTAGTGTCACATAAAAACACAGTCATAAAACCGGAGGTATTATACGCAAGCGAGACGCTATCAATCCACACAAAAGCTACCATGGAGGGTATTTTGAAGGAAAAACGCAAAATCTTGAGGAAGATCCTTGGCCCGAGATTAACAGAAGATGGATACAGGTTGCACTCCCGGAAGACCACAGAGAAGATATCGAACCTGACAGCAGATATCAGAAGAAGGAGGCTTCGGTTCTATGGACACATCAGTAGACTCTCAACAACGAGACTTGCCAACAGAATCCTTAAGTATATACAAGGAATCAAATCAACAACGTCGTGGATCGCAACACAGAATAGACCTACATGACTCAGAAATAGACTCAACAGACGTTGAAGATAGACACGCATACAGGAGAAAGATGCTCGGTTGGAAGGTCCCAGAGAATGAAATCCCAAAGAAAGCAGGGGTAAAATGGACGGAGGAGCGGAAGAGGATCCATGGGGACAGGATGAGGGAGGTGTGGAGGATTAGAAGGAACAAGACATGAGTCGGAGTGCTTTGCGTGACCCAACAAGGTCTATACGCAAATAATAATAATAATATATATATATATATATATATATATATATATATATATATATATATATATATATATATATATATATATATATATATATATATATATATATATATATATATATATATATATATATATATATATACTCAGTTTTGGCTGATTGTTTTGACAAGTACTTTGTACAAAGCCCGAAAGATGTATTATAAGACATCCGATTCGTTTCCTTTTCAAAATGGCGGCTCCTGATTTAACAAAGTCAAATGTACGCAGCTTTGGTCAGACGCATTTTTTAAAATTTTATTTTAAGGCGAAAAGCACATTGATTCCATTATCGCCTACCTAAGTGTAAGTGTGAGTGTAAAGTGTTAAAGTCGTAAGTGTAGTGTTGTAAGTGTAAGTGTGTGTTAGACTGGGGTACCGCGGGGACGTCTAAATCCTCTCAATAGGTGCAGCTAGTCTGCAACCCCCTTCATAGTTTACATCTGCTAAACATTCACGCCATTTGTTTTGCCTTTCAAAGTTGAACATGTTATGTTAAAACCTTTAAATATGTATATGTTAATAAGGTGTGAATACCCAACCCCTCTGTACAGGGGTAGTAGACCCTCTTTTAGTTTAAATTCCTATTTGTCAGCCAATAGAACTTAAGAGATTCGTGTTCTGCGTCCGCCTCCCCGCCCAGCTGTTTAATTCTGGAGTGAGTATTCATGATGGAAACGTGAACCAAATCCAATGAACCAATTTTTATAAAACACGATGTGCTTCGACTGTTACCGATCCGAATTGCGGCAATATACAGTATGTGTATTTGGGCGCTTTGCCTCCCAATACATTAAAGCAAAGGCTTGAACAAATCGGTCGCACAAAAAGGTTACCACGTGACTTAATGCCGAACCAGACTTTGTACCAAATGTCACGGAAATCGTCTCTATTTAGTCAGCAGCGATTTGTACAGGCATGTAGACGGACAGACATTCATGTGAAAATCCACTGTCAATTTTTGTTTGATTTTCACATCTTGTTTTTGTGTTTTTGTAAGATTTTCACACTTTTAAGAGTTCAGTTCGCATGAAAATATTTCAAGTTATTCATATAATTTTTATATCGTATAAATAGACTTTAACTGATTGTCATTAATGAATGTGTTCTAGAGAACTTGGATCGGGACTTCAAGAAGGCATGTATTCATATTCATACCGATAGTCAGGCAGCAGTAAAAGCACTTACGGGTCCTATAATACAGTCCAAGCTGGTCGGGAGTGTTGACGTTCTGTCCCGGGATAACCGGGTAACTCTTCACTGGGTTCCGGGGCATAGGGGAGTTGAAGGTAATGAGCAGGCAGACCCACTGGCTGGACTTGGATCTGCATCTGAGTTTATCGGACCTGAGCCGGCTTTAGGGATTTCTCTATCGTTGGCCAGGTCCGCTATTAATGGGTGGATTACATGTCAACACCAGATAAGATGGGACAACCTTCATAGGCATTCCCATAGTAAACGTCTCTAAAGCAAAGTTGCTTCTGGAGGAATCAAAGGGGCAGCAGATGTCCTGGGCAGAGCACAACTCAGGAGGATCATAGGGCTTATAACAGGGCACTGTGGTCTGAAGGTGCACATGAACAGGATAGTTGTGTACCACGGAGAAACCGTGTGTAGATTGTGCAGGAAGGAGGAGGAAGCTGCAGGTCACATAATTTATGATTGTGAGGCTCTTGCTAGTAGGAGGCTAAGGGTTTTTGGTTTCCAAGACCCTAGGGATTTTCAGCAGAATGAGCTAGTGAGTGAGTTGTTGGAACTTATTAGGGACACCAATCTGCTGAACTAGGTATTTTAAGAGGTAAGTGGCACAATATGTCAATCGATCGCAGTGACTGGGGTTGAATATTTTTGAATATTCAAAAATTCAGATTATAACCTTCCTTTAGTGATAATCTTAATCTTAATAAATAGACTTGTACGCGGGTTCGTATTTAGTTACTGTCGTCGTACTTTACCGTGTCTTACGTTCAACTTGCTTAAAGACGTTAAATCACAAGTAATCGCGGCACGCAGCTGTCTCGCTGTTATGGTGTGAGTAGAACGAATGTCCAGAAGTAGGCCTAATACGTTGCCTTATCCTCGTTTTGAAACTGTGATTTTACAATCCTAAACAGAATTAACATTTGTTTGTCAGCATTTTAAAATTTTCAAGTATTATTGAACATGCGAAAACTAACCCTGAACCGCCGACAGAATGAACTAATCGCCGTCTTCATTTCAAAGAACTTTTAAAATGCGAAATGCTAATTTTTTCAGTTTTTGACGCTGTTTATGATAGTGATATCGGATTTTGCAAAATCATTTAACAAAAAGGTTACGAATTTTTAAAGATTTGAAATGACCACTTTTCCGAAACCGTTAAACAAATTTTCCTAGTTGACGAAATTGTGAGAACTTTCACCGTAGGCCCCTAATTGATTTTTACGTTAACGTTGAACCAAATAGAACTAAAGTTGAGAATGTAAACTTAATAACACGCGCGCCCGCACACACACACACACACACACACACACGGGTCTGGGTCTTAACATCCGATCCAATAGCTCATTTTCCAATGAAAATTTGCTGAAAATGTTGTATAACGTTTAGTTACTTTCATAACAAATAACTTATAAGAAAACTGCAGGCTTCTAGTGATGTGTGTAATAAAAGCATTAAAGTATAAACTACTGTGTGTAATAAAAGCATTAAAGTGTAGAATAGTGCGTGTAATAAAAGCATTAAAGTGTAGACTAGTGTGTGTAATAAAAGCATTAAAGTGTAGACTAGTATGTGTGTAATAAAAGCATTAAAGTGTAGACTACTGTACGAAATAAAAGCATTAAAGTGTAGACTAGTGCGTGTGATAAAAGCATTACAGTGTAGACTAGTTCGTGTGATAAAAACATTAAAGTGTAGACTAGTGCGTGTGATAAAAGCATTAAAATGTAGACTAGTGTGTGTAATAAAAGGATTAAGGTGTAGACTAGTGCGTATGATAAAAGCATTAAAGTGTAGACTAGTGCGTGTGATAAAAGCATTAAAATGTAGACTAGTGTGTGTAATAAAAGGATTAAGGTGTAGACTAGTGCGTATGATAAAAGCATTAAAGTGTAGACTAGTGCGTGTGATAAAAGCATTAAAATGTAGACTAGTGTGTGTAATAAAAGGATTAAGGTGTAGACTAGTGCGTATGATAAAAGCATTAAAGTGTAGACTAGTGCGTGTGATAAAAGCATTAAAATGTAGACTAGTGTGTGTAATAAAAGGATTAAGGTGTAGACTAGTGCGTATGATAAAAGCATTAAAGTGTAGACTAGTGCGTGTGATAAAAGCATTAAAGTTTAGACTAGTGCGTGTAATAAAGGCATTAAAGCGTAAGCTACTGTGTATAATAAAGCATTAAAGTGTAAACTAGTGTGTGTAATAAAAGCATTAAAGTGTAAACTAGTTAATGTAATAAAAGCATTAAAGTGTAAACTAGTGCGTGTGATAAAAGCATTAAAATGTAAACTAGTGTGAGTAATAAAAGCATTAAAGTGTAAACTAGTTAATGTAATAAAAGCATTAAAGTATAAACTAGTGTGTGTAATAAAAGCATTAAAGTGTAAACTAGTGTGTGTAATAAAAGCATTAAAGTGTAAACTAGTGTGTGTAATAAAAGCATTAAAGTGTAAACTAGTGTGTGTAATAAAAGCATTAAAGTGTAAACTAGTGTGAGTAATAAAAGAATTAAAGTGTAAACTAGTGCGTGTAATAAAAGCATTATAGTGTAAACTAATGTGTGTAATAAAAGCATTGAAGCGTAAGCTACTGTGTGTAATAAAAGCATTAAAGTGTAAACCAGTTTGTACAACAAAAGCATTAAAGTGTAGACAAATGTGTGTAATAAAAGCATTAAAGTGTAGATTAGTGCGTGTGATAAAAGCATTAAAGTGTAGACAAATATGTGTAATAGAAGCAGTAAAGTGTAGACTAGTGTGTATAATAAAAGCATTAAAGTGTAGACGTTTTTATTAGCCTTTCTCACGATTTGCATTAATATTTATGAAAAACACGCATCGCTCAATGCATGTATAAAACTGTAATGTTCTCGTAATTACTGAAATTATTTTTTCTTTAATCAAATCATGTAGAACAAAGTTGCAAAAAAACTTGTTATATGAAATATAACGAGCTTATCTAAGTCTGATTTACAAAAAAAATGGCTGGCGGCAGTTTTTTGAGCTCCAAGTAATTTTTTATCACAACTGTATTCAAGGAAAAGCAAATTTTCTTCCTAATACAGCCTATAATTGTCTGATATCGTTGGTCACGCTCTTCTGCACTTCTGCCTACTATGTTTACTGAAGATTTCCAAAGTGAAAAACAAAACTGTGAATCGTCACCGTGCAGGAGGTGCGATACCGCACGGGGTCATTAAATCAACACACCGCGAGATACCACCTGGGCCGGCCAGCCTGGACCAATGGGAGACCGGTGGGCGGGGCTTAACACGTGGTAAACCGGATTGCTGATAGCATATGTTATTTGACGCTAATAAACTGTTATGCTCAGCTCACTTCCATGCATGAAATCCATTTTGTTGCCGCTGTGTCTCAAAAACGGTTGCAACGGTCGGGTTTAAACGGTGCCAAGTGGAGGTGGTATAGTCGGTCTTAATTAATTGCAATCCGATGTGTTTTGGGATAATTATTATTTATATTGCTCGTGGTCTTGCTTACTGACTGATACAAAGTGTTTTGCACCACATAAGAGGAGCACAAAATCTTGACGTCAAGTGACTCGAAACAAACAAACCACTTGGGATACAACTACTGTATACCTATGTGTACACGGCAATCGGAGATCATTTACGATTTTGTAAATTAAGTTTCATTTCGCATTGAATAGGTTATACTGACCTAAGCTAATTTATTTATTTAATATGAACAAAATTTCAACAAAATCTGACGAAATGTTTTTGGAAAATTATACCGTACAGTAGTCTGTTGTCATTAAAATAACTTTGCCCAGACTTGGTCAGTTTACAGGCTCAGCAACCAGTGCCGGCTTAGCCTTTTGGACTGATCAGGCAAAATGTACTGTAACGCCTATGTAAGGGACGCGTTTTTAAGATATCTACTAAAAATGGGTTTACATATACTGCCCCGCAGGGGGTGCAGACTAGCTGCATCTATTGAGAGGATTTAGACGTCCCTCGCAGTACCCAAGTCTAACACACACTTACAACACTTACGACTTTAACACTTTACACTCATACTTACATTTAGGAAGGTGAAAATAACCTCAATGTGCTTTTCGCATTAAAATAACAAAAATATATAGGGGGCCTATACATATACTTTTGAAATAAATTTGAAAACCATTTATTGATTATAATGATAATGATTATTATTGTAAAAATAACATTTATTTAAATATACGAGGTGTGTTCATAAAGTAACGAGAATTTTTCAATTTCGCGGGTTTGAAGAGTCTGATTGTCAAACATTTTTTTTTATTATGTTGGTATACATTCCCCTGAAGTATGATAAAACTTTCAGCTGTTTTCATTGTTGACTTTGTCTGTGACAGCCATTAAGGTTAGGCGTGTTTTATATGAGCTCGGCGATTTTCGTTTGTTAAAAGAAATGGATCAAAGAATTTGTATCAAATTTTGCGTAAAAAAGTGTGTGAAATGTTAACAAAGACCTATGGTGAGTCTGATATGAGTAAAGCAAGAGTTTACGAGTGGTATAAGCGTTTCCAAGAAGGCCGTGAAGATGTTGAAGATTACGAACGCCCTGGACGCCCCAGCACATCAACAACCGATGAAAACGTGAAAAAGTGAAAGAAATGGTTATGAACAACCGCCGAATCAGAGAGGTCGCTGATGACGTTGGCATATCGATTGGATCATGTCATGACATTGTTTCCAGTGTTTTGTGTATGAAACGCGTGGCAGCAAAATTCGTTCCAAAAATGTTTAATTTTGAACAAAAACAGCGGCGAATGGAAGTTGCTCAGGAGTCACTAAATGAAGTCAATGACGATGCAGAATTACTGAAACTTATTATAACAGGTGACGAAACATGGGTTTACGGATATTATGTCGAAACTAAGGCTCAATTATCCCAGTGGAGGCATTCTGGCTTGCCAAGACCGAAAAAGGCTCGACAAGTGCGGTCGAACGTGAAGATTATGCTCACTGTGTTCTTCGATATTAATGGCATTGTACATCATGAATTACTGCCACCAGGTGAAACGGTCAATAAGGAGTACTACCTACAAGTTCAACGCAGTTTGCGTGAAGTAATTCGAAAAAAAACGCCCGGATCTGTGGGAAAACAATTCATGGCTTTTGCACCACGATAAAGCACCAGCTCACACTTCATTGCTTGTTCGTGAATTTTTGGCCAAAAACAGTACTGTAACGATGCCCCAGCCTCCATATTCGCCAGACATGGGTCCGTGTGACTTTTTCCTATTTCCAAAAATAAAGAGAACCTATAGGGCCGTCGTTTTACAGCCGTAGATGACATTAAAAGCGCATCGCTGAAAGAACTAAAGGCTATGTCAAAGATCGAGTTTGAGAAGTGTTTCGAGGATTGGAAGAAGCGCTGACACAAGTGCATAATCTCCAATGGGGACTATTTTGAAGGCGACAACATCAATGTAGAAGAATAAATAAATATTTTGTTCAAAAAATTAAAATCCTCGTTACTTTCTGAACACACCTCTAATTATCAACAAATTATGTAATTAATAACAAACCGTTGCGCCGCCCTACTCCGCCCCCCCAAAGACTGGCACTGTCTGCAACAGTGACAAAGCCCTAGAGATATTTTTAAAAGACATGTCCTGACGCGTCGATAAACCCTTGAGCTTTGACTACGCTATAGTACAATAAATCTTGTAAAACATTACTGAAACGTTCTCAGTTATTACCATTCAGTTAATATGAACACAGTCTTAGTTTCATATCTATCTGCGATAGTCTACTAACAACCAGTTACGTTGTAACTAGTTTTAGGCAAGTGTACATAAGTAAAAACGTTATTATCCTTTACTTTATTTATTTTTTCCTCTTATTTAGTTTGATAGTTTTAGTTTATAATTAGCTTCACGTAAAATCCCTATTGCAGCAGTCACGACTATGGTAGTTTAGGTTTTTGCCATAAAAAAGGTAATTTTAA
Source organism: Callitettix versicolor (assembly GCA_022606455.1). Lineage (NCBI taxonomy): Eukaryota > Metazoa > Arthropoda > Insecta > Hemiptera > Cercopidae > Callitettix > Callitettix versicolor. The sequence continues at coordinate 11,894,905 of CM040190.1, forward strand.
TAATAAAATGTAAAATTTAATAATATTTTATAAAATAATTTAATAATAAAAAGTAGATTTTTCCAACTTACCAAAGACACATACAACAAGAAATCCCTCTCCTGGAATACAAAGATAATGCATTATCATACGGTAATTAAACCAGAAGCCTTATATGCAGCTGAAACATTATCTCTCACAACCCAGTGCCCACTTGAAAGGCTGGAGATCAAAGAAAGAAAGATATTACGAAAAATCTTAGGCCTCAAATTCCGTAACAACCAATTACTCCACATCAGTAATGAAATTCTTTACCAAAAAACTTAAACACTATCGGACACAATAAGAAAAAGTAGAATTGATTTTTATGGGCACATCCTCTGAATGGACAAAAATAGACTAACCAAAAAAATATTTGACTACTTTCACAATAAAAGAGCCAAACCACTTTGGTTTAGAGAAACAGAGAGAGATATAACAGAACTACAAGTCACTGACACTATGCTCATGGACAAAACAGCCAAAACAATAACCAAGGACAAGAAGCAACGGTTCCAAGGCAAAGTCAAATCCAAGCGAACGATCCAAATCTCTGGCGAGAAAGAAAAGCAAGATCACAATGAATGAAGCAATACTGGGCTACGAGGAAGGCACAGAACATTAAAAAGTGTACCCCAAAGTTGGGTGAAACAAATAAAGGGAAAAAATAGATTCAAAAATCGTAACGCACGTTCACCCCGCCCCAAAAAACAAAAAATTCTTCAAAAAGGAAAACCGGATAATTGCTCCGTTTCTGAACCCATTTGAAATTAATAACATAAATAATTGTACAGAATTTGATGTAAAATTAAGTTTTGCTTTGAGAGTAGGCTAATACGGGAATTCATGAACAGTATTCAAATTTGACACAAAGGCTTGCCTTATGTGTCTTAATATACGCTTAAATTTAGAACAATTCTGATGAACCGATTTTGAGAAATTTAGCAGAAATTTCCGATTTTTTAAAAAATTGTAGCCAATATGATAAACGAAGCACGTAAACTTTACTCGAGCGTGCGTTTTTCAAATTCGGATGTACAGAATTATTCGGATGAAATTAATTCAATTTTTAAAATATTTATAGCCCAGGTTAAGCGACTGTATTTTGTAGTTTCCCGGGCCGCCTCGGTGGCCTAGTTGATAGCGTACTGGCCTTTCACTCCGAGGACTCGGGTTAGATTCCCGGCCAGGGCTTGGCATTTTCATACGCTATAAATCATCCCATCGTCTGCATTAGCCCAAGTATGCACAATAGTCGGACGTTAAACACAAAAAAAATTATTAATTAGCATTTTTGATTTTCAAGATTTTTTGGAATTTGTAAATTTAATTTTATGGCTGTCAGGGATCGTTTTCATATTTTCAATGAAATTTGCAAGTTTAAAATAGTAATATATGCATAGTGATTTAAAAATTTCAAAACAGAAAGTAAGATATAAAAATAATTTTGGGAATTTGCTTCAGTCATGTCGGCAGACAGCTGCGTGCAGCGATCGGGTCTGTTTTAACGAATTGACTTAAACAATTATCTCTTTTTTGGTATTGTTAAGTCAAAAACAATTGTTTCCTGATATGTTGATTTGTTGGTTCGATTCCCGGACAGGGCTTGTCATTTTCATACGGTATAATCATCCCATCGTCTGCATTAGCCCAAGTGTGCACAATAGTCGGACGTTAAAAAAAAAAAAAAAAAAATATATATATATATATATATATATATATATATATATATATATATATAGTTTCCCTGGTTTACAGTTGAGTTTTTGAAAGTTAACAAAGTTTGGCCTTGGATTAACATTTAGACGTTAGAGTGCAATGACAGCCAAAGGTTCGCCTAAAACTTAACGTAAACGGAACAGAAAGTGAACAATTTTGCCCCGGAATAAAACTCAGTGAGAAGTTAGGCTAGTGCTCGACACTTGTGTTAACAGATTGCCTAATTTACCCCCTACTGTTCTTCCCAGCCTGTTTAATGCACGCTGCAACGTACACAGCAAAGTATTAGGCCTACTTCAAACGCACATTATTCATTGCTGTGAAAACATTGCACAAACTTTCTCGTGTGATTTCCGCCCCCCCCCCCGTAAATCAGTTGTAAAGTTGTAGGTAAAAATCCAGAAAATCGTGTTATTTGTCAAAATCAATTTGTTATATTTTTTTCAAAATTTGACACGTAGATAATACCTTAAGCCAGTGTAGGATCCCGCAGGGGGTGCAGACTAGCTGCACCTATTTAGGGGATTTAGACGTCCCTCGCGGTACCCCAGTCTAACACACACTTACACTTGCAACACTACACTTACGACTTTAACACTTTACACTCACACTTACATTTAGGGAGGCGATAATAGCTTCAAAGTGCTTTTCGCCTTAAAGTAAAAAAAAAAAATTATTTTTGTAATTATTAAAAATACAAAATGTTTAAACGATGTAAATAATAAAGCTTGTTACAAACATTTTGGCTTAATGGCCAAACATAACTATAAAATGTAACATAATGTATTCTCTAGTGACATAAAACAAAAACAAAAACGCCAGTGTTGAAAATTTTGAAATAAAAGCTATTTAGGGTTCTTTAAAAGGAAAAAAATCCCAAAATAAACCAGTTAAAAAAACTCTGTTTTTAGTGTTTACATACAAAAACTTTAAATCTTACATTGTAATTTAATTTGATTAATATCGTTACTACAGGTTTTAGAAAATCAGATTTTTTAGTTCTTCTGCAAAAAAAAAAATGTTTCATAAGGGAACATTTTGTATAAAGTAAAAAAAAGGCCAATAGATACGCTTGTCAAATATAATAGCTATGTTAGACCGACATCTCGTATTCAGAAAAACTGAAAAAAATAGTTCACACTTTTTGTAATGGATTTTTTAATAATACACGTACTTTCTATACTTTTATATTGAGAAAGTAAATGCATAAGTTATAACGCTTAGTTACGGTAACACACTGCCTTACTCCATGGTGACATTTTTACTTGGTGTTTATCACATTTAATGAAAACTTGATGACTGATAGAAATAAATTGAAAATGTTACTATATGCGATCAAATATATGCTACAGTTTAATATGTCATTATGGACATGATTTTTTCAAATCTGGATAAAAGTGCCCTACACATAACCTACACATATTATTAAAACTAATATTTCAAAAATTTTTTATCTTTCGCAAAATTGTTGGTAATATAAATTCTAATCGTTAATACCATAAGCCTAAATTAATAAATAAATAAAAGGTCTAAATTCAATCAACTTATAGCTATAAATTTCATAGCGATCGGACAATCGGTTGTATCAGATCTATTTAGATCGGATCAGGAAATGCGGACAGACAGACACGGAACAAAAATATTATCCGTGTTCCGACGAGAAATTTTAAATTTTACAGACAATTTTTTAACTTAAAAATTACACTCAAAATTTCAAAACCGATTTTTTGCGCTCACCAATTTTTTCGTAGCCTGAAAGTAAAGGCTTAACGGAAGGACCTCAGTCTAGCTGCACCTATTGAGAGGATTTAGTCGTCCCTTGCGGTACCCGAGTTTAAACACACACTTACACTTAAAACACTACACTTACGACTTTAACACTTTACACTCACACTTAGGGCTACATTTATGGAGGCGATAATAGCCTCAATGTGCTTTTCGCCTTAAAATAATAATACAAAAATCATAACCTTAACGTTTTTACAATTAGAGGAAACAGCTGTTGTGTTAACACAATTCATTATGAATTAACACAAATAATATTCAGCATTCAATAGTCAAACTGTATTTGTAGACTGTAATGTTTGTAGGTCATTTGATTGCCATTCTTTGTAAATGTTGATTTCAGCTTTTTTAAAGTTTAAATTCACTATTTACTCTCTCATAAGTTTTAAAATTATTTACTTTTTTATTTTTCGAGCCCATAATTTCGCTTTGCAGTATTACACAAATATCACTTGCCCTTATTTAAAAACAATCTAAAGAAACCGGTCCAATCGGCCGAAATAGTCGTACGCTCGGAGGTCTATAACTTTGAGCAGGACAGTAGGTGTGGCCAGGCTAAGTAAGATGTTATACATCTCGATGAGAGGAGAGGGGATCGGGGTAAGGGGAGGGGAAAAGGGAGAGAGAGCCTTGTCATTGGCCCAACGGTAACAACTTTACTTGTGATTTGTAAGACCGAGGATAGCAATCTTGTGGTTTTAGTTGTTAACAGAGAAATTCCGAACTTTGCGTCGTGAGTGCGCGTGTGTGCGTCACGGATATTGTTAAGGAACTCGCCGACGGACAAAAGGTAGGACTTAGAAAAGGGCGCCTTTTAACCCTTGCTTTTTTTTGTTTGGGCACAATGGAATTTCGAATTAACCGAATGTACAGGCGGTTGCTTGGGTTATTGTGTTTTTAATATGTTGTAATTTGATTTGTAAAGGTTAGGAAACTCTATTATCCGTAAATAGTTGTCTTACAAGTCATCAGTAACCTATGTTAGTTCCAAACAAGCTGATCTTATTGTTATATTGTCTGCTTCTTATAAAAATTTAATTTAAACAACTCAACGTTCAGTTTCTTACACGTGACTTTCTTATTGCCGGTTTGTAGAATATTATTTAAGCCATTATTAAAGTTAATCTTTATTAAAACATCAATTTCATTTTCTAACAGAACCATTAACTTCTAATCGAAGATACACTTCTTAATTTAATGTCCTAATATCGATTAATTAAATCATTCACTGATAACTGCTATTCCATTTTACAAAACTGACAGCCGTATAACATTGGATTTGTGACGATTTCTGAATTTTGTTTATGTAAATGTTTTAATTGAAAATTTTATTCATTAAATTTTTGCTTTTCTCGAGTTTTCTCCAAAATATTTATTGGCAATAACAACATAACTTATAAATTGAGTTTAGACTTTATTTGCAACGAATTCATATTTTCAAAACATTATAATAATAGTACAGATGAAGTATTACCAGAAGTAATTGGGTTATTTAATTATTATTCGGTTGAAGAATTCTAGGTTAGATTTGGGTTCAGTGAAGAAAGCGTTGTTTACATTTTAAGTTTAATTTTAAAAAAATCTGTCCACACTGCAGCTAGAAGTGTGATGTTTTTTCCTAAAAAATAATAGCATTGAATACTCAGAAATGTATGGCACAGTGTACAAAATAGGCTAACGATGTAAATAACAAAAAAAGTAAACAGTCGGCATAACCTAAAAGTTACAATATACACGTTGATCGTATGATTGAAAACAGCCACTTTTCTCTAATCGTTGATTAAATATTACCTAAGAACGGAATGCTAATTTAATTAGATTTTTGTTAATCTAGCATTTAATATTGAAGCATTAAATAATGTAGAAACCGCTTGTTAGGATAAATAAATTTAACATTATTTAAACAAAAAATGTGATAGCATAAGGGTGAAAAACATTGTTATATATTTAAATAAAAGTGTTAAATATATCTTGATTATAACTTAACAATTGTATACGGTTTTCTTTAATACAAAACGTGTTTAGACTGTATTTTTTGTATAGACTAATTAAATAGCACTATAATAATTGCAAAATGTTTGTATCTAAATAAAACGTACTGCTGTTGGTCGCTAAATATTTCGATACGAGAGATTTAAGAAAATAAATATAATGTACGCCTATGGTGGTCAGAAATTATCTCGTTATTTAATTTTTTTTTTTTTTTGACGTCCGACTATTGTACACACTAGGGCTAATACAGACGATGGGATGATTTATAGCGTATGAAAATGCCAAGCCCTGGCCGGGAATTGAACCCGGGTCCTCGGGGTGAAAGCCCAGTACGCTATCATCTAGGAAACCGAGGCGATTAGTTAGGCCTCGTTATTTCAAATTTGTCAAATATGTTCTTATACTGACTTCAGTTAACAATTTTTATCTCTTTATTTGTTTCACCCAACTTTGGGGTACACTAAATCAATCACTTTTTAATGTTATGTACCTTCCTCGTAGCCCAGTATTGCTTCATTCGTTGTGATCATGCTTTTCTTTCTTCGTCAGAGATTTGGATCGTTCGCTTGGATTTGACTTTGCCTTGGAACCGTTGCTTCTTGTCCTTGGTTATAACAATTTTTATATTTATCCTAAATATATTTTTATCAAAATCGTTAAAGGATATTTGATAAACGTTTGAATATCTTTAACAGTTTAAGGGGGAAGGACAGATAATAAAATGTGTTCCAAGTTAGGACTAATTATAAGATTGTTTTGTTTTGCCAGTAAGAGTAACTGTTGCTATTTGTTTTTGGAATTGAGTATTCGTTTAGTTTCAAGCAATGCTTGTAAAGCGATATAGCCTAGGCTACAAATAATAATTACATGTTTTAACTATAAGACGTCAAAAGCAATATCTTCTGTAAGTTTTTATTTTAGCAAAATTTAAAATAACCGTCAGGAAGGCCGTAGTTCAAGGCTACGTGTATTTGTGAAACAATGTGGGCTAAATTTTGTGTTTTCCAGTTAAGGGTTATCAAAACCAAAAATAAATTGTACACAAACACAACACACTCTCAAAGTTAACAATTTCTCAACGATTTCTATCCAGAAGCTATCGACAGTTAAAAAGTTATATTGGCAAAATTTCCTAAATTCAGTAAGGGCCTACTGTACATAAAATATAAAGTCCAAGCTAGTATAATAAATTTAAAGGAAGATATTAAATAAAAGATATTAAATATAGTTTTGGGAAAAAACCTAAATAAATCAGAAAAAGGTCAGGGTTTACTTTCATCGAATTGTGATTTTTGCGATTTATAATTTCGTTACAATGAGTTGAATTAGGAATCCTCATACGTAGTCAAAATTTGAGCAATATCTGATGAACATTTTTGTATAGCTTCCTAGTGCGAGTGTTTGGGATAATGTGGGAATGGTGACTTATTATTTTATTCTCTCCGCAGGGGTGCAGACTAGCTGCACCTATTGAGAGGATTTAGACGTCCCTCGCGGTATCCGAGTGTAACACACACACATTTACAACAACACTACACTTAACACTTTACACCCACACTTACATTTAGGGAGGCAATAATAGCCTCAATGTGCTTTTCGCCTTAATAAATAAATATATATATATATATTATTATTATTATTATTATTTGCGTATAGACCCTGTTGGTTCACGCAAAGCACTCTGACTCATGTCTTGTTCCCTCTAATCCTCCACACCTCCCTCATCCTGTCCCCATGGATCCTCCTCCGCTCATCCGTCCATTTTATACCTGCTCTCTTTGGGATTTCATTCTCAGGGATTTTCCACCCGAGCATTTTTCTCCTGTATGTGTTTTTGTCATCAATGTCTGTTGAGTCTATTTTTGCGTCATGTGTCTATTCTGACTTGTGTGATCCACGACGTTGTTGATTTGACTCTTTGTATATACTTAAGGATTCTGTTGGCAAGTCTCGTTGTTGGGAGTCTACTGATGTGTCTATAGAATTGAAGTCTCCTTTTTCTGATATCAGCTGCCAGGTTAGATATCTTCTATGTGGTCTTCCGGGAGTGCAACCTGTATCCGTCCTCTGTTAATCTTGGGCCAAGGATCTTCCTCAAGATTTTGCGTTCTTCCTTCAAAATATCTTCCATGGTACTCCAGTTTTGTGTGTTGAGTGCTGATTTTTGTCTCGCTTGCATATAATACTTATTGTTTTATGACTGTGTTGTAGAGCCCTCTTCATTCTCAGTAGCCGAACCCCGGTTTATATATATATATATATATATATATATATATATATATATATATATATATATATATATTAATATATAAATTATTTGATTCTATAAGGGCTTAACTCAAGCAACATTTAATGTAAAATCACTAAAATCAGTTTTGAGAATATTGAATTTAGTTCATGTTCAAGGGCGTTTTTATAAAAAACTGTTATTATTTTCTGTCATGAGTAATTACGTGAACAACTTTTTCCTAGTTGAGGTAGACTTTCCTTGTTGTTTGTTTACTTTCCGACAGATTGACATGTTTAATGTGTTAGAACAACAAGATATACTGTTAGACCAATAAGCGCGGTATCTTATCTTTCAGTCAAAGTACAGGTCAGGGTTGGTCGGTTGCAATCAGTAGCGATGGACGGAATATTTTTAAAAATATATTTCGAGTGTACGCTGAACATCATCAACAACGTCTTCATTCTTTTGAAAAAAAAATTGAAATTCTACGACGGGCTGATGTATGTCTACCGAACATGTACCAGAAGGTTGTGGTCAGTCCCGGTACACGGTAGCGAACAGGTTCAAGGTCATGTGCGGTTTAAACTTTTAGTCACGTGACCCGACTTACCCGATTGCGGTTACTGGGCGATCTGTGTGGCCAACCTAACAATGACAAATTGTAGAGCAGATTTATTGAAATATTAATTAAGAGACGTACACAACCAGTGGAATTATTTTTGAAAGGTTGGTACACATGTAACGGTTATTTATTCCAACGACATGTTAACTGTCCCACTTTACGAAGTGTAAAGAAAGTAAGGTGATCGTGAAAAAATTGATTTGAAATTTCGATAAATCTGTCCGTTTTCAGTTAAGAAGAGTTAGGAAAAGAGTTGTGTCTGCATACATCGCTGAAGGCTAGATTCATTGTCCAAAATGTTGATACAATACGACATGTAAATTTGGTTTAACTGTATCTCAGGAAATTTTTTTTTAATTTGTAATAAAAAAGTATTAACATACTTTTCGCCCTACTTGCCCTTAATCTACAGGAAGCAAGAGAACAAATAATTAGCCTTGATAGCATTGCACAGAAGTTAGGCTTAAGAATATCATACGAAAAAACAGAGATCATGGCCATGAACCCGCTATGCGTAAATAAAGTGAACATTAACGGAAACACCATAAAGCTCGTGGAATGTTTCAAATATCTAGGAGAAACCATAACATACAATCTTGACGAAAAACCCGCACTGCTCAATAGGGTAGCAAAAATTAAAAAAGCCCAACTAACTTGGCCAACGTACAAGAAAAAATGCCTGTCAATAAAAACAAAAATACGCCACTACAAATCAGTGGTACTCCCAGAAACATTATATGCCAGTGAAACTCTCTTCCAAATCAAAATCAATAACAAGACGGACCCGCTGCTGAAGACAGAGAGAAGGATCATCAGAACGTGTCTCAACAAAAGCTACCGGAAAGACGGGACCTGGAGAATAGCCACCAATGAAACAGTATACAAATATATCGACCCAGTTCTCAGTGTAATGAAAAAAACGAAGAATTTCCCACTTCTTTCACATATTAAGAATGCCGGAGGACAGAATCCTGAGACAAATGGTAATGAGAAGCATCATCAGGAAAACACAGGGAATATACATCACACAAGTCCTCAGAGACATCAGTGAAATAGGACTGAAAATGGATGATGCAACAGACAAATGTAAAATAACACGCATTCTTAAGACTAATAAATTTAAAGTGGATAAACCGAAGAGACACAAGAAGGTAGTGATCACAGATGCCGTCAGGAAGCAACGATCTGATCGAATGAGGGATTATTGGAGAAAAAAATTACAGCCCAATGTTAGGAAGAACTGAAATTTAGACTAAAGTGATCCCATGAGGCCAAAAAAATGTACTAAAATGGGATTTTACAAAATTGGTTTTAAAGATTTTCCTAAAATATAGTTCAGCGTGCAGTACCGAAAGAGAACGTTTGATTCTGCATAACACCGACTAATCTGGTTTGAAAACAGTAAAAGTTATAGGAAATACAAATAATCTCTTAAAATTTGCTATAATTTTCACCGTATTGGAAGATTTAGGTTAATGTTGTACGGGATTAAATCGAAATGATGTAGCCTAAACGTAAACCCCGACCGCAGTAAATTTAATATGTTTCCGGCTGGTTATAAGTATAGCAAGGACATCAACGAAATCTGCCTGACAAAAATAAGTCATATGTAAACAAGAATAACTAAATCAACAAAACATTTGGAATTAAACAATCTTTTTGTTAGTAATTTTGTGTGGGAAAAATCGACAAAATAATTTTCCGAAATAGTTGTGATTGAAATTTTTGTTACTAGTTGCTACGAGGCCCGACTTACTTTTTGTAATACCTCAGTGATGTTGGCCGCTACCACACTGCAGCAGCTTTAATAAACAATTCTAAAGCACTTTCCAAGCTCGTCATCTCTAGGCTTGCTATAATTAAAAGCATCGATCTTAGAGCCGGCACATCGCTATGCCACTGATCGCTAAGTGTCCAGGTATAAAACTCCAGTCACTTTAGACATTCGATAGTTCTCTGCTTAGCATCGGTCTAAGAACTGTGACGTAGCTATGTAACTGAATCGCTAAGTGTCCAGGTATAAAACTCCAGTCACTTTAGACATTCGATAGTTCTCAGCTTAGCATCGGTCTAAGAACTGTGACGTAGCTATGTAACTGAATCGCTAAGTGTCCAGGTATAAAACTCCAGTCACTTTAGACATTTCATAGTTCTCTGCTTAGCATCGGTCTAAGAACTGTGACGTAGCTATGTAACTGAATCGCTAAGTTCAGGTATAAAACTCCAGTCACTTTAGACATTCGATAGTTCTCAGCTTAGCATCGGTCTAAGAACTGTGACGTAGCTATGTAACTGAATCGCTAAGTGTCCAGGTATAAAACTCCAGTCACATTAGACATTCGATAGTTCTCTGCTTACCATCGGTCTAAGAACTGTGACGTAGCTATGTAACTGAATCGCTAAGTGTCCAGGTATAAAACTCCAGTCACTTTAGACATTTCATAGTTCTCTGCTTAGCATCGGTCTAAGAACTGTGACGTAGCTATGTAACTGAATCGCTAAGTTCAGGTATAAAACTCCAGTCACTTTAGACATTCGATAGTTCTCTGCTTAGCATCGGTCTAAGAACTGTGACGTAGCTATGTAACTGAATCGCTAAGTGTCCAGGTATAAAACTCCAGTCACTTTAGACATTCGATAGTTCTCTGCTTAGCATCGGTCTAAGAACTGTGACGTAGCTATGTAACTGAATCGCTAAGTGTCCAGGTATAAAACTCCAGTCACTTTAGACATTCGATAGTTCTCAGCTTAGCATCGGTCTAAGAACTGTGACGTAGCTATGTAACTGAATCGCTAAGTTCAGGTATAAAACTCCAGTCACTTTAGACATTCGATAGTTCTCTGCTTAGCATCGGTCTAAGAACTGTGACGTAGCTATGTAAATGAATCGCTAAGTTCAGGTATAAAACTCCAATCACTTTAGACATTCGATAGTTCTCTGCTTAGCATCGGTCTAAGAACTATGACGTAGCTATGTAACTGAATCGCTAAGTTCAGGTATAAAACTCCAGTCACTTTAGACATTCGATAGTTCTCTGCTTAGCATCGGTCTAAGAACTGTGACGTAGCTATGTAACTGAATCGCTAAGTGTCCAGGTATAAAACTCCAGTCACTTTAGACATTTCATAGTTCTCTGCTTAGCATCGGTCTAAGAACTGTGACGTAGCTATGTAACTGAATCGCTAAGTGTCCAGGTATAAAACTCCAGTCACTTTAGACATTCGATAGTTCTCTGCTTAGCATCGGTCTAAGAACTGTGACGTAGCTATGTAACTGAATCGCTAAGTGTCCAGGTATAAAACTCCAGTCACTTTAGACATTCGATAGTTCTCTGCTTAGCATCGGTCTAAGAACTGTGACGTAGCTATGTAACTGAATCGCTAAGTGTCCAGGTATAAAACTCCAGTCACTTTAGACATTCGATAGTTCTCTGCTTAGCATCGGTCTAAGAACTGTGACGTAGCTATGTAACTGAATCGCTAAGTTCAGGTATAAAACTCCAGTCACTTTAGACATTCGATAGTTCTCTGCTTAGCATCGGTCTAAGAACTGTGACGTAGCTATGTAACTGAATCGCTAAGTGTCCAGGTATAAAACTCCAGTCACTTTAGACATTTCATAGTTTTCTGCTTAGCATCGGTCTAAGAACTGTGACGTAGCTATGTAACTGAATCGCTAAGTGTCCAGGTATAAAACTCCAGTCACTTTAGACATTCGATAGTTCTCTGCTTAGCATCGGTCTAAGAACTGTGACGTAGCTATGTAACTGAATCGCTAAGTGTCAGGTATAAAACTCCAGTCACTTTAGACATTCGATAGTTCTCAGCTTAGCATCGGTCTAAGAACTGTGACGTAGCTATGTAACTGAATCGCTAAGTGTCCAGGTATAAAACTCCAGTCACTTTAGACATTCGATAGTTCTCTGCTTAGCATCGGTCTAAGAACTGTGACGTAGCTATGTAACTGAATCGCTAAGTGTCCAGGTATAAAACTCCAGTCACTTTAGACATTCGATAGTTCTCTGCTTAGCATCGGTCTAAGAACTGTGACGTAGCTATGTAACTGAATCGCTAAGTGTCCAGGTATAAAACTCCAGTCACTTTAGACATTCGATAGTTCTCAGCTTAGCATCGGTCTAAGAACTGTGACGTAGCTATGTAACTGAATCGCTAAGTCCAGGTATAAAACTCCAGTCACTTTAGACATTCGATAGTTCTCTGCTTAGCATCGGTCTAAGAACTGTGACGTAGCTATGTAACTGAATCGCTAAGTTCAGGTATAAAACTCCAGTCACTTTAGACATTTCATAGTTCTCTGCTTAGCATCGGTCTAAGAACTGTGACGTAGCTATGTAACTGAATCGCTAAGTGTCCAGGTATAAAACTCCAGTCACTTTAGACATTCGATAGTTCTCAGCTTAGCATCGGTCTAAGAACTGTGACGTAGCTATGTAACTGAATCGCTAAGTGTCCAGGTATAAAACTCCAGTCACTTTAGACATTCGATAGTTCTCAGCTTAGCATCGGTCTAAGAACTGTGACGTAGCTATGTAACTGAATCGCTAAGTTCAGGTATAAAACTCCAGTCACTTTAGACATTTCATAGTTCTCTGCTTAGCATCGGTCTAAGAACTGTGACGTAGCTATGTAACTGAATCGCTAAGTTCAGGTATAAAACTCCAGTCACTTTAGACATTCGATAGTTCTCTGCTTAGCATCGGTCTAAGAACTGTGACGTAGCTATGTAACTGAATCGCTAAGTTCAGGTATAAAACTCCAGTCACTTTAGACATTCGATAGTTCTCTGCTTAGCATCGGTCTAAGAACTGTGACGTAGCTATGTAACTGAATCGCTAAGTGTCCAGGTATGAAACTCCAGTCACTTCAGACATTCGAGAGCTTAGCATCGGTCTAAGGACTATGACGTAGTTATGTTACTTAATCACTAAGTTCAGGTATAAAACTGCAGTCACTTTAGACATTCGATAGTTATCTGCTTACCATCGGTCTAAGAACTGTGACGTAGCTATGCTACTGAATCGCTAAGTTCAGGTATAAAACTCCAGTCACTTTAGACATTCGATAGTTCTCAGCTTAGCATCGGTCTAAGAACTGTGACGTAGCTATGCGACTGAATCGCTAAGTTCAGGTATAAAACTGCAGTCACTTTAGACATTCGATAGTTCTCTGCTTACCATCGGTCTAAGAACTGTGACGTAGCTATGTAACTGAATCGCTAAGTTCAGGTATAAAACTCCAGTCACTTTAGACATTCGATAGTTCTCTGCTTAGCATCGGTCTAAGAACTGTGACGTAGCTATGTAACTGAATCGCTAAGTGTCCAGGTATAAAACTCCAGTCACTTTAGACATTCGATAGTTCTCTGCTTAGCATCGGTCTAAGAACTGTGACGTAGCTATGTAACTGAATCGCTAAGTGTCAGGTATAAAACTCCAGTCACTTTAGACATTCGATAGTTCTCTGCTTAGCATCGGTCTAAGAACTGTGACGTAGCTATGTAACTGAATCGCTAAGTGTCCAGGTATAAAACTCCAGTCACTTTAGACATTCGATAGTTCTCTGCTTAGCATCGGTCTAAGAACTGTGACGTAGCTATGTAACTGAATCGCTAAGTTCAGGTATAAAACTCCAGTCACTTTAGACATTCGATAGTTCTCAGCTTAGCATCGGTCTAAGAACTGTGACGTAGCTATGTAACTGAATCGCTAAGTGTCCAGGTATAAAACTCCAGTCACTTTAGACATTTCATAGTTCTCTGCTTAGCATCGGTCTAAGAACTGTGACGTAGCTATGCGACTGAATCGCTAAGTTCAGGTATAAAACTGCAGTCACTTTAGACATTCGATAATTCTCAGCTTAGCATCGGTCTAAGAACTGTGACGTAGCTATGCGACTGAATCGCTAAGTTCAGGTATAAAACTGCAGTCACTTTAGACATTCGATAGTTATCTGCTTACCATCGGTCTAAGAACTGTGACGTAGCTATGTAACTGAATCGCTAAGTTCAGGTATAAAACTCCAGTCACTTTAGACATTCGATAGTTCTCTGCTTAGCATCGGTCTAGGAACTGTGACGTAGCTATGTAACTGAATCGCTAAGTTCAGGTATAAAACTCCAGTCACTTTAGACATTCGATAGTTCTCTGCTTAGCATCGGTCTAAGAACTGTGACGTAGCTATGTAACTGAATCGCTAAGTGTCCAGGTATAAAACTCCAGTCACTTTAGACATTCGATAGTTCTCTGCTTAGCATCGGTCTAAGAACTGTGACGTAGCTATGTAACTGAATCGCTAAGTGTCCAGGTATAAAACTCCAGTCACTTTAGACATTCGATAGTTCTCTGCTTAGCATCGGTCTAAGAACTGTGACGTAGCTATGTAACTGAATCGCTAAGTGTCAGGTATAAAACTCCAGTCACTTTAGACATTCGATAGTTCTCTGCTTAGCATCGGTCTAAGAACTGTGACGTAGCTATGTAACTGAATCGCTAAGTTCAGGTATAAAACTCCAGTCACTTTAGACATTCGAGAGTTCTCAGCTTAGCATCGGTCTAAGGACTGTGACATAGCTATGCTACTGAATCGCTAAGTTCAGGTATAAAACTCCAGTCACTTTAGAAATTCGAGAGTTCTCAGCTTAGCATCGGTCTAAGGACTGTGACATAGCTATGCTACTGAATCGCTAAGTTCAGGTATAAAACTCCAGTCACTTTAGACATTCGATAGTTCTCAGCTTAGTATCTATCTAAGGACTGTCGCATAGCTATGCTACTGAATCGCTAAGTTCAGGTTTAACGCTGCAGTCACTTTAGACATTCAAGAGTTCTCAGCTCAGCATCGGTCTAAGGACTGTGACGTAGCTATGTGACTGAATTGCAAAGTTCAGGTATAAAATGCAGTCACTTTAGACATTCGTGAGTTCTCAGTTTAGCATCGGTCTAAGAACTGTGACGTAGCTATGCTACTGAATCGCTAAGTTCAGGTATAAAACTCCAGGCACTTTTGACATTCGATAGTTCTCAGCTTGGCGTCGGTCTAAGAACTGTGTCATAGCTGTGTGACTGAATTGCTAAGTTCAGGTATAAAATGCAGTCACTTTAGACATTCGAGAGTTCTCAGTTTAGCATCGGTCTAAGAACTGTGACGTAGCTATGCTACTGAATTGCTAACTTGCTGCAGTTTATCCAAAATATTTCATGACTTCTATTACGATTCTCAGACTTATTTTACACTTTTAAACCAGTGGCGCCAAACTGACCCACCGTAATCTGTAATCGCGTGCAAAGTCGAACATTGAAGAGTTTTAGGCCTAGCCTACTTGACAAGCCGACCATGCGTGAACGTCCCAAGCACTTCAGTGACAGCACGCGTGTAGTGCCAACATAATGGCTTAATTATTTTATTTCAGTCAAGGGCTTGACGATTGTTTGTTTAACAGTGAACAATTCGATAATTTCCGTGTGACGAGAAGTCAATGCAATAAGGGCGGCACGGGTCGCGTTGTGTGCACTCGAGATGTGTTTGCTGATTGTCGTTTGTTTTCTGCAGCGCAGCTGTTTAGTTGATTCACTAGCCCAATATGTTTCGTACACTCAGATTAAAGTTTTTGCATTGCAGTAAACTATTATATTTCTAGAGACCTACCTAAACAGTGGTACTCTCCGCCGGGTAACCAGGCGATGGAAGCCTACGTGTGCTTTTCGCAGTAAAAAAAAAAAATAATAATTGTAATAAACTAAAACAATAAACTATAATATTTCTAATTCTAAAAATAAACGTTATTAATAAAAAAACATTTGGTGGGGGACAGTACAGACTATTGCAGAATGCGGTCTTGTATCGGAACAACGAGTAGCTCACTAACATTTTTAGGAAAAGAAGATTGACCTTCTTTGAACACCTAACTCGATTACCAGATTGTAGACTTAAGAAGAGATTATTGGACTACCAACTGAATTGTAAAGTTAAGAACAACTGGTTGAAGGAGGTGGAACAGGACTTGGAGGAACTAGGAATAACCAGGGAGCAATTGGCAGGAAGAAGGGAAAAAGCTTCTTAAAAAGTCAGAAAACCCAATTACAGTTTAGGGAAAAACGTCCACGAAAAGTAGTATATTCGGAAGAACTCAGACTTAAGAGATCAATAAGATTAAAATAATACTGGGAAGAACGCAGAAAAACCAAAAGACTTAATTAAATTGACTGTGTGTGCTCCAATGTGGGCTTAAAAAAAACAACTGAAAACGTCGATAATTCTATTTAATTTTATATGTGTCGAAATATTTAAGATGTGTTTTGATCGTGAAAAAACATTTGAAATGTTGACACATTTTTAATATAGGTTTTATATATTTGCGTTTTAATCAAACAAAAATGGTTTGTACACAAATATTTGTGTGCACGTCAACGTACATCGTTGTACCAAAGGGAATTTTTCTAAAATTAAATTTCTTAAACTGATTTTAGGTTAATAGGTGTAGCCTATATGACAGCGTAATTACCCAAACAAACGGTTGAAACGTTGCGTCCTCTAAAAAATCCGTTTTGGAAACATCAAAAACGAAACTGGGAAATCGTTATCGGTTTTTTTAAAAATAGTTTACGCCCTCATTGTAGCACTTTAATCAGTCCATACACCTCAAAGCCCAATATCGCTATTGGTCCCTTCTTAAAGTTCCAAAATTTTTTCATCCTGTCCGACCTGGCTGCTATTTGTTCATCAGTTATCGTATAGGTCTTCCGTTCAAATGTTGTC
>CM040190.1:11917045-12012045 GCA_022606455.1 Callitettix versicolor
TGTTACCATAAAAAAAATAATATCACATTTTGATAGATCCACTCGTTTTAAGTTCTCCTGAATAAAAAAATGTGTTTTACTTGGATGCTTATCCTAAACCCCTTTAAAGTTAAAGGTACTGTTATCGGTTTGCCTTGCTAATACTCGGAGTGTACAATAGACCTTGGTTAACGTACAAAGAACTATGTTCAATATAAAAATCTGCCTTCCGTAGCTTCATCAATTCTACTTTCGTTGACGCGTTTCGGAGAACCTCCATCATCTTCAAAAACTATATCTATACTTAGGAGTATAGATAGCCTATAGTTTTTGAAGATGGAGGTTCTCCGAAACTCGTCAACGAAAGTAAAATTGACGAAGCTAGGGAAGGCAGATTATTATACTGAACATAGTGACAATAATCCTAGCAGAAAAGAAGAAGAATATTAAAAAGAAGTACAAAGAACTGTTAGGTTAGGTTCCGATAATCTAATCTAGATGTCTGTCCGTTTGTGTGTTACAACGTTACGGCTCATTTCAGGTAAAAAGACCTGCAGAAATCTGAACTTTTCAAACAGCTCTAACGATTTCGTTAAAATTTTATTCCGTAAATATCCAAATAAATCTATTTAAATTCATAGGCTATATAAAATTTGATTCAAATCGGTGTAGCATGTTTGTAAACAAAATGCATTTACGGTTACAAAGTAAATTGAAAAAACCGAAAAATAACCCCTAACCGCTGTAGGGTTGTTTTTTTATACCACAAATATCATTTTTTTAAATTTGTACACTGGTTTTTGAGTATTGTTCTTCATATGTATGGTCGTATGGATATGGTCGAAATTATGTAAAAATGTGCTGAAACGGTTTTAAAAAATTAGGCTGATTTGCGGATTTTTACCATCACCCCAGTAATAATTGTTGCAAATTTGTTTAAATGTTTTTGTATCATTTGATGATTCAATAGCCATCGAATGTGAATTTGTTTAGAGAAGGCGCATTCAAAAGTCCCGCTAAAATTTGTGCAAATGGGTTGATCATAAGGCTCAGTGACCTGCAGCCTTTACACACACAGCACAAGCACTGAGCAACCTAGTGTACACGAAGGTTGAGCTGGTAAACAAATAAAACATAAATAATTACATCAGCTTTCTCTTGCACGTAAGCGCTGACGGTTCTTCGGTACTGTGCGTGGGTGCGCAGTAGCATGCGAGCACATTGCACACGCTTTCATTCAGTTAATTTCACAAATTGCCTGTTTAAAAGCTATAAAAAAGCAAAAAAAACTGTCAAATTTCTCAAAATCGGTTTAGAAGATTTTGTTGATATTTGCTGGTGTACGGAGCTTTGTAACTTAAAACAGCGGATATAAAACATTAAGTGAAGGAAATTTACGGGTAAAGAATAAAACGGTAAGCAGCAATAATAAATCCAACGCGGTCAGGGTTCACTTTTTATATATGTACCACTACACCGTAAGCGCGACAGATAGATCACTTTAAGAGGTCTTTAAAATTATCACACTCATGTTCGCAGTTTTAATCCGTTTATGTCAAACGACACACAAATTCAAACGTAATAATACCTTCTTTTAACAGCAAAATTCGTTCAACAGTTTCAAAATGGTGGGCATTTCAATTTTTTAAAAATTCACGACTTCTTTAAACTCATAAGTTAATATTCGGAATTTTCAAAATCGTTAATAATTAAAAAAGTTTCTACGACGGCCACAGTTCTTTTTCGAATTTTCATTATAATTTGAAAGTTAAAATTCTGATTAATAAACTGATACCGCAGACCTCAGAAGTGAAGTACCTGGGAATTCATTTGGACAGACGTCTGAATTGGCAGAAACATATTTTTACTAAGCGTAAACAACTTGGTATTAAACTCAGAAATATGTACTGGCTGATTTGCCACACATCAAAACATTCAACCAATAATAAAATATTACTATATAAGACAATACTGAAACCAATATGGACGGATGGGATACAACTATGGGGTTCTGCTTGCAAATCAAATTTTGCAATTTTACAATGCTTCCAATCTAAGATACTACGTTTAATCTTAACAGCTCCAAAAATAATCCACAAGCAACTCAATATTCCGACCATTACAGAAGAAATTGAAACTTATCAATAGTTACCGACATCGAATATTAGCCCATCCAAATGTTTTGACTGAAAATTTAATGATGGGGTCGACAACACGAAGACTCAAGAGGAGAATACCTAACGACCTGCCTGACAATTAACAGCTGACCTAACAGATATAACATTATGTAGCAATATTTTATTATTTATATAATCTCATTATTTGTTTGTATCAATGGGTACATGCTTTCATGTCATTCTTTTAGCCATACAATTTACTTAGAGTCCTGTAAATACGAGTAGATTGTAAATACTAATTAAAAAAATTCTGATATTTACAGATTTTAGTGCTGATTGTCTCGGCGTTTGTAAGCACTTACGTGCTGTAGGCTCCTCGCTTACCGTCACGTAATTCACCCTCTTCCTTTTTAAAGAATATTACAACTTTGACATTACTCATCAATCTCTAAATATGTGCACCAAACAACATTTAGAGGCATAAACAACGCTATGTATAACAAATAAGGGACAAATAACCTGAAATAAGGGACAGATTGCTAAATTCGTTATTTTCGTATTTATACGTTTCTATACAAAGTGAAGCAAGAATACTTCTCATCTACTGCTTGCTTGGTATTGTATTACATAGTCCGTAATTCCCCCCCCCACATTTCGTCTTTACTAACAAGTGGCTTATCATGTTTTAGGGCGGTTGTGATGTTGGATTTTGCGTGAAGCGAGTGCACACATTTATATTGACATATAATAGTATATTTTGTGCGTGGAAAGTCTGATGTGAAATTAATTATAATTAAAACTACCTGTGTTTCCGCCCGTGATCGAACCGGGGACATTGCGCGTTTGAGGCGCACGTGATAACCACTATACTACGGAAACAACGTTTGACCGATTTAAATATATGAAATTAATCGTTAATTTAATCTTTATATTGGTACTTATAGTAAAAGATCAGGTGTTTTATATTAATTCGTAACAACCAGCTGATTTCATCGAACAGCTGTTAGGCTACAGTAAGTTTTGGGTTATGTCGTGTTTTATAACAAATTATCGCAATTAAAATAAAACGGAAGAGAAAACATGGTACATGATTTTTATTTTTTAGTTCAATAGCAGAAAATTTTCAGCCCTAATGGGAAATACTGCTCTGCCGATTCTGCTGGTAAAATCGGAATTTCAAAAAGGGTAAGATAAAGAAAAATACTTTTGTAGATTCGCTTCTATCACGTCAGCGAGACAGCTGCGTGCCGCGTTTATTTAATTTAAACTATGTCCGCCGGGCAACTTTTAATCTCATAAGTCCGTGAAATACGCGCGCCGGGAACTCTCGAATCTATTAAAAACTTGTTGACACAGGTTTTAAAAACGATATTTTGATTCCACGAATAATCGAGCCGATTTATCACGTCGCGCTTGTCGCCGGGTAAACAGACAAAGAAATATTAACAGCGGCTGTTTAGAAAAATCACCGCGGATTTATAATTCGGCCGGCGTTTCAACGCGCAATTAGCCGGACATATTCCTCTCGGTTTCATATCTCGGTGACTAGTTGCCCGGATAAATCATAGACGTGTTGGTCGGCGTCCAAAGCCGCGCGTTGAATGACGTTCGGCTGGCGAGGCGGACAATGCACAGCCATTCATTGTTGGAGACGCCCACGCGCGGTCGTTACCCGGCGTCGGTTATTTCGGGCCGGCTTTGACCAAGACGCGTTAAGTGGAACCGGCAGGTGTCATTGTGGCCCGCGAGATCTGAAGAGCGTCTAAGAATAAGCAGGGGAATTATTTACAGGGAGGTGTAACGGTACTGGATATTCCGCTGCGTATTTATTGGTTTTTTTATTTTAAAATATTGTTGACGGTAATTTCCTGCTATTACTGTAAGTAACGTAGATAATTCTCGTCGCAAAATCAACAATGAATAAATAATTATTATTATTTTATTTTAAAAAAATTTTTCTTCTCTTTATTTGTTTCACCCAACTTTGGGGTACACCAAATCAATCACTTCTCAATGTTCTGTGCCCTCCTCGTTGCCCAGTATTGCTTCATACGTTGTGATCTTGCTTTTCTTTCTTCGTCAGAGATTTGGATCGTTCGCTTGGATTTGACTTTGCCTTGGAACCGTTGCTTCTTGTCCTTGGTTATTGTTTTGGCTGTTCTGTCCATGAGCATAGTGTCAGTGATCTGCAGTTCTGTTATGAATTTCTCCGTTTCTCTAAACCAAAGTAGTTTGGCTCTTCTACTGCGAAAGTAGTCAAATATTTTTTTGGATAGTCTATTTTTGTCCATTCGGAGGATGTGCCCATAAAAATCAATTCTCCTTTTTCTTATTGTGTCTGATAGTGTTTCAGTTTTTTGATAAAGAGTTTCATTCCTGATGTGGAGTAATTGGTTGTTACGGAATTTGGGGCCTAAGATTTTTCGTAATATCTTTCTTTCTTTGATCTCCAGCCTTTTAAGTGGGTCCTGGGTTGTGAGAGAAAATGTTTCAGTTGCATATAAGGCTTCTGGTTTAATTACAGTATGATAATGCCTTATCTTTGTATTCCAGAAGAGGGACTTCTTCTTGTATGTGTCCTTGGTAAGTTGGAAGGCTAATTCAACTTTATTTCTCCTAGATTCCATAGCTTTTTTCTCTAGAGCATTCCAGCTGATCCATTCCCCAAGATATTTGAATTCTTTCACTATCTCAATGTATTGTTCTCCCACTTGAAGCTTTTTTGGCGGTTTTTGTATGTTTGTCAATATTTTATTTTTTTTTTATTTTTATTTATATTTATGTTTATTTATTTATATTTATGTTTTTATTTTATTTTATTATTTTTTTTTAACGTCCGACTGTTGTGCACACTTGGGCTAATGCAGACGATGGGATGATTTATAGCGTATGAAAATGTCAAGCCCTGGCCGGGAATCGAACCCGGGTCCTCGGGGTGAAAGCCCAGTACGCTATCAACTAGGCCACCGAGGCGGCTGATTATTATTTTAAATAACAAACGTTACACCGATATAAATATATGAAATGAATAGTTAATTTAATTTCTGTATTGGTACTTATAGTAAAAGATCAGTTGTTTAATATTAATTCGTAATAATCAGCTGATTTCGTCGAACAGCTG
The DNA here is from genome assembly GCA_022606455.1 of Callitettix versicolor. Lineage (NCBI taxonomy): Eukaryota > Metazoa > Arthropoda > Insecta > Hemiptera > Cercopidae > Callitettix > Callitettix versicolor. Next base: position 11,922,263 of record CM040190.1, read on the forward strand.
ATAGGTTACAATAAGTTTTGAGGTTATGTCGTGTTTTCGAACAAATTCACTGTAGATTTAACTACTTTCACGTGAACACAAAATTCATCCCCTAACTACCCCGCCCAAATAACACGTTAACTGATATCATCCACCATTGCACCCAGCTTCGGCTTAGCGAATAATCGATAAAATAAAGCATTTTTTGTAGGGACTTTTTCACTTTTTCGTGCAAATGAGCAGCGAGCCATACAGCTCGCGATTGGTCGTGAGGACCGGCTGTGTTGACGCATGACTTGACCGGCTCACCCCTCACCGTTCACCCTTCACCACTAAATACGGCTTAGATTAGTCTGTTTGACACGTTCGCCCTATTGCGATAAAAGGGTGAGAACGGAGGGGGAAGATCCACTGGTGGTACTTTTTAAGTTTTGAATGGACGATAAAAAAACTGAAAGAAGCAACTCACGCTGGGCTGAGGTAAATAAGTACTATACAACTTACAAATAGGCCTAGACATGGGCAAAAACGTTAAAAGGAAATTCTAGAAGTAGGCCTACAGTAAATACGTGATGCAACAACATAAACTTGGAAGTGTTGCTAAATCCTACCCCCCTTATATATATATATATATATATATATATATATATATATATATATATATATATATATATATATATATATATCCTTATATATATATATATATATATATATATATATATATATATGTACACACACACACACACACACACACACACACACACACACACACACGAGGTATGTTCAGAAAGTAACGAGAATTTTTAAATTTCGCGGTCTTGGAGAGTCGATTGTCAAACATTTTTTTTATTATGTTGGTATACATGCCATTGAAGTATGATAAAACTTTCAGCTGTTTTCATTGTTGACTTTGTCTGTTACAGCCACTAAGGTTAGACGTGTTTTTATGAGCTCGGCGATTTTCGTTTGTTAAAAGAAATGGATCAAAAAATTTGTATTCAGTTTTGCGTAAAAATGGAATAAATTGTAACAAAGTGTGTGAAATGTTAACAAAGGCCTATGGTGAGTCTGCTATGAGTAAAGCAAGAGTTTACGAGTGGTATAAGCGTTTCCAAGAAGGCCGTGAAGACGTTGAAGATGACGAACGCCCTGGACGCCCCAGCACATCAACAACCGATGAAAACGTGAAAAAAGTGAAAGAAATGTTTATGATCAATCGCCGAATCACAATTAGAGAGGTCGCTGATGATGTTGGCATATCGATTGGATCATATCATGACATTGTTTCCAATGTTTTGTGTATGAAACGCGTGGCAGCAAAATTCGTTCCAAAATTGTTGAATTTTGAACAAAAACAACGGCGAATGGAAGTTGCTCAGGAATCACTAAATAAAGTCAACGACGATGTAGAATTACTGAAACGTATTATAACAGGTGACAAAACATGGGTTTACGGATATGACGTCGTAACTAAGCCTCAATCAACCCAATGGAGGCATTCTGGCTCGCCAAGACCGAAAAAGGCTCGACAAGTGCGGTCGAACGTGAAGGTTATGCTCACTGTGTTCTTCGATATTAATGGCATAGTGCATCATGAATTCCTGTCAACAGGTGAAACGGTCAATAAGGAGTACTACCCATAAGTTCAACGCCGTTTGCGTGAAGCAACCCGAATAAAACGCCCGGATCTGTGGAAAAACCATTCATGGCTTTTGCACCACGATAATGCACAGCTCACACTTCATCGCTTGTTTGTGAATTTTTGGCCCAAAACATTACTGTAACGATGCCCCAGCCTCCATATTCACCCACACATGGCTCCGTGTGACTTTTTTCTATTTCCCAAAAATAAAGAGGACCTTAAAGGGTCGTCGTTTTACAGCTGTAGATGACATTAAAAGCTCATCGTTGAAAGAACTAAAGGCTATCTCAAAGATCGAGTTTGAGATGTGTTTCGAAGATTGGAAGAAGCGCTGGCACAAGTGCATAATCTCCAACGGGGACTATTTTGAAGGCGACAACATAAATGTAGAAGAATAAATAAATATTTTGTTAAAAAAATTAAAATTCTCGTTACTTTCTGAACACACCTCTTATATTAGGCCTAAGCCCGATAGACTAATTAAATTGTCGTATAGCGGAGTTTACGGTGGATTGTAGTAAAACTAGTGAGACATTCAAATGTGCTGAAGATAACCAACTCCTGAACTGTGTGCTAGAGTAGGTAATTACTTTTATAACTGTTTACGTTTTTACTAGTGTTTGTCCAACAGCATTAACACATATCCTTAAAAAATCATTTTTTGTGATGTTAAGGAAGTCCGGGTGGTCACTAAATGCGGAGCGGAGTTGAACTACATTTTTAATGCAGTTCGGCCAGTGCGTAACGGACCTGAGCGGAGTCAAGCGGCGTAGCTCTGCCTTGGTTCGGTTTTCAAGCTGAATTCGCTCTCCCCCAACACGCCTCAAAACTTGTTTTTTCTCGTTACCTAGGTTACCGTTGCCTGGGTTACGGTTTTTAAACACAGTAGTTCCCTAAAATCAGTTACAGTAGGCCTAAATATTTAGATTTAAAAGATACAAACGTATTCCTTAAACTGACTGAAGACTTCGCTCAGCGCCCGTTACACCTCAGCGCAGATCCTCTCATTTGGTCGCCGATCGGCCTAAATGGTTTTTGATCTTTTTATAAGAAAAGGATTCATCCATTTTCAAAGATATCTGAGTTAAAAAAAACTGGAAATGTGTGTGTGTGTGTGTGTGTGTGTGTGTGTGTGTGTGTGTGTGTGTGTGTGTGTGTGTGTGTGTGTGTGTGTGTGTGTGAGAGAGAGAGAGAGAGAGAGAGAGCGTGCAACATAATTTAGTAAAATTAACGATCGTGTTAGCCTTTAAAAGAAATGCCTTTTTCACCATACTTTTTCATTTGCGTTGAGTCTCGGAAGTTGTTATTTGATAACGAAAAATCAGCTGGAGCAAGTGAAAACGTTCTTACCATTTAGTTGCACGTTTGTCCGCCAGTAGCACTGGCGTTTCGTTCCAATTAACAGCTGGTGTTATTTTGTTATTAAATGTAATTTCAAAACGAATAATTTCTACAGTTGTTTTATTTACTTGTTTTAAAAATGGCTGATGAAAATGGTTGTAAAATACCAGATGATTTATTAAACGTGGCTGTAGACATAACGGGGGAATTATTACCACAAAAATCAAACAATAGGTGTAAGAAGATGCATACAGAAAGTTTTGTGAGTGGTGCGAAGTTGCAAATGTTAAGGTGTAGCAAGTAAGTGATTATAAAATGTACTTTTATTTCCTTACTGAGTTACTTTTCATCAGAGCAAAGACTTTGAAATAAAATTAACGTAAGCAACGTACTTTGAGAGTAAATGGAAAAAAGCTAAAACTGAACCCTGATCGCCGTTGGGATTTAGTTTTTTCAATTTACCTACCAAGAGCAGATTTTCTTTATTTCAAATTTGTGCGCTTTGACCGATACTCCAGCAAGACGTCACGGAGCGGAAATTGTCGCGTAAGTTTTGTGCAATGTTTGTGCACCATTTGTTTGACAGACTATTTACCGCTCCGTGTGTGCGATAAAAAGGCCTGCGTATATTTCCTTCTTTATAAATGGACCGCGGAGGACCAAACATTACAAAGAACACCGTAAAAATAGCTCCAACACTGTATTGTTCCGGCACTAAAATTATTGGATAATCAACTATTTCCGGTGCCGTAGAATTGTTTGCCCACTTCCGGTAATATTTCTTTTCAAAGGGTTGCAGTAACTTCAAGATAGCGTCTGGTTCATAATGTTTACTCGCTCCGCTTGTCATCTTATTGGAGAGGGATGTTAGTAGTTGAGCCGCGAGTAGTCTGAGTGTTGATTTTTGATGGCTTCACGCAGATGTCTCACTGACGTGATGGAATCAAATTTTCAAAAAGTAACGTTAAACTATCATATTATATTTTTCTAAATTTAAAACTTTTTAAAATATACTCTTAGAAACATAATCAACTAAAATTACTATTTAAATATACAAATACTATTAAGAATACAAAAATAATCCCTGTTGGTGGTCAAGTACATTTTCAAGGTGTTATGCAGAAGTTTCGATTTTGGTCATGTACATTTTCAAGGTGTTATGCAGAATTTTCGATGGTGGTCATGTACATTTTCAAGGTGTTATGCAGAAGTTTCGATGGTGGTCATGTACATTTTCAAGGTGTTATGCAGAAGTTTCTATGGTGGTCAAGTACATTTTCAAGGTGTTATGCAGAAGTTTCGATGGTGGTCAAGTACATTTTCAAGGTGTTATGCAGAAGTTTCGATGGTTGTCAAGTACATTTTCATGCAGAAGTTTCGATGGTGGTCAAGTACATTTTCAAGGTGTTATGCAGAAGTTTCGATGGTGGTCAAGTACATTTTCAAGGTGTTATGCAGAAGTTTCGATGGTTGTCAAGTACATTTTCAAGGTGTTATGCAGAAGTTTCGATGGTGGTCAAGTACATTTTCAAGGTGTTATGCAGAAGTTTCGATGGTGGTCAAGTACATTTTCAAGGTGTTATGCAGAAGTTTCATGGGTGTACATTTTCAAGGTATGCAGAAGTTTCGATGGTGGTCAAGTACATTTTCAAGGTGTTATGCAGAAGTTTGATGGTGGTCAAGTACATTTTCAAGGTGTTATGCAGAAGTTTCGATGGTGGTCAAGTAGTACATTTTCAGAAAGGTGTTATGCAGAAGTTTCGATGGTCAAGGTGGTCAAGTACATTTTCAAGGTGTTATGCAGAAGTTTCGATGGTGGTCAAGTACATTTTCAAGGTGTTATGCAGAAGGATGGTGGTCATGTACATTTTCAAGGTGTTATGCAGAAGTTTCTATGGTGGTCAAGTACATTTTCAAGGTGTTAGCAGAAGTCAGAAGTACATTTTCAAGGTGTTATGCAGAAGTTTCGATGGTGGTCAAGTACATTTTCAAGGTGTTATGCAGAAGTTTCGATGGTGGTCAGAAGTTTCGATGGTGGTCAAGTACATTTTCAAGGTGTTATGCAGAAGTTTCGATGGTGGTCATGTACATTTTCAAGGTGTTATGCAGAAGATTTCTACATTTTCAAGGTGTTATGCAGAAGTTTCTATGGTTGTCAAGTACATTTTCAAGGTATTATGCAGAAGTTTCGATGGTGGTCAAGTACATTTTCAAGGTGTTATGCAGAAGTTTCGATGGTGGTCATGTACATTTTCAAGGTGTTATGCAGAAGTTTCTATGGTTGTCAAGTACATTTTCAAGGTGTTATGCAGAAGTTTCGATGGTGGTCAAGTACATTTTCAAAGTGTTATGCAGAAGTTTCACACTGAAAATGACGGTGAAATCAAACTTTCGGAAAAGCATACAATAAAAACAGTTATTTGGACATTTGGAATGCCTACCTAAAATTTAGATGTAGGCCTACATAATCTTAACGAAACCCCAAAAAGAATGCCGTCGTTAGAATCGGCGCTTATTTCTTGGTCCAAGATGTGGGCTTTGACATAATAGCGCATTTTGTAATGTGAATTCACTAAAAATATGACATTGAACAAAGGTTTTCTAGTTTAAACCTGTCAGTTCAAAAAGTGATTTTGTGTGTGTGTGTGTGTGTGTGTGTGTGTGTGTGTGTGTTTGTTGACTGAAATATTTTGCCGAAATTTGGTCACATCTCAGGACTACCGTTTAATCAGAAAAGTCAAAACCAATTTTTTTTAATGAATATAATTTCTTGACAAAACAGGATAATCAAATTGTAAAAATTGTTTTGTCTTATTTGAAAAAAAATATTATAACTATAGGCATAATATTATTCAATTATAGTCCTCCGCAGGGCGGTGCAGACTAGCTGAGCCTATTAAGAGAATTTAGACGTCCCTCGCGGTACCCGAGTCTATCACACACTTACACTTACAACACTACGCTTAAGACTTTTACACTTTACACTCACACTTACATTTAGGGAGGCGATAATAGCATCAATGTGCTTTTCGCCTTAAAATAAAAAAAAATTGAAGTAAGCCTAAGTAAGTAGCAAATTTGAAACCAAAAAAACCAATTACGGTTCGGAATATAGCGAAAATAAACCCTGACCGCATTGGAAAAACGTTTCTCGTTTTACAGTCACAAAACGTAAGTTTTTTATTTAAAATTCGTTTTAACAATTTTAGTTATAGATTTATTAAATTTTGAACAATTATGAAAAATTAGGTCAATTTTCGGGTTTTCTGTCGATAACTTCTGAACTGGATATTTTTGGGGGGGGATAATTGAATATGAGAAAGTATGAGCATCTTTTTGTTTTGAAACTTGAACCATTTCAGTCCCACAAAATAGTTTCGTGCCCAATTGAGTATTTATGTTAACTCGATGCGACTGTATCCCCATATTATTTGAAATTAGTGACGTAACAATTTTTTTCCTTTATAGGCTATTGTACGTACGATTTATTCTACATTGATGGTAGGAATATATTAAGAAAGGTTATAGTATAGTAGCTATAAATATGCGTACGCAATCTGGATACGTAGTTCAGAGTATATTTGATGGATTCAGTTCACAGTTGAATGTGACAAACATCTTGCACACCCTGTAGACAGGCAGTGTGATAAACGCAGGGGTTTCGGGAAACTAGAAGATTGCTTACTAATGAGAGTATCTGTGACCGAGGCCACGCCTTGCCTAGGGCTTCTAGGGGGATGGGGATGAAAAGGTGTTACACGCTACCCCCGTGTAAACCAGTCGCAATCCCATTATAATACGACCCTCTGATTCATTGCCAAAACCTCGCCGGAAAGTGCATATGTCAGTAAAACAGGGTTGCATGTTTGGGGTTTGACCTCTTAGCGTCCATTTGTGGTAACTTGATCTACTACAGCATTCGGTTTGATTTTGTACGCATTCAAAGGCGTCGAAACAAATCGTTTACTAGAGGGCGCGGTATGAGAAAAATGGAACGGAATTTGTTGAAAATCCCAAGATGAGTTGTCAAACAAAAAAATCTTTTCTCAGAATTCCGCAAATATTTGCCTCCAACGTTCCTAATATTTGCTTACATTTTAGTAGATCTAAATGGTTAAATTGCAAAATGACAACCACATTATGGACCAGAAATGAAATAAACAATGAAAAACAATACACAAACTTTCTCACAATCAATTTCCCTCTCAAAAAACGGTGCAAAATCTATCGCAACAAATAAAATTAAAACTGCCTACTTTTTTCAAAATTATTATCGAAATTATACACGCACAAGTAAAAATGGATCTGAATCAAAAGGAATTTACTTTTCGAAAGTAAACAGGAAAAATAAAACAACAAGGCGATCAAAGATTAGGACTTCCTTTTTCTTTTCCCTATATTTACTCTTAAACCCTAAATTAATTTTAAATCTGATACAATAACTTGTTTTATGTGTCTTTACATAACACAAATATCTGAATAAAATCTAAGTCATATTTTCATTTAAACGAGTGCCCAATAGGTAATGTGAAGATTACTTTGGTAATTTCAGAATGAGTTTTTCGGCTGCACTTTAACGGTGGGGGGACCTTAGTTAATCTGCACATTATCTGGATAATCTGTAGAATAACTGATTTCTGCACTCTAGCTTGACACACTCTCTCTCTCTCTCTCTCTCTCTCTCTCACACACACACACACACACACATATATATATATATATATATATATATATATATATATATATATATATATATTTAAAGACCACGATAAAAGTGACGTAGAGGTCTGGTGTTGAATTCGGATCTCATCAAGATGGCTAATCAAATAGCTCATTTTTCCAATTGAAATTCACTAATAACACTAAGAAGTCATAGAACAGAGTAATGAGTGGCACTATTTTTTTGAGTTCCATGTTTTTGTGCCTGTTTGTCAATTTTCGGACACTACATTTTTGTCCGTACTAATTTGTTAGCTATCAAATTAATGGTCGTGATATAGATTACTATATTTTTGTTTCAATCTAAATTAGATGAAAAACGAAACGAAATCTAAACGTGACTATTCTGTCTGTCCAACACTCTGCGAGTTATTTCTAAAAACGGTGCAATTATTTTGATGAAACTTAAACGCGGAAACGTTTATCGCAGGAAGTGGAAATGTCGACGCCATAAAGTGAAACATTAGCGTTGGGGATCGGCGAGTTATAAACTGATATTCGTGGCGTGGAGCTTCAGATAGTGTATTTATAGAAGTCACTGTTCTCCAGCTGCAAACATATGGTGGCATACTGAGACTGTGCGAGTATGGCTTTACTGCACACTGATAATATAACCGTACGGCCAAATAACTGTTATTAAAAGTAACAATACCGATAGGTTTTAAGAAAACTGTTAAAGTATTTCTGGTTTATTACATGTTTGCACGCTCACGATAGCAATTTTGTTCTTATTTGCGTAAAAATCGATTATGGTAATAGTTCAACAGTTTCAAAATAGCTGTCGTTTGAAATCTTTGAAAATTCATAACTTTTTCGTCTTAAATGGTTTTGAAAATCCGATTTCACCATCGTAATCACCGTTAAAAACTGTTAATTAGCATTTTTGATTTTCAAGATTCTTTGGAATTAATACATTTAATTTTATGGCTGTCGGGGATCGTTTTCATATTTTCAATGAAATTTGAACGTTTGAAATAGTAATATATGCATAGTGATTTAAAAATTTCAAAACATAAAGTAAGATATAAAAATAATTTTTGGAATTTGCTTCAATCATGTCGGCAGACAGCTGCAATTAGGTCAGTTTTTAAGGAATTGACTTAAACAATTATCTCTTTTTTTTGGTATTGTTAAGTCAAAAACAATTGTTTCCTGATATGTTTTTTTTGTTGTTATTTTAAGGGGAAAAGCACATTGAGGCTATTATCGCCTCCCTAAATGTGTGAGTGTAAAGTGTTAAAGTCGTAAGTGTAGTGTTGTAAGTGTAAATGTGTGTTAGACTCGGGTATCGTGAGGGACGTCTAAATCCTCGCACGTCTAAATAGGGACGTCTAAATCCGCGAGGGACATCTAAATAGGTGCAGCTAGTCTGCACCCCCCTGCGGGGCGTAATGTTGAAAATATGGTCAAGATTTAACAATTTTTTTAATATAAAAAAGGTTTAAAAAAATTCGAAATATGTCTCCATAAAAAATAAGATTAAAAAGTCGAAACTGCATGGTAAATCTCACAAAAATCGTTTAATTGGTTTTCCCTCCGGGTAGGTGCAGATATGGTTTTTAGTAAAAACTGCTTTGTTTTGTAATGTTTCGCTTAGTTTAAAAAAAACTATCTTCATTTTGCCATCTACCCAAGTACCCAACTTTAGGCCTAGCCTGTATTTAATTAATGAACGCCAAAGCCCAAATATAAATAGGTCGAGACCAGTTTTCCAGTTTGCCTAAATTAGCCTCAGAACCGCACAATGCGCTGATCGGCTTAGGCCCCACAAAGTGTGCACCGGTGTGTGCCGTGATCCTCCTCGACAATATGTGCAAACCCCAGGGGTTCCTCGTTATACTCTAAGAAGATTACCGAAGGTTTTTTGGAAAAAGTTTAAGCTTCATGTGAAACGGCATTAGCTTGGCGCCGATGGTTTCGGTGGGGGGATTAAAACATCTACCGGTGTTGACAGAGTTTAACCAACATTTCGGCGGCGATGTGGAGGTACTTGTAAGAGCGGAAGTCGGTAAGTTAGTAGGAATGAAAAAACCTAACGAGCCCCGAATACGACACTATTGTGTAATTCAGGATATTGAAACATTTGAGATGTTTTTTTTTGATATTCTAAATAAATAAAAATTTAGTGTAGACTGTGATTGTACAAAAAACTAAAAAGCATTATTACTTCCGAGCTGAACATGTAGTTCTAAAATCAGCTGTTTGGGAAACAAAATGTATATTAGCTGTTGATTAGTTAATACGGTGTGTATGTATCTTTGGTATAGGCTTGCTAATGTACCAATTAATTTTGTGCCAATTAATTCAGTGTGAACAAAAGATAACTTTTAGTAAAACACTTATTTGTTTACTGAAATAAAGTAAGTACGTTATATATATATATATATATATATATATATATATATATATATATATATATATATATATATATATATATATATATTTTTAACATCCGACTATTGTGCACACTTGGGCTAATGCAGACGATGGGATGATTTATATATAGCAAATGAAAATGCCAAGCCCTGGCCGGGAATCGAACCCAGGTCCTCGGGGTGAAAGCCCAGTACGCTATCAACTAGGCCACCGAGGCGGCTAGTACGTTATATAAAATAAAGTTTACATGTTAAAGTAATTACTTTTTCATTTAAAGTAAAGATTTTAAATTTTAAAGTAGTAATGTATATTTTTCACAATATATAAACATAGTTTTTTAAAGTAAATAATACAGCTATGTTCAGTATAATGTTCAAACTATATCTATACTCTTTTTTAGGAGATATATATATATATATATATATATATATATATATATATATATATATATATAGTGAGTATAGATGTAGTTTTTGAAGATGGAGGTTCTCCGAAACGCGTCAACGAAAGTAGAATTGACGAGGCTAGGGAAAGCAGATCATTATACTGAACATAGTGACAATAATCCTAGCAGAAAAGAAGAACAATATAAAAAGAATTTAAATAATATAGTTTACAAAAATACATGCATAACTGTGTTCTACAGAACTAGGGGCCTACACAATCAGATTGAATAATACGGAATTACACCTTAGTTTCGGCCTATTAAACTGTACTATTAGTTCAAAGTAGATCTTGCAGGGGGGTTCAGATCTATTGAGAGGATTTAGACGTCCCTCGCTGTACCCGAGTCTAACACACACTTACACTTGCAACAGTACACTTACGACTTTAACACTTTACACTCACACTTACATTTAGGGAGGTGATAATAGCCTCAATGTGCTTTCTGCCTTAAATATATATATATATATATATATATATATATATATATATATATATATATATATATATATATATATATATATATATATAAATAATTTAATCGATAACCGTTGTATTTAAGGAAAATGGTGCTGAACTGAATTTATTGGAAATTGTATGCTCTTTCTTCACGAAGCAGTCGAAATTATGATAAGTCTTGCCGTTCAGCCAGTATTACATGAAATATCCAACTACATTACATCGTTAAATAAGACTATTAAATCGTCAAATAATAGGCCGCCATCTTAAAACAGAAGAGTATGGGGAAAAATCTTACACATACATCGTTCGGGCTTTATAATAGGTATCTCCTTACCAAGGTATCTCCGTTCAATGTGTTTGGTCAAAAACTACATAAATCTCTCTCTCTCTCTCTCAAATATTTTTGAAAAACTGATTTCATCGCTATCGTAATCAACGTTAAAAACTGAATAAATCAGTTATTTAAATTTTCAAATACCGTTGGTAATAAGAAATTTTATTTCAATTCTGTTTATAATGGTGAAATCAGAGATAAAAAAAATACTTTTAAAAATTCGCTTCCATCACGTAGCTGTGTGCCGCGATTATATTAAAGTTTCTTTAAAAAAATTGAAAACTTTAAACAAATCAAACTGTTTTATTGGTTTTTTACAAAATGTGTTTCACTTGTGGTCTTATAAGAAAGTGTACAATTGATTTCGTTTATTTTCGAATGGCTGTAAAGGCGATAAGGCCTATTTACGAAGTGAATTATCTCGCACAATTAATACTAAAAATGTAAAAACCACGTTGAATAGATTATCTAACAATAAAACTACCCTGGGAACAACCCCCTGGCAATGATTATGTTTTACACGAGGGTTTGACCACCCCTCGCGTTAACGTCAAGCTTTGATTTCTCTTCTCACAACTCAGTTCGCTTTGTTATACCAAATCTTAGACAATTCTTGTGTACGTTCAGCTCTAACCAACTAACATAACTGGTATTTAACGCTTAAAAAAATTTGGACAAATCCACTAAATATCATAATGTTTTTTTAATCTTCTTTTTATTTTAAAAATCTGTTATCACTATCAAAATCAGAGTTAAATGTGCATGAATCAACATTTTAAATTTTCAAATTAGGTGGATAAACGTGTTTATTGAACCACATTTACGCAATGCAATAATACAAATATAGATTACAATATAAAAAACTCACTCGTGGCCAATCGACGTTACACTGGGAGAATTAAAAACAATTTTTTTATAAAAAAATACTATAGGCTACCGCAGTCATAAAAGTAATACACAATTTCAAAAATAACCGTTTGTTTTTTTATAAAGTTTAAAACTTTATACATTTTGAACCATAATCTCATCTCAATTGTTTTTTTCCTGTTTTTAATTTGAACAATAATTGCATTCACTCACTACACCAGATCTATACTGCGGCTATTTGAAAGCCTCTTAAGAAATATGTATTTTTCAATTCTTACTATTAGCCCACACTCTCCCTACACACACATATTTATAAATGTTGTTCAAATTTTCAATCGTTAATAAAATACTTTCTATTCATCTCCTTAAGTTCAAATACATTTTTTTAATCTTGTAGTGGATGACAATTGATGTTAATACAGTTTTTTCAAATATTTTCATTATAATAGTTGTCCAGGCCCAAAATTGATATAAAGTACTTTATGCATTACTGTACCATTCATCCGATCACCAGGAACTTTGGGAAATTGTTGAGTACACTCCCGCAAAGGTTTCTGCATAGTGGTTTCAACCACATGCTATTACAATAACTGTCCAGGCCCAAAATTAATATTAAGTATTTACTTTCTCTCAAGTTCAAATATTTTTTTAAAAAACTTGTAGTGGATGACATTTGTTTAAATTACATTGAAAATACGATACCGAATTCATGCTGTAAAATTCATGTGAAACACCTTCGTGCACGTTGTAACTGTACTTTTATTATCTTAAAATAACCATTTTGTTTTGCTTGCAGGTAATAAGGACCCGATATCTTCACGCTGTAGTCTGTGAGTTTTAAAATATTTTATTACAGTAATTAGTTAATTAGTTATTAATTTGTCTGGCCGATGTATTAGCATTTAAAGAAAAGATTAAAAGAAAAATATTAACGAATTCATTGAAGCAGTCATCCTGGTTAGATTAAGAACCGGGACTTTGAAATGAGAGCCAGTCTGGACCTCTGAAGTGTGTGTTGGCAATTTTTAGTTCGATTTCATTCAAACTTAGCACAACAATCGATTAACCATCAAAACACGTTCAGCGGTTTAAAATGGCAGACATTTCAAATCTTCAGGAGCTAGTCTGATTTTACCACCGCAATCAGCGCTAGAAACTGCATAAATTAGCATTTTGAATTTTCAAAATCCGTCGTAATTTTGATCTTCTAAAGTCTGATTTTACCACCGCAATCAGCGCTAGAAACTGCATAAATTAGCGTTTTGAATTTTCAAAATCCGTCGTAATTTTGTTGTCCTAAAGTCTGATTTTACCACCGCAATCAGCGCTAGAAACTGCATAAATTAGCGTTTTGAATTTTCAAAATTCGTCGTAATTTCGTTGTCCTAAAGTCTGATTTTACCACCGCAATCAGCGCTAGAAACTGCATAAATTAGCGTTTTGAATTTTCAAAATCCGTCGTAATTTTGTTGTCCTAAAGTCTGATTTTACCACCGCAATCAGCGCTAGAAACTGCATAAATTAGCGTTTTGAATTTTCAAAATCCGTCGTAATTTTGTTGTCCTAAAGTCTGATTTTACCACCGCAATTAGCGCTAGAAACTGCATAAATTAGCGTTTTGAATTTTCAAAATCCGTCGTAATTTTGTTGTCCTAAAGTCTGATTTTACCACCGCAATCAGCGCTAGAAACTGCATAAATTAGCGTTTTGAATTTTCAAAATCCGTCGTAATTTTGTTGTCCTGAAGTCTGATTTTACCACCGCAATCAGCGCTAGAAACTGCATAAATTAGTGTTTTGAATTTTCAAAATCCGTCGTAATTTTTGTTGTCATAAAGTCTGATTTTACCATCGCAATCAGCGCTAGAAACTGCATAAATTAGCGTTTTGAATTTTCAAAATCCGTCGTAATTTTGTTGTTCTGAAGTCTGATTTTACCACCGCAATCAGCGCTAGAAACTGCATAAATTAGCGTTTTGAATTTTCAAAATCCGTCGTAATTTTTGTTGTCCTAAAGTCTGATTTTACCACCGCAATCAGCGCTAGAAACTGCATAAATTAGCGTTTTGAATTTTCAAAATCCGTCGTAATTTTGTTGTCCTAAAGTCTGATTTTACCACCGCAATCAGCGCTAGAAACTGCATAAATTAGTGTTATGAATTTTCAAAATCCGTCGTAATTTTGTTGTCCTAAAGTCTGATTTTACCACCGCAATCAGCGCTAGAAACTGCATAAATTAGCGTTTTGAATTTTCAAAATCCGTCGTAATTTTGTTGTCCTAAAGTCTGATTTTACCACCGCAATCAGCGCTAGAAACTGCATAAATTAGCGTTTCGAATTTTCAATATCCGTTGGTAAATGTTATTTGACGGCGGTCAGGATTCGTTTCCGTATTTCCAAAGCAATTTGTAAAGTTTAAAATGCTACTATATGCACATTTTATTGCTGATAATGTTTGTGAAATCGGAAATTTAAAACAAACGTAAAAATACTTTCGGAACGGCGTCTGCTTGGCAGCGAAGAAGGTGAAGGAGGAAGGATGTGGAAGAACAAGAATATGTAGAAGAAAAAAGAATGATGATTATTAAACAGACTTATCGTTTTCCTTGATGTTTAAAGAATTCCCTGATAAGTTTACTGTAACTTTTAAGTTGCTTTGAAACAATATTGCAAATCAGTTTATCTGAATATCCGTTGTTAATTAATTTTTTTTAACATCGTACCAGATGATGGATAAAATCAGCTGTTTATTTCACGATTTTAAAACACAGCAGGAGCTGAAGACTCGCGATTTGATGGGCAGTGGTATACATCAAATTCCAATTACGCATAGATTGACAGTTTCGGCTGGAAATTAATTCGACGACAGTCGTAAAAACAATAAAAGAATAATTTCATGCAAATTGTAAACCTTACGCTGAAATAAAACCGAGATGATCGGGTATTTTCGTTAGCAGGTAGGACACCCACGCGCGCGCTCGCACCCACACCCTCCCGTAGGATAATATATTCATAATGCGCAGCTGGGCCGGGCCTACAGCGAGTTGAAATTAATTTTGGTTTTATGTTTTTGAAATGATGACTGTGGATCCGAAACGATAGAATTAGAGATAGCCGGTGGGAAGTAACGATTGAATAACAAACTGCAAGAAAATTATCGAGTAGAAGTGTAATCAAATTTAAAAAAATCAATATTGAATTTACTTATGATTATTAGATGGACAGACGAAACTCTAAATTCGTTTAGTCGCCTGGCCAATGAATTATTAGATATTCTTCAATCGATTAAAAAATAACCAGTTTAGTAAAACGCAGTTTATTAATAAATTATGTATTCATATATATATGTACACACACACACACACACACACACACACACACACACACACACACACACACACACACACACACACACACACACACACACACACACACACACACACACACACACACACACACACACACACACACACACACACACACACAGTTTTGAAGTAATCAAAAGTAGGATTTCTAATCAATTTTGTGTAAAGGAATAGGGCCTATTCAATTATTAAATTTAAATAAACAACTTTTTATAGAGAAATCAACAGATTATTAAAAAAAAACACTCGAAAAGTAAGCAAATAATTCATTAGTAAGAAATCCGAGCAAAATTAAAAGGAAACGTAGTATAGGCTGCAAATAAATGATTACTAGAACTGGAATACAATAGGAAGTAAACAGATGCATTGATTTTCAACATTTTTCCTTTTCATTTTGATGTTGGATTTTGGGCGACGCGTACCAATGCCATATTGTATGTAACAGTAAGCTATATTTAGCGCGTTGGATACTACTTTATATATGAAAAAATAGTTGCGACTGCTTTTAAACAGCTGATTTCGCACAACAGCTGTTGCTTCGGTATCAATATAGATTAATATTTCTTCCAATATAATCCTTTAAGTATCTGAACAAAATATTGTGTTGAAATCAGTCCAAAAATCCTGGCCCAGAAGTACCGATCGACAATAAAAATCGAAATTCCGTCTGATTTGCTTAGGCCTGTGTTTTGTTTGAAGATTCGTAACTCAAATAATGTTTTTAAATATTGGTATAACTGAGCGTACTGCACTTACACTGTCCTCGCAGGGGGTGCAATCATATATTTTTGGGCAAACGAAAGTAGCACATATTTTTTGGTCAAATAACGTAAGGATTTCTTTTGAGCAAAATTTATAAGAATCGCTTCAGAAGTACTAAAGAGTGTTACTTATTTAGGGTTTTTTGGCAAAAAACATTACACATATCTCGCTGGTGAGAGAAAAGCGAATTTTTAAAAGTAAGTTTTTATCTTAACCAGTTAAACTATTAAATTGCATCGAAAATATGAAAATTAACAATGATCACTACGGACAAATTATTTTTTTAAAAATTGTAATTGATTCTGAAAATTCAAAATGCTAATTTATGAAGTTTAAACACTAATTACAAAGATAAAAATAAATTATTTAAAACATTAACACAAAAAGTTATTAATTCTTAATGATTTCAAATGGTCGCCATTTTGAAAACTACAACATAATCGATTTTTCTGCCGTTTGAATCATACGCCGCAGGGAGGTGCAGATTAGCTGCACCTATTGAGAGGATTTAGACGTCCTTCGCGGTACCCGAGTCTAACACACACTTACACTTACAACACTACACTTACGGCTTTAACACTTTACACACACAATTACATTTAGGGAGTTGATAATAGCCTCAATGTGCTTTTCGCCTTAAAATAACAAAAATAATAATAATATAACACGTTCTAGTTAGAAAAAAATTCGTTTCATAAATCTTGTTAAAAAAAAAACACTTTTAAAACTTCTGAAACTATTTTACACAAATGAAGTTCTGAAATAACTAAAGAAAAAATACAGGCCGCTTGTATCCCGAGAAATTTCTGTTTCAGAAGCTATCGTCAAAACTGGAAACTCAAAATCAAAATTTTCGTGATTAAACCTTCTTCGCGTAACAGCCCAACACCTTGTCTGCCATTACTTCAGGTTAGGTTTAGATGTCAAATTTATTAAAAATATTTGATCATTAGTGCACTTTTAAACCAATACTGGACAAAGACTTAAGTAGCTTATAGTTAAGTGTGCGTACTGACTGCACGTTTAGGCAGAGACATTAACCACATACATGTATATAGTAATTTCATGAACAACTCGTAGTCCCTGATGATGTCTAATGGCGAAACGTATTTAGCGCAATAAAACTAATGATTTATAGGCTAATTGTAATGTTTTGATGTTATAACTTCTGCCTGTCTGCGCACAAAATGGCCGAACAGATTTTGTTCTTGGAAACGGATAAACAAAATGCAGACCCTTCATTTGAAGGAAAATATTGAACGCATTTACTGAAACATTTTTCTGACAGTTTAAGTTAACGGTTCCCACGGTCGATCGGAAATTATAATACAAAAACGAAAATGTATTTTATTTATTAAAATTGGTGTATTATATATTTACTGCTTCTTTCATGTAAAAAGTATAGCGGATGTAAAAAAATCTATTTTTAGATTTTTAGGGATGTCTCACTTTTCAGTGCTTTTGAATCGAAAAAGGGGTTTTTACTTGGACGTGTGTCTGCCTGCGTGATTGATGTTCGTCCGTAACTCTAAAGTATTTTTAGCGATTTTCTGTTAAAAAATGAGCTATTGGAGCAGCCATCATGGTAAGACTCTGACACGGACATTAAAATGAGCGCCGATCCCGACTTCTAGAGCACTTTTTAGGGCTCGTCAAATTTATATTTATATATATTAAATTTATTATATATATATATATATATATATATATATATATATATATATATATTAGGCAGAGACATTAACCACATACATGTATATAGTACATGAGAGAGAGAGAGAGAGAGAGAGAGAGAGAGAGAGAGAGAGAGAGAGAGAGAGAGAGAATGTATGAGCAAGCTCAAGTTCACAAGTTTAGTACGGTTTGATTCAATTTTTTTTAAGGCGAAAAGCACATTGAGGCTATTATCGTCTCCCTAAATATAAGCGTGAGTGTAAAGTGTCAAAGTCGTAAGAGTGTAATGTTGTTAGTGTATGTGTTTGTTAAACTCGGGTACCGCGAAGGACGTCTAAATCCTCTCAATAAATGCAGCTAGTCTGCACCCCCTGCAGGGTATGATTCAAACGGCACAAAAATCGATTTTGTCGTAACTTTCAAAATGGCGACCATTTGAAATCATTAAGAATCAATAACTTTTTGAGTTAATTTTTTAAATAATTTATTTTTACCTTCGTAATTAGTGTTAAAAATTCATAAATTAGCATTTTGAATTTTCAGAATCAATTAAAATTTTTTAAAATAATTTGGTCGTAGTGATCATAGTTTATTTTCATATTTTCGATGTAATTTAAAAAGTTTAACTGGTTAAGATAAAAAATTGCTTTTGAAAATTCGCTTTTCTCTCATAAACGAGATATGTGTGATGTTTTTTTTGCCAAAAAACCCTAAAAATAACACTCTGAAGCGATTCTTATAAATTTTGCTCCAAAGGATTCCTTACGTTATTTGACCAAAATATATGGGCTACCTTCGTTCCGCGAAATTCGTTTTCTGAAGCTATAGGCTAGTTAAAACCGAAATTGAAAATCAAATTCTTATAAAATTATGTTTATACGTGTAGTATCATTACACAGGCGGCTGTATCAACTTTGAAATTAAAATTTATTTCTTTTTTTTTTAATTTTGAAAATTCGTTGTTGTTTTCAAAAAATTCACGCTCGTTTATTAAAAAATATTAATATCCAAGCATAACCGATAAATCGCCTCGGTGGTCTAGTTGATTGCGTACTGGGCATTCACACCGAGGAACCGGGTTCGATTCCCGGCCAGGGCTTGGCATCTTTTCAGACGCTATAAATCATCCAATCGTGTCTGCATTAGCTCAAGTGTGCACAATTGTCGGACGTTAAAAAAAAAAAAATCATAAATTTTGCATAACCAATAAATTTTGGCATACGAAATTGTTTTAAACTAAATCTGTAAAGAAATATTTTAGCGCGATAAGCTATGAATAAGCCTACGGACCTTTGTTACGTAGGCTTAGTACATTTTTGTCCCATCTATTTAAAGCTGCAAGTCTACTTAACTAAATAAACTTAGATTTTCTAATGAAATTCTTAAACGTCGGTAAGCTACTTAGTACAGCAAAACGCGAGTAATACGCGTCAAAGCACGCGGGGATTGGATGGTTTGTGCGTGATTTAGCGCGAGCACCGCAGTTCCGGCGTCAAAGGGAAGTTGATGAAGCGTGCAATGTTTGGCGGGTTGCCTAACTTCACGGAGCTGTCATAACGTCAATATAACATCACTATATTTAGGGGAGCTTTCACGTCCTCTGAATTAGAGAAACATGTTTTCACTTGAATGTCTTTACGTCTGTGTTTGCCCGTTTCTTATTAAAGCAAAAAATTGAAGCTTTTATTGTCGTCTTTTTTGTAACGTCCAATGAAGGACAAAACGTTGGCATTAACCGAAAGGTATAAGCTTAGCTAGTCTCGCACCTACTACCTTCAGGCGTGCAAATTCGCAGATGCAGCAGGCTGACCGGATTAACAACCTCGCATGCTTTAACCCCCCTTTTTTTGTCAAAACACTGTCAAAAATTCAATTTATTCGATTTCAGAATTTTCTAATAATTTCGACGAAATATTGCTCAAGTATAGAATGTAATTACCCAAACCGCAACTTCTATTTTGCCTCGGGTATATTCCTGAAAAATCCGTTGGGAAAAAAAAGAAAGTTCCAACTAGTTTCTCAAAATTAGATCATATTATTTTTATCAAATTTTGATCGTATATGAAGCGATTGTGGCAAAAATAACTTTATGGTTTGGGAGTTGACTAAATCAGAAAATACGAAACACAAAATTAAGATTTTGCGGATCCTGTCGGCCATATTTAATTTATTTCCAATGTCAATTAACCTTACAGGTTACTTCGATATTTGTTAAGGTAACGGTAACGATATGTTTTATATATCATTTTAAGGAAACGTTTTATATATGGGAATGTGACTGGTGAGGGAATGTATTTTACCTATGTATATATATATATATATATATATATATATATATATATGTGTATGTGTGTGTGTGTGTGTGTGTATGTATATTTATTTATATACCCCGCAGGGGGGTGCAGACTAGCTGCACATATTGAGAGGATTTAGAAGTCCCTCGTGGTACCCGAGTCTAACACAAATTTACACTTACAACACTACACTTACGACTTTAACACTTTACACTCACACTAACATTTAGGGAGGCGATACTACCTAATCTGTATCGTCAATTAACATAAGTCTTACAAAGGGAAGGTTCAAAATGGCCGATAACGTTATAAACACGTAATTTGTTGTCAGTGTAAGTGTTTTCATTTAAAACTTGCTGTGTACACACATTCTTCGCTTCGGTATTTTTCATGGGATGATATTTACAGTAGATGAATTTGAAAGTTGAAATATTATATGGTCGCCATTTTGAAACTGTTGAACGAATTTTGCTTGTTATCGACCTTTTTCAAGATATTACTAAAATCATTTTTTGTGCCAGGGTTAAATCAAATGGAATTACAAATTCATATATCAATAAGTGGAACGACCTCTCAATACGTGTTCTTAAGTCAGGATTGGCGCTCATTTCAAAGGTCTGGGTCGTACCATGATGGTCCTATACGTCATTTTCAACAAATCCCGTTCCGCTTTGTCAACAAACGCCATTTTGCACCACGCACGCTAGCCGCATGCTTCACGCAACATTGCGAAGTGTTTCGGTCACACTTGTAGGTGAATTCGCAATGGCTGTAATGTACAGTCACGCGGCAACAGTTTTTGGCGTCGACTGTACCGGGATTGAGACGTCTGTAACATTAGCATTGCTAATACTGTTAGGAAAGGCGTGGTTTCAGGTTTTTGTGTTTACGTTGGGTTGTAGTGGTAACACTGCTTGAACACGTAATCTGGTAACACTGACTGGTCTGTGGGACAAAGCGAAACGTCCGAACTGGGCATGCGCACGATCAGATACGGTAAAAACTTGTTGTTTGAAAATCGGAACGCCGCGGTAACAAAAACCCGTCAATTGGTTGCCTTGGGTAACACGACTGCAATTACTAAAAATATTAAAGAAACATTAGTCTCCAGTTGTTTGACATTATTTGTCAGTTTTACAAAAATTGTTTAAACGACTTAGCTGCTGGAAAAAACTAGAGTATTTTTATTTTTTAAATTTTACTAAACTTTTGGTAAACAGTGGGAAATATAATAGGATCTACAAATACTGAAGACTTGGCACTATTAACGTCCATACTTCAAAGTTGGACTGGTGAGGATAAGGGATCAGGGTTAAAGAAAAATGTAAAGATTACAGCAGTAACTGCAATCTCGAACCTACGACCTTGAAGTGCGACAGTTTATAGACGCAGCAGACTGACCGGTTACTGAACCATCGGAGACGCCAGTAATTGAAGACCTACCCCAATATAGGCTACAGGATAAAGGTTATTTTGAAAGAATATAGTCAGTTATTTTCTAAGGGCGAACCGGTGGTCGATTTGACTAAAACACCGTCTGCTGTGTCTCTGAACTGCGCGTTTTAAGGATGTTAGTAAGCCGCATTTACGCCCGTTGCTTTTCCCTTACCGTTAACGCTGATCCCTCATTAGTCTAATTCGCATGTAGTATAGGCTAGGCCTAAACATTAAGCATAATATATATTTTTTTCACGTGAAGACGTCTTTACCGGCTGTCGCGCATAAATGTGATTTGTCAACGTAATTTCAAAGTTCTTTACTTCGATTGAAAAAAGACTTGTGTCGATTAAAGAGGAAGGATGGCAGTTTATGCCTGTACTCGTGTTCAAGTCAATATTCGTGTCACTCGGACGTCGCTAAGTCTGCGCGCGCAAAAAAACGATGACGCTCCCGCAGGGTGCAGACTAGCTGCACCTATTGAGAGGATTTAGACGTCCCTTGCGGTACCCGAGTCTAACACACACTTACACTTACAACACTACACTTACGACTATAACACTTTACACTCATACTTACATTTAGGGAGGAGATAATAGCCTTAATGCGCTTTTCCACTTAAAATTAAAAGAAAACAACAAAAAAACCGATGATTTTTTTTGACTTTTCGGATTGGACATCGACACGTGTCCACAAACGAGATCACATTTTGGATGACTTATCCGATTGGAGTGGACAAAGTGTGGCTTTGTCGTGGAGTATAATACACTATTAACACAACTGATGATTTTACTTAAATCACTACGGCATGTCTGATAATGGTACCCGATTTTTGTTATCGTGATCGAAAGACAAAACAAAGCAGATAGCGGGATAATAGCGAGCTTTCACGCGCCTGTAAATAACCTGCTTGGCAGATTTTAATTTTTCGTTGAAAAAAAACATTTACCAATTCTTTCCTGGTCAATAAATTAAAAAATAAATATTTTTAATATTACAAATAAATTTTGATCGTAGTTTCTATTAATTATAATTTAAGTCTCAAAAGTACCTAACCTAACAAATATATAAAATCCGGATCGCGAGGTTTAAAAAGTCAAGGTTTTTTTTCGATTTCCTTTCAGAGTTTTTTGTTATAAATCTGACCTAGCCGCCTGTATGGCCTAGTTGATAGCGTACTGGGCCTTCACTCTGAGGAACCCGGCCAGGGCTTGGTATTTTCATACGCTATAAATCATTCCATCGTCTGCATTAGCCCAAGTGTGCACAAAAGTCGGACGTTTAACACAAAAAAAAAAAATGCTGTTCTGACTTTCCCTTTATATCTGCATGTTTGATCATAATATGATGAAACGATTTTTAAAAATCAAGAAGATCGTTTATGAAAATTGAATTTTTTTAAAAAAAGAATAACAACATGAGGGGAATATTTTCAACTTTTTTGAACCAATTTTCGGAACTATCACTTTTCAAATCCGGCTTAGCTGTTGTTCTAGCGGTCCCAAAAGTTTAATGAATCGTCTACACTTTATGCCAGTGGAATTTTTTGGTTCATCGCGTGATTCCTCTCCAAGCCAGACCGTTGAAAACCGTTGTCTAGCACCGCCCATGTTCAAAAAGCCTACATACGCGTTCGCAAAATGCTTCGGTTATTTGAATACTATGAAACCGTCCAAGCGTGAAACCCGCGACCAATAAAACTCAGCACGTGACCGGAGCTTGAAGAAAAGGGTTAATTACTTTGTTTTAGAATAGAGCGCAGCACCGTTCCAAAAGCGTTGTCACTATAGCTGCGGTTTATTTAAAAGTGAACAATCCAAATTTTCTACGTGGCCGGGCAAGAACAAGAAGGGGCGGCACGAGCTGTTGTATGCAAACAAATGAATTTCTCTGACGAATTGGAAGAAATCGAATCGGACCCTTTTTGTTTACAACCCTTTTATTTAATAATAGAGGTTTTGTTTTGCGTCTACAATCAATCAATGGTAAGGGCTTTTCGAGTTTGACAACTTATATACTCGCTGATCCACGACTGAAATGTCAGTAAGGAATTAATTCAAGGCTTACATCCTACTATTTGTAAAAGTCAGATTAACTCAGGAGCAATAAAATAGCCTATCGAAATTTTACCTGTTCCTATATTATACCGCAGCGTTAAAGTCTCCCAACAAAAACGTGTCCTACAATAGTCATTATTTCTGATTTATAGCCTACATTCAATGGGAATTTAAAACTGTGGACTGTACTTGTATCCAAACCGTGTATTGCTGCCTCGTACTTAAACAGGTACGAACGTTTCTTCATAATAACAAGCGATGCTTGTTTGTAAAGCTAAAAACTATATGAAATAAAATAAAATCAATTAACTAACTAATTTTAAACTACTGTGTAACACTTTTTATACCTAAACTTCATCTACTGAATTGCTATAACTAGAAATATACAGAAACAAAACAACGTAATGACAATAACACCTGACATTTCAGTGAAAAACAAATATTTTGTTTTGCGTGTACAATAAACCAATGAGAAGGGTTCGAGTTTGATAACTGAAATACTCACTGATCTACGACTGAAATTCGTGTCAAATCCTGTGCTAAAATCTCAGTAGGTCTAATTAATTCTAGTAATCATAATTTTACTCTCAATTATTTACAAAACTCAAATCACGAGTCTATCTAAATTTAACCTGTTCCAACAGTACACATCGCAGAGTTAAAGTCTCCCAGTAAAAACGTGTCCCCTAGTAGTCATTATTTTATATTTAATGTGTTTAACGGGAGTTATATTCTCAGAAATTAATTAATAATAATTAGTTTAAAAAAATTAAATTAATAATAGCATTAAATAATCTTAATAATTAATTAAATATATATTCTGGGGAATAGAATCAAAAGTTTCTCTCGCGTACAATAAATAACGAAATCACAACCATACAATTTTTATTCACGTATTTGTTTTGCAATTTACAATGAGCCATAGTATAAAAATTTTGTTAGTAAGCTACTTTATATAAATAAATCGCAGCGTTAAAGTCTCTCAGACAAGTTAGAAATAAAGAAAGTCACTGTTACATTATTGCTCTTACTTGTGGGTATTGAAAACAATACAATGTAAGGTTTTGTTGCTATCAAGGTTTCAAAGTAGCGTTAAAATCTCCAGAATAATTTTAAGGAGGAACAGATATTTGGCATTTAAGACAGTGATTATTTTTTTTTTGTGTTTAACGTCCGACTATTGTGCACACTTAGGCTAATGCAGACGATGGGATGCCAAGCCCTGACCGGGAATCGAACCCGGGTCCTCGGGGTGAAAGCCCAGTACGCTATCAACTATGCCACTATAAGACAGTCACAACTGTAATGTACAATGAACGTTTCGACAATACCTGCTACAAGATTACTCAGAATTAAAGTCTCCATATACAGGGCTACTTTATATAAATAAATCGCAGCGTTAAAGTCTCTCAGATAAGTTAGAAATAAAGAAAGTCATTGTTACATTATTGATCTTACTAGTTGGCATTTAAAACAATACAATGTAAAGTTTTGTTGCTATCAAGGTTTCATAGTAGCGTTAGAATCTCCAGAATAATTTTAAGGAGGAACAGTTATTTGGCATTTAAGACAGTGACAACTGATATGTACAATGAACGCTTCGACAATACCTGCTACACCTTTACTCAGCATTAAAGTCTCCATACACAGACAGATATTAATTCAACTGATTTTATTACAACTGCTAGACATTTAAAATTGTATATTTTTATCTGTGCGTTGAGGAAAGGCAGTGTACGGTGAAGGTTTTTAACGACCTCAGTTGAGGACACATGGCAGCGTTAAAGCCTTCCAGCACAGCTTCGAGAGAAGAAAGCGATTGTTAAAGCTTTAACGACTGAAGAGCAATTAAAACTGTAGATTTTATTTCTGCTCGCACAATGAAATGAGACATCGTAATATAAATGTTTTACCTGTCACCGACACATCTCAGCGTTAAAGTCTCCCGGCATAGCCTCGAGTGAAGAAATCGAGTGTTAATGAGTTCCTTAACGACTTAGGGGCAATTAAACCTGTGGATTTTACTTCTACTCTACAATTACAGAACATTTGTCTTTTTCAGCTCGGGCTAATCCTTCTTTAAACGACTTTCAATTAAATATGTTTTAATATTTAAGTCTACAATCGTTTTCATTAAATGTTTATTTTTATTTGCGTTTTTTAATTAGTTTTTAAAAATTAATTTAATTTATTATAACATATATTTAGATTTACATCTTTAGGTTTATGTGTTTTAGTCTGGCTGTCGTAATGGCGCCTCTAGTGTTGAAAATGTAAGTTGAAAAATTATTAAAGTTTGTGGTTTTATTCACTCTAATCGGTTGTGAATTGAAGGTTATAAAACACAATTTTTTTAAAATAGTCAATTAGAGCCAATACAAATAATGTAAACACAAATTTTTAAAGATTTTGATAACATGAATGTGAGAAAGTTTGTGCAAAAAATGTGTGTGTCGTTTATTTTGTCAGTAATCCAATATCAATATCACTGTTATACAGGAACACAGCAAATTATTTCAATCGTTTCTTCTCATCAATGTTTTACAAATTACAACATTCTTATTCACTAACTCTGCTACAAAATACACCATTCTTAGGCAATAACTCTGCTACAAAATACACCGTCTTAGGCACTAACTCTGCTACAAAATACACCATTCTTAGGCACTAACTCTGCTACAAAATACACCATTCTTAAGCACTAACTCTGCTACAAAATACACCATTCTTATTCACTAACTCTGCTACAAAATACACCATTCTTATTCACTAACTCTGCTACAAAATACACCACTCTTATTCACTAACTCTGCTACAAAATACACCATTCTTATTCACTAACTCTGCTACAAAATACACCATTCTTATTCACTAACTCTGCTACAAAATACACCACTCTTATTCACTAACTCTGATACAAAATACACCATTCTTAGGCACTAACTCTGCTACAAAATACACCATTCTTAGGCATTAACTATGCTAAAAAATACACCATTCTTATTCACTAACTCTGCTACTACAAAATACACCATTCTTATTCACTAACTCTGCTACAAAATATACCATTCTTATTCACTAACTCTGCTACAAAATACACCATTCTTATTCACTAACTCTGCTACAAAATACACCATTCTTATTCACTAACTCTGCTACAAAATACACCATTCTTATTCACTAACTCTTGCTACAAAATACACCACTCTTATTCACTAACTCTGCTACAAAATACACCATTCTTATTCACTAACTCTGCTACAAAATACACCATTCTTATTCACTAACTCTGCTACAAAATACACCACTCTTATTCACTAACTCTGATACAAAATACACCATTCTTAGGCACTAACTCTGCTACAAAATACACCATTCTTAGGCATTAACTATGCTAAAAAATACACCTTTCTTATTCACTAACTCTGCTACTACAAAATACACCATTCTTATTCACTAACTCTGCTACAAAATATACCATTCTTATTCACTAACTCTGCTACAAAATACACCATTCTTATTCACTAACTCTGCTACAAAATACACCATTCTTATTCACTAACTCTGATACAAATACACCATTCTTAGGCACTAACTCTGCTACAAAATACACCATTCTTAGGCATTAACTATGCTACAAAATACACCATTCTTATTCACTAACTCTGCTACTTCAAAATGCACCATTCTTAGGCACTAACTCTGCTACTACAAAATACACCATTCTTAGGCACTAACTCTGCTACTACAAAATACACCATTCTTAGGCACTAACTCTAGTACTACAAAATACACCATTCTTAGGCACTAACTCTGCTACTACAAAATACACCATTCTTAGGCACTAACTGCTACAAAATACACCAGTCTTAGGCACTAACTCTGCTACAAAATACATCATACTTAAAGACAGTGCTACAGTGAAACAACAGTCCTTAGAAGCATTGTGAAAATATAACCTTTGGAGACTCACTGTTCTATAAAATACACCATACTTAGAGATATACTGTACTACAATTTAAAACAGTCCTTAGACACATGCAATATAAAACAGTCCTTGGGGAGATTGTGAAAATACAATTGTTGGAGGCTGTCTTTACTACAAAATATACAATACCTAGAGATATAAACCTACTGTGCTACAATATAAAGTAGTCCTTGGGGAGATTGTGAAAATACAATCGTTGGAGGCTGTCTTTACTACAAAATATACAATACCTAGAGATATAAACCTACTGTGCTACAATATAAAACAGTCCTTGGGGAGATTGTGAAAATACAATCGTTGGAGGCTGTCTTTACTACAAAATATACAATACCTAGAGATATAAACCTACTGTGCTACAATATAAAGCAGTCCTTGGGGAGATTGTGAAAATACAATCGTTGGAGGCTGTCTTTACTGCAAAATATACAATACCTAGAGATATAAACCTACTGTGCTACAATATAAAGCAGTCCTTGGGGAGATTGTGAAAATATAATTTTTGGAGACTCGCTGTACTACAAATAAACCATACTTAGAGTCACACTGTGGTACAATATAATGGGTGCACTCTAGGTTGTTGATTGTGTCTATTTGGTTTCGCGGCAACTGTTTACGCATTGCCAGGCACGGTCACGCAATGTTACCGCTCGTTGTAATTAATAGCCACGACTGTAATTGTTTCGTCAGACACGCAAACCTAAGCTCCGGAAATGTTGAGTTAACTGATTCACTTAAGGCGTCGCTTGGTATTTACATACTTTTATGCTCGGCGCATGCGCGTTGATGCACGCGATTTAATGTGCATTGTCCGTAAAGTCGGAACATCTCTTTAAAATACGTCTGTCTTTCTGTCGGTCACGCCCCTCGTGCAAACGTATATATTAGGGAAAATTACTTAAAACAGATGATTAAAAATTAATTACTTTTTTTAAATGATTGTTCACTACGTAATTAACGTGTAACTGAAATACTCTTTTCACATGAAGTGACGCACGTGAAAACAATTGTAGAGGATCTTATGAAATAGGTTAGTTTTGTTTGATACGATGCGTTACGAATTGTGGGAATTTCGAGTAGGGATTTGGGTGCTTTTCAGGAAAATTTCGGAAACTTGACACGGAAAAACGGAATTTTTAATTCACATTTAGACTAAAATTTTGTATTTGAAAAAATTAATGTTTTAATTTGTTCAGAATGTAACATTTAAGTAATAGTGATATCGTTACGAGTACCTTATGACAGTGGCTTTTGTAATCATAACAAATAAAATATTATCATTGCAATACATGATTTTTTGAATATTTATAGTTTTTTTTACTGTTTTCGCCTCATGGGACCACTTCAGTCTAAATTTCAGTTCTTCCTAACATTGGGCTGTAATTGTTTTCTCTAATAATCCCTCATTCGAACAGATCGTTGTTTCCTGACGGCATCTGTGATCACTACCTTCTTGTGTCTCTTCGGTTTATCCACTTTAAATTTATTAGTCTTATTTATAGTATAACAAATAATGTTAATTATACTGGTTAGGCTATATAATTAATAATTAAAAAAATTGTAAAAGCGAATTGAAATTGTATTATCATTCGTATTATTTCTCGAGTCACCATCCCTTTTTCTCAGCAAACACTGTTCGTACAGTCACAAATAAAGTATCTTTACAAACATTTTTTAACCGGCTTCTGACATTGCAAAACGATTTTGCACTACCTTTACTGTTTGTGAAATATTTTAACACAAAAGACACTTTTAACTGTCGTAGGTAAAACGGCATCATGGATGCGCATGCGCGGCATCACAAATCAGACTGTATATTTTACGTAGCTAACTTATTAATCACAAATAGACAATCCCATTACAAATGTCACTTTTTGCATAACGTGTTTAGAACAATTTCAATATTTACTTAAACGTCATTAAACTTACAGGTTACGTAGCCCTACTGACAGTCTCCTATCCTGCCGAAAAGCCGGGACAAGCATTTCGAATACCAAACACGTGTTTTTACACAAATATATTTGTGATTTCTCGTTCCATGGTGCATTTATCTATTGTTTAATACGGACATCATAAACTATGAAGTACAATTAAAATGTCAAAATACAGTTAGAGGTTATCAAACATGCCCTTACAATTGACTAGAAGAAAGTTAACTATTAAAATTGCGTTTGCTATCACTATAAACAAATCGCAGAGACAAACACTTGAAAGAACAGGGTTGTATTTACCAAATGCCGTATTAACTCACGGACAATTGTATGTAGCCTTTTCAAGGGTAATTAAAATCATAACATGTTTGTATCCATTAAAGAAAACGAAATACAAAATGTACAAGAAGATTACGTTCTTACATCAAATATCGTTTACAAAGATGTATTGTAATGCTCTGTAAAAATTGCTATTAAAAAAACAATTATCTGTATTGAAATGTATGTGATGCAATGACTTATAAATTATTATTTCAAACCAATCGTTTTTTCGATTTCTTTCTTAAATATGTTTTCCCTTCCTTCCAACTACCGCCCTCACCTCAACGACTACTCTTTTTAAAAAGCTTTTTCACTTAAAACTTTCATAATGCGAAATTTCGCACGGGCCTCCTGGTTTGTTATTATTATAAAAAAATATCTTAAGGTACTCTTGACGTTATTAATGTTACCGTTAAAGTAAAAGTCACGTTTTGAAACATTTCCCGTTACAGAGATATTAACAAAGGAAAACAACGTAGCAGGCTACATCTCGTTAGGTGTGATTGACTGTAAATAGGATTGAAAAAACAACAAATACACCCAATGTGCCTAGTGACGGACGGCATTAAAGTTTCCCCTTGCAGTCAGTGCCTTTTGTGGTATTGCCGAAAGTAAGTCAGGCCTTTAAAGCTGTTCACAATAAACTTCAGCGACGCTCCTGATACAATGTAATGAGTGAGATACTTTCTTAAGGCCGTTTAACTTCAGAAGGGAAACATCCACAAACATCAACGTTTAATTTAGACAGGGTTACCATGGGTTTTAAAACTTTCAAGGACTTTAAGGAGTTTAATTGTAATTAAAAACGATCCAAAAATGTATTACACCGCATTGACTTCATCTGTTATTGGTCAGCCGCGTGAACGGATGGTTTGCAAGACGGACGATGGTAATGCAGGATATTTTTGCCATAGACTGTACTCGAGGTAAGGTGTAATCACTCAATCTACCTCCCAAGAACCCGACCGCAAGTACCCTACCCGCGCTGGGTATTATTAGTGTTCGCGGTAGTATTATTTTAACTGTGGAATTGCTTCTATCAACGGTCACTCGACGTACGCTCGGTTCCATTGTTCCAGCTGCCTTTGTAATCCTGTCAGGAACAAGCTTCGGATGGCCACTTTACCCTTCCTGAATTTACGAGTCAATACGTCCAACTGAAATGCAGCTATTTGATGTTTATCTCACGATATTGTCGCTAAAATTCTAAAACCTTTTTCATTAGTTTTCTTTACGAAGTCCAAAACCGAATCTAGACTTTTGATCAAACATTGTTACTCTGACTGCTTTCAGGTTCCTTTCGGACTTTCGAAATAACAAGGTGGTTGCGATTGTCAAATCAAATTTTCAAGAAAGTGGAATATAAACAGGTTACGAATTAAACATATTTTGAATAGTCATTTCAAAACCAATTTTGCTGGATACTAGAGTAACAAAATCGATTATAGTTTCAAGTTTAAATGAAATCACTTGAAAAGGGTGCGCAATTTGGAACGATTTATTGTTGACCCTCTCACAACAGATATATAGCTGTGTAGGTACACGTAAAGAATATAATAACAAATAGATAATTATGAATATATTAGACATTTCACAGTTAAAAAGCTCATTTGGGAAGAGCTCATAAGACCAAAAGATCAAACAACCAAAAGGTCATTCGACCAAATTATTCTTAAATATTTTGGTTGAATGAACTTTTGGTCATATGAACCATGTTTTTAACAAAGTGGTACATATGACCAAAAAATCAAACAACCAAAGGTTCATTCGACCAAAAATAACTTAGAGATTTATTAACATCGAGGTTCGTATTTCCTTCGAAGAGAATATTTTGTAAAACACGTTTTTTTATTATTGAATATAGATCAGTGTCATTACTGATATTTAAATTAATAATACACGCCATTACACTACATACCCAGACCAGTCATTTCTATATTGTTTTAGTGTTTAGGCCTACAGTTTAAATACTGTCAATATTTTATATATTCACTTTTTTTATTATTGCATATAAGTAAGTTTCAATACTAAATATTTAAATTAATAATACACGCCATTATACAATTAACACTTGAATACTAAATAATTATGTTGGACTGGGTAACTAGTATGATGGCGTTTAAAATAATGTAAACATTTATTATTCACACCTACCAATATATAATAAATGTATAAAACGTTACTATTATAGAATTAACACTTGAATGCTAAATAATTGAGTTGGACTGGGTAAGTAGTATGATGTGTTTAAAATAATAATAAAAACGTAATAATAATAAAAACATTGTTCAAACAACCAAAAGTTCATTGTGCCAAAATATTAGTATAGAATTTGGTTGAATAAACTTTTGGTTGTTTGATCTTTTGGTCATGTGACCCCATCGCGCTCATTTTCCTAAAAGCATGTTAGTAACTTTTGTATTTTCGGAGTAATTTTATATTCTTTTGACATTTGTTTAAACATTAGAGTTAAATATTATACTAACAAAACAATTCGAGCTGTTAGAGAAAAGATAAAATCCAAAATAAAGTCCTTTGGTTCTAACATACTTCCGGTTCACATTTGCGTTACTGGTTAGAAACATGTGCAGGCTGGGTATTTCAGACAACTGCCAGTTCACGGAAACGAACCGACCAATGGGTGCGTGTTACCGCGAGGCGAAAATTATTTAAAATACATAAATTTGAAGCTGGCGTAATTAAAATAAAAGAGAACGTCGGCAGGATAGGGTTCGAATCGTGACCGACCGGCGTGGCAAAGCGATTGCAAGGATAATTAGTGACCCGAGCGCGGGGCAAGCATTATGTCTTCATTTACTTTGTTTTCCTCCTTCACCGGCGCAGTATGCACTGCGCAATACTGAATCTGACCCCGCGATACTTAAGATAAAAAAATAAAAATTAGCCAGCTGTACGGCCAAAAGTTAATGGGTTGTTTTTGAGAAATGTTTTTTGGTTAAATTCAGAATTAATTTTTTGTAGAAATAAGAATCCACTATTCTGTTTGTCTGCTAAGAGACTATATTAGCGGTTGTTTTACATAATTCATATATTGCATACGAATATTTGTCTGTGAAGACAAACTAATGTTTTAATTTAACATTTATTTAAGACAAATATTAATTTAAGACAAACTTTAATTTAAGACACACATTAGTTTAAGACACACATTAATTTAAGACACACATTAATTTAAGACACACATTAATTTAAGACACACATTAATTTAAGACAAACATTAATTTAAGACAAACATTAAATTAAGACAAACATTAATTTAAGACAAACATTAATTTAAGACAAACATTAATTTGAGACAAACATTAATTTGAGACTAACATTAATTTAAGACAAACATTAATTTAAGACAAACATTAATTTAAGACAAACATTAAAGTAAGACAAACATTAATTTGAGACACATTAATTTGAGACAAACATTAATTTGAGACAAACATTAATTTAAGACAAACATTAATTTAAGACAAACATTAATTTGAGACAAACATTAATTTGAGACAAACATTAATTCGAGACAAACATTAATTTAAGACAAACATTAATTTAAGACAAACATTAATTTAAGACAAACTTTAATTTAAGACAAACATTAATTTAAGACAAACATTAATTGAAGACACACATTAATTTAAGACAAACATTAATTTAAGACACACATTAAAGTAAGACAAACATTAATTTGACAAACATTAATTGAAGACACACATTAATTTAAAACAAACATTAATTTAAGACAAACATTAATTTAATTGTCAAGTCAAATTAATGTTACTTTTATACCGACAGCTGATTCAAAATAAATAAATATTGAGATATTCAAAATAAAATATACTCGTACGTGTTTGGTTTTCGTTACTATCCAATCATTAGACACATTCTGAAATCGAATACCATAAACAGAAACAGAAATAAAAACATAAACCGTGAAGACGTCTGCTAATTTTTGGAGATTTTAATGCCGACCACGTTAGTAAAATTAAAATTTCAAAAACTTCTAAAATATATATATATTTTTAATAACTGAACTGCTGTGAAATAGGAAAACGGATTTTGTAAAAGTAATTGTTCAAAGTGTAATTTCATTTTTTTGCCAAGTTTAAATCAAATCGAAGCAAAATTTGCGTACGCGAAATGACAGCACGAAACAGTTATGGACTACCTTTAAAAAATGTGTTCTATTTAGTGCAAATATTTCTATATCTTTTTTTTGTTTAACGCTTTTAAAATGTTTTACTGAAAATGTGGTGGGTTAGATCTTCTGTACTAAAATACTAGAAACATAACCTAAAAGTTAATAAAATATTTTGTTTTAATTATATATGTTTCTGAGTGTTCCAAATAGAATTAAGAACAACAAATATATTTCATAAAATTATGATTATTAAATAAAAATAACACTGATAATTTTTTTTTATAACTGTAAGAGAGGTGAATTAATTTGTTTCAAGATGATTGAAGTGTTTTGTAATTTAAGATAAAGCTAATAACAGGAAATATAGATAAGTAAATACACGTGCCACATGAATACAGACAAACCAAGGACATATTTGTTAGGACTCGCTTTGTTATACAGATAATACACAGATAGTTACTAGAAACTTGATTTGGACAGAAAACGTGATACCTATTGCACGTTGTTTCGTTTTTTCGGGTCTTACGTGTGACACTCGAGTTACTGTTTCAAGCTTTTTCTTGTCGTTAACACCGATCCCTTGGCTTCATTAGTATTAGGGCACAATGGTCGATGTGCCAAGGCACCGGTCAGTCTGCTGCGTCTCTGACCTGCAACTGGTCAAGGTTCTTAGTTCGAGTGGCAGTTACTGTCGTTGCTTTACCCTTACCGTTAACACCGATCCCTCACCTACGTTAGTATTAGGGCATAGTGGTCGATGTGCTAAGGGGGCAACGGTCAGTCTGTTACATCTCTCATCTGCAACTGGTCAAGGTTTTTAGTTCGAGCGACAGTTACTGCCGTTGCTTTACCCTTACCGTTAACACCGATCCCTCGCCTACGTTAGTATTAGCGGTCATAGTGGTCGATGTGCTAAGGGGCAACGGTCAGTCTATTACATAGTATTCATCTGCAACTGGTCAAGGTTTTTAGTTCGAGCGACAGTTACTGCCGTTGCTTTACCCTTACCGTTAACACCGATCCCTCGCCTACGTTAGTATTAGCATAGTGGTCGATGTGCTAAGGCAGCGGTCAGTCTGCTGTGTCTCTGATCTGCAACTGGTCAAGGTTCTTAGTTCGAGTGGCAGTTACTCGTTGCTTTACCCTTACCGTTAACATTGATTAGGGCCCTTCGTTAGTATTAGGGCTCGGCAGTCTGAGCTGCGCACTTCAAGGTTGTCAGTTCTGGTCGCCTCATTAGTCTAAGTGGTATATACATATAAACAGAAATGTTTTTATGACTATTTCACGGTCCTGTATCTGTGATTCACGACCACATTGCCCCAACGCGCTCTGTCGTAAGAGGTTTGCATCATGAGCGCTGCTGGACTTGGGCCGCCACATGAATAAATAGAGACATTACCACTCCCACAATGAGGCTCGGTCACCCTCATTACTTTACCGCAATCGATTGCTTAAACCTCTATTGTAACCGATACAGCTGCCAATAAAATAGATATAATGCTTCCTGATTAGCCCAGGTTCATTACCGGGTGGGAGTGGATGAATGTAACGCTGGCACAACAGCGCACAGCGCGCGGGTTAGTCTTACTGTAATCAAGTAATGCAGGCCAACCTTTGTTATTGGTATTGAAATGTTTGCACGCTGTGTACAAGTACATAGTGAATTAGTAATGTTTGTTTTTAGTCTTTGGAATTATGTCGACGATTGAACTTTGTGAGAATTCAGTTTTAGGTTATGGCTGATACAAATTTGTGTTTTATGAAAAGATGTTTGATGGTAACAGTCGTTTGTAGTCCTTAGCACTCGGCCTGCAATGCGCCATATGTAAAGTGTAAAACACAGTTTATGAAATTTAATTGTTTTTAGCAAATTTTGCAATAGAAAATGAGCTATTGTAACGGCCATCACTATGAAACAAAAACCTGGGATCATGAAATAAGCAACGCATCTAACTTTAGGACAGCTTTTTGAGCTCGTTAAAATTTACATTCACCCTCTCAAGTTTGCAAATTTTAGTCCTGTTTGATTCAAATTCGGCACAAAAATTGATTTCTTAATAGCTTGCACAAAAAATACCTTTGACAATTTCAAAATAACGATCATTTTAAAATTTTCGCCATAAACATTTTCGAAAATATGATTTAACCATCATGTTATACATGTTATATAATATAACGTAAAACGGTGATCATCGTTAAAAACAGTACTGTTGTTATTTTGGATCGAAAGAATAAATTAGATTTTTTTTGTGTTTAACGTCCGACTATTGTGCACACTTGGGCTAATGCAGACGATGGGATGATTTATAGCGTATGAAAATGCCAAGCCCTGACCGGGAATCGAACCCGGATCTTCGGGGTGAAATCCCAGTACGCTATCAAATAGGCCACCGAGGCGGCAGAGAATTAAGTAAATTAATTTGATGGCGGTCAAGGTTTTCATTTTCCTATTTTCAGTGCGACTTGGAAGTTTAAAATGCTAATTTACGTAGATTTTAATGCAGTTTCAAAAAGAAGATAAGGTAAACAAAATATTGCTTCCATCACGTCAGCCGAGTGCCGTTTAGTTTCCGTGCAAACTGTATAAACAGTGAAAAACTTTTCGAAAAATTTCGCAAAACAAAACCACTGCAGTTAAGTAAGTAATGTTAGTCTAATTATTTTCTTTTATGTTCTTTTCTTATTTTTTTAAAAATTTCGTACTCATTCTGAGTTATGCATATTTATATAGACTAAAATTAGTACAAAACGCTGAACAAGAATTGTGTTGCCGTCTTACTTTATGGGGGCGGATTCCGTAAATAAGTGCTTCAGGACTAAATCTATATTTTAAAAAATTAAAACCGTCGCTTAAGATATTATTTTTGGCGTTAAAAATTTATTTTTTTTAGGAATTACGGGTAATAAAGTGGTTGTAATAGAATCGGTCTCTAGCGATGGCAAATCTCCAGTCCAGTTAAACTATTATTAGTATTTGTTTACTTAACTGCCATATCGTATGTAGGATGCGTTAACGGAAAGGGAAAAGCTTACGGCAGTAACTGCAGTCTCGAACCTACGACCTTGTGGTGAGAAATTTAGAGAGTCAGCAGACTGAACGGTGTATAAGGAGGCGTAAAAATTGATCGTGTTTTTTGCGCGATCGCAATTCATTTTTGACCTCGTAAAGTGAGACAGTAATACAGGCATAGATGTTCGAACGGAAGAGTCAATTCGATAAGTTAAGGAAGAATGCAGTATTACCGACTGACGTCACAGCTGCTGAATTCAGACAAATAAACACATTCTTTTTATATTCTTCTTCTTTTCTGCTAGAATTATTATCACTGTGTTCAGTATAATGATCTGCCTTCCCACAATTCCAGTATAATGATAATGGGAGTATAGATATATTTTTTTGAAGATGGAGGTTCTCCGAAACGCGTCAACGAAAGCAGAATTGACGAAGCTAGGGAAGGCAGATCATTATACTGAACACAGAAATAAACATATCTTAAAACTTTTGTCGAAAATTTATATTTTGTTTGGATGTGTTGTGAATTTTTTGGATGTCTGATGTGATATGTGATTTAGTTTTGGAGCTTTGTGTTTTACAAAAAAACTCAAAATATAATAGTACGGTTCACAAATTTGAGCACGATATATAGGCACTATGTATAAAATTAAGTGTGTTTTTAAGTACAAGACTGGCCCAAAACGCTTGATTTAGAAATAACTTCTTTATAAGAAACAAAAAATTCCCCGCAGGGGAGTGCAGACTAGCTGCACCTATTGAGAGGATTTAGACGTCCTTCGCGTTACGCTAGTCTAACACACACTTACACTTACGGACTTTAACACTTTACACTCACACTTACATTTAGGAAGGCGTTAACATCCTTAATGTGCTTTTCGCCTTAAAATAAAAAAAACATAAGAAAAAATAGCTTCTCTACTATCTCACCACATCCCACACTAGGATTAAACCTTTATAGAGAACGTTGAAAATATTTTTTCTAATTATACATTTATATGTACACAATACTTCTACAGAAAATCTGACTTCCGTGCGGTATAACCGCCTACAACTACATCGTGTCAGCTGACTGCTGTGTCAGACGTGCTAAATTTAATAACATGCCCAAATAGCCTCGTTTGTTAACCAAATTCACCGTTCCACCAAAACGCGGCGAACATCAAAAGCGTGAATGCTATTACAGTTTTACAGCTACCGCGCTTAGCCGTTTGGGATCGAGAGGGGAAGTAAGAGCTTTTTATTTTATTTTACGTTTCCGTTTCGGATTCAGTTTCACTCGCGCTTAAAATCTTGCATTGTTCAAGTAAATTAAATGTTTACGTTTAGAAAATACGTATTTGCGCGAGAAGCATTGTGACAAATGTGGGGAAACAATCTACATACGGAATAAAACAACCTGTTTGGATAAAAACAATCTATATGCAATAAAACAACATATTTGGATAAAAGCAATCTTTATGGGTAAAAAAAATATGTATATATGGAATAAAACATATATATGTTTTATATATAACATATATGTTATATGGATAAAAACAATCTATGTGGAATAAAACAATCTATATTGATAAAAACCTTCTATATGAAATAAAAAAACCTATATGTTGAATACAATAAGCTATATAGATAATATATATATATATATATATATATATATATATATATATATATATATATATGAAATAAAACAACATATATGGATAAAAACAATTTATGTGGAATAAAATAACCTATATAGATAAAAACAATTTATATGGAATAAAACAATCTATATAGAACAAAACAATCTATATGGAATAAAATAACATATACGAATAAAAACACTCTATGTGGAATAAAATAACCTATATGGATAAAAACTATATGGTATAAAACAATATATATGGATAAACACAGTCTATATGAAATAAAACAACATATATGGATAAAAACAATTTATCTATCTATTGTATATAGGTTATGGAACCTATTGTATATAGGTTCAATATGGAATCTATAGGTTGTATATAGGTATATGGAATCTATTGTATATAGGTTATTGTATATAGGTTATGGTTATATAGGTTATATAGGTTGTATCTATCTATTGTATATAGGTTATGGAATACAATAACCTATATACATAAAAAAATCTACATGGGATAAAACAATCTATATGAAATAAAACAACCTATATGTGGAATAAAATAAACTATATAGATAAAAACAATCTATATGGAATAAAACAATCTATGTGGATAAAAACAATACATGTGGAATAAAATATCCTATATAGATAAAAACAATCTATGTGGAATAAAATAACCTATATGGATAAAAACAATCTATATGGGATAAAACAATCTTATTGGAATAAAACAATCTATATGGATAAAAACCGTCTATATGAAATAAAACAATCTATATGGATAAAAACAATATCTGAAATAAAACAACATATAGGGTATAGATAAAAACAATCTATGTGGAATAAAACAACCTATATAGATAATATTAATCTATATGGCATAAGACAATCTATATGGATAAAAACAATCTATATGAAATAAAACAACCTATATAGATAAAAAACAATCTATATAGAATATACCAAGCTATACGTAAAAATCTATACGGAAAAAACAACCAATACGGTTAAAAACAAAAGGGTTTTTATTGTCCTTTGTAAATTAGTATCGGTCTTTGAAATCTAAACCTTTTTTTATAGAGTTGTAATAGGGTTTAAAAGTCAAATAAAAACTATTAGCAAGAACGGATGATCTGAATTCCGTGTCGTTTGCACTGCCACGACGGGGA
Organism: Callitettix versicolor; assembly: GCA_022606455.1. NCBI lineage: Eukaryota > Metazoa > Arthropoda > Insecta > Hemiptera > Cercopidae > Callitettix > Callitettix versicolor. The sequence continues at coordinate 11,962,220 of CM040190.1, forward strand.
CTTGACTGCGCTAGTACTGCTGGTAGAGTGTAATTTAAAATGTTCTTTTTGAAACATATTTAGTGCCCCAAAGTAAAAATGACTTTATTATCTTATTCGACTTGCATTTACCTGTATTGTAAAAGATCGACTGGTGTAATGCCTAAGCAAGACCTTCTGAAGTTGTTGGTGACATTTTAAAATACACTTTGTTGATGTCAATAAGTACTAAAATATGTAAAATATCAAAAAATCTTGAAAATCGGGTTTTGTTTTCATTCAAAATATGTTTATCAAATTTCGTGAATTTTCTGAACTGGCAAGTCAAAATTATTGGAAAGTTTTGGTGACTATATAAAACTCTCTCTCTCTCTCTCTCTCTCTCTCTCTCTCTCTCTCTCTCTCTGCGTGTATGTATATATATATATATATATATATACGCTCACGCGCGCGCACACACACACACACACACACACACACACACACACACACACACAAAAAGAATATTTTCGCCAAATTTTGTAACGATCGGTGATGTCATTTACAAGTTAGGTGTTAGTTACGATAGACAGACAGACACCCACGCGGATTCTCAAAGATTTTATGAATTTTTTTGGGTTTTTATACAGACTCTAGAGATTGCATTGTCAAACTATTGCCAAGCTACGAACCTTCACTACATTAGATTTTAATAGGCTGTTATTTCGTCCTCATATTTTTTTTCTTAACATCCATACTTTATGCCAGTTAGAGTATTGAGGACGAGGGATCAGCGTTAAAACGATAAGGGGAAAGCAACGGGAGTAACTGTGGCTATAACTACTTACTTTCAGGTGCGACATTCATTGACGCAGCAGACTGACCGGTGCTTTTACTACATCGACCACCGAGTCCCATGTCAGAACAATAAGGATAAAGGAATAGCGTTAACACAAAGGGTAAAACTTACAAAAGTAACTGCAAGTGTCGAATCTACGACCTTGAGAAGTGTGCAGTTCAGAGATGCAGCAAACTGACCGGTGCTTTCGTTACATCGACCACCGAGTCCCATGTGAGACTAATAAGGACAAAGGAACAGCGTTATCACAAAGGGTAAAGCTTACGGAAGTAACTGCAAATGTCGAACCTACGGCCTTGAGAATTGTGGAGTTTAGAGGCGCAGCAAACTGACCGGTGCTTTCGTCACATCGACCACCGAGTCCCATGTGAGACTAATAAGGACAAAGGAACAGCGTTATTACAAAGGGTAAAGCTTACAGAAGTAACTGCAAATGTCGAACCTACGGCCCTGAGAAGTGTGGAGTTCAGAGGCGCAGCAAACTGACCGGTATCAAGTGTCGAATCGACCACTAGGGTAAAGCTTACGGAAGTAATACGGCCTTGAGAAGAGTTCAGACAGCAAACTGACCGGTATCAGCCACATCGACCACCGAGTCCCATGTGAGACTAATAAGGACAAAGGAACAGCGTTATTACAAAGGGTAAAGCTTACAGAAGTAACTGCAAATGTCGAACCTACGGCCCTGAGAAGTGTGGAGTTCAGAGGCGCAGCAAACTGACCGGTATCAGCCACATCGACCACCGAGTCCCATGTGAGACTAATAAGGACAAAGGAACAGCGTTATTACAAAGGGTAAAGCTTACGGAAGTAACTGCAAGTGTCGAATCTACGACCTTGAGAAGTGTGCAGTTCAGAGATGCAGCAAACTGACCGGTGCTTTCGTCACATCGACCACCGAGTCCCATGTCAGAACAATAAGGATAAAGGAATAGCGTTAACACAAAGGGTAAAACTTACAAAAGTAACTACAAGTGTCGAATCTACGACCTTGAGAAGTGTGAAGTTCAGAGATGCAGCAAACTGACCGGTGCTTTCGTCACATCGACCACCGAGTCCCAGTGAGACCGGTATCAGCCACATCGACCACCGAGTCCCATGTGAGACTAATAAGGACAAAGGAACAGCGTTATCACAAAGGGTAAAGCTTACGGAAGTAACTGCAAATGTCGAACCTACGGCCTTGAGAATTGTGGAGTTCAGAGGCGCAGCAAACTGACCGGTATCAGCCACATCGACCACCGAGTCCCATGTGAGACTAATAAGGACAAAGGAACAGCGTTATTACAAAGGGTAAAGCTTACGGAAGTAACTGCAAATGTCGAACCTACGGCCTTGAGAAGTGTGGAGTTCAGAGGCGCAGCAAACTGACCGGTATCAGCCACATCGACCACCGAGTCCCATGTGAGACTAATAAGGACAAAGGAACAGCGTTATTACAAAGGGTAAAGCTTACAGAAGTAACTGCAAATGTCGAACCTACGGCCTTGAGAAGTGTGCAGTTCAGAGGCGCAGCAAACTGACCGGTATCAGCCACATCGACCACCGAGTCCCATGTCAGACTAATAAGGACAAAGGAACAGCGTTATTACAAAGGGTAAAGCTTACGGAAGTAACTGCAAATGTCGAACCTACGACCTTGAGAAGTGTGCAGTTTAGAGGCGCAGCAAACAGACCGGTATCAGCCACATCGACCACATAGCCTTGCAATGTTCAGCAATACGTATGTAGAAGATACTGAATACAAAAACCCACGCGGCGCTGATTCATTTTGTCACACTTTTATAACGTGCAATAAATTTTAATGACTTAATCACCTTTCCCTTGGCTGCGGTTCAATTAATTTAATTGCCATCCGTATTTTCAACATATTTTACATCCGCTTCAACATTATTAAAATAAATTGAAATTGTGATTCAATCGGTGAGCTGAGTTGTGACAAGCATCAGGCGTGTTATGCTAAACACCCGCCATGTTGTGTGTCTGCGCTTGCGCGGACGCGTCGCATAAACGTCTGAACCAGTTACGATGAAATTGATTTGCGCTGATTTTAAAAATAACCAGTTTATCTCTTTCTTTACGTTGTAATTATTTCAACAGATAATAAATTGTAACCGGTAAAGATAAAACATCGATAGCCATTTCGGTTGAAAAACTGTCATCTTTAGTTACGTCGAGTTCGGTTTGTTGTAGATTCCGTTAAGCATTACGTAAAGTAAAACATTGTTTCCGATAAATGAAATTGAATGAACGGAGTCCATAGCTGCTGGCGGGGACTCTACCAAAACTATGTGTCTAACCGATTTTCCTCTGCCTTTATTTCTTCACGTATATCTTCATTTTCTCCTAAATGTTTCTCATTTTTAATTTATACAACGAACTTACACTCTGCGCCTTTTCAAGGATAGTCTTTTACAGTATTTCTTCACCCCTGTTTATTCGATAGAAATGAAGTTTTGTGAACAGGTAGATCTGATTAAATCAAATTTAGTTGCAGTACCGCCTGATTACAATAGCAACAGTATAACACTGTGCGGCCTTATGCGGTAAGTCAAGGAAATTTTAATGCCGAGGTTAAGTAAGCAGTTTCGTTACTTTCATGTACAAGGTGTGTTCAGAAAGTAACGAGAATTTTTAAATATCGCGGGCTTGGAGAGTCCGATTGTCACACATTTTTTTTATTGTGTTGGTATACATGCCCTTGAAGTATGATAAAACTTTCAGCTGATTTCATTATTGACTGTGTCTGCGACAGCTACTAAGGTTAGATATGTTTTTATGAGCTCGGTGATTTTCGTTTTTTAGAAGAAATGGATCAAAGAATTTGTATCAAATTTTGCGTAACAAAGTGTGTGAAATGTTAACAAAGGCCTATGGTGAGTCTGCTATGAGTAAAGAAAGAGTTTACGAGTGGTATAAGCGTTTCCAAGAAAGCCGTGAAGACGTTGAAGATGAAGAACGCCCTGGACGTCTCAGCACATCAACAACAGATGAAAACGTGGAAAAGTGAAAGAAATGGTTATGAACAATCGCCGAATCACAATTAGAGAGGTCGCTGATGATGTTGGCATATCGATTGGATCATGTCATGACATTGTTTCCAGTGTTTTGTGTATGAAACACGTGGCAGCAAAATTCGTTCCAAAATTGTTGAATTTTGAACAAAAACAGCGGCGAATGGAAGTTGCTCAGAAGTCACTAAATAAAGTCAACGACGATGCAGAATTACTGAAACATATTATAACAGGTGACGAAACATGGGTAATCATCCCAGGTGACTAAGGCTCAATCATCCCAGTGGAGGCATTCTGGCTTGCCATGACCGAAAAAGTCTCGACAAGTGCGGTCGAACGTGAAGGTTATGCTCACTGTGTTCTTCGATATTAATGGCATAGTGCATCATGAATTCCTGCCACCAGGTGAAACGGTCAATAAGGAGTACTACCTACAAGTTCAACGCCGTTTGCGTGAACTTTTTCCAAAAATGAAGAGAATCTTAAAGGACCGTCGTTTTACAGCCGTAGATGACATTAAAAAGCGCATCGCTGAAAGAACTAAAGGCTATCTCAAAGATCGAGTTTTAGAAGTGTTTCGAGGATTGGAAGAAGTGCTGGCACAAGTGCATAATCTCCAATGGGGACTATTTTGAAGGCGACAACATCAATGTAGAAGAATAAATAAATATTTTGTTCAAAAAATTAAAATTCTCTTACTTTCGGAACACCTCGTACTTTAGTATCACTGTTCAGACATGTTTCCTCCCTGATGTGTCAATATGATATGATGTACAGCCTAGTTCTTCTTTCAAGATGATTGATAAGGAAAGGGTGTATGACATAAGTTCAAACATTGTTTTGAAGCCAGTGAACGGACCTTTCCCATCTTTGAAAGATCTTTAAGTCTTCATATCCTGGACTCACTTCTTATTTTGAGAAAATATAAAACATACAACAGCCAACGTGCGGCCGACTTCGCTCCTGTGAACGTACAAAATACCAGAGTTGAGAACGGCCTCTGCACCGGAGGCGGGACCTGGTTTCGCGGTTCCAGTTGTCGAAACCAAAACTCGGAACATTTCCATAAAGGATTTCTCCGTCTAATCGACCCCAAGACCTTTATAATCTAGATTTCTTTCGCCAACTAACTGCGCCATTTGCATGCGAAATTATAAGCGGTTCAGTGACAGTTGTGCCAAATCCGAATGTCTTCATTTAGGAACAGGTTTGTTTAGGCCTAAGATTCCCGCGCCGAATTGGTCGCGCCATTTTAAGTTATTTTACTCCATTACGGTTTGCTTTCAGACTTTGTTGAATTTAATTAATTTTCTTCTCAAGCGCGCATTTTGAATTATGATCTAATAACTGGTAAAGAAAAGAAAATATTTTGATATACGCGTATACGTATTCTGACTCCTCGAGTACAAATAGTTTTTAGTTGACTAGCCACTTGTGTTTGTGCACATCGCTGGCTGATCAAAAATTAAACGATGTAGGCTAATTCAATGAAATTATCTACAAAACGAACTACAGATTGTTCACAATTCGAGCTGTACTTTATAATTTTTCAAAACAGTTTGTTTCCAGTCTTTTGTTTATAATTTTCTGTACTAACAAAAATTAAATTATCTAAAAATCACCTTCAATGATTTTGCTAAAATTAAGTTTCAAAAGTTTTTGGACCCTGGCAGCCGTAGTGAATGTATTTCATATGAAACAATTTTATTTACAGTAAAGTTTACTCCGTCATTTGTTGAGATAAAATTATGTTTGATATCACATTTCTTGTGGGAATGTGGTCCACTTTATACAAAACGTAATAAACAGACCACATTCTCACACTCGAGACTTTTATATGAGATACCAGACATAATTTTATCTTAACAAATAGTGGACTAATTTATATCGTTAATTATAATTAGCCGTATAGTAAACACATTAAATATTGTCTTGTTAGGTACCCAAACAAGATCTACACCTCGCATCACGAGTATAGGGAAGTGCCTACTCGCAATGTGACCTTGAGCTAACCAATCGGAGAAGAGCAGTGTTGCGAAATTGTTTTCTCGCTATATATTGTATACATGTGAAAATGTCTACTCCAGGCAGAGACATGTGACAACACCGCGCTCTCCCGCTATTGGTTGACCGTCAGTGGACTAGATTTGTGCTTCGGACTATAGGTTATTTTAAAATGAAACCTTTTCGGGATTTATAATTGACTATAATCGCCATAGAATTCCCAAAATAATGTAATCAGTTTCTCAAAACTGTTGATTGTCAGTTAAAAAAATCACGGTTCGTAAACAAAACGAAAAACGAATCGATTTTGGGTTTTTTTAAACTCTCGAGTCGTAAACGTCTTTTATTTCAACACTATTTGCACCAACATCAGTTGTGTATCTTAATGTATGACCGACATTTGAGCAAAGTACTTTTGGTAAAAAAACTCACTTGAAAATAATTTTTTCTGTCCAACAGTAAGCACGGTCACTCATCCCCAAAACAAATCTCAAGTTCTAATTGGAAAAAAGTGGGAAACGGAAAATTGTCCAAATTTATCAAAATTAATTCATCAGAGTTTTGTCAGTACAGTCGACATTGGTTATAACGCCCTCGGTTAGAACGCTAAATCGGTTATAGCGCTATTTTCATGGTTAAGTGTACATGTATTTTATGCTCGGTTACAATGCTTTGTGAACTCGGATACAACGCTGGCACGCTGCTGTTATAGTCCAGCCACTTAGTAAACGGCCTGCGCGACAATTTTTCGCGCATGTAGGAGAACTTCCCTCCAGCTCCCTCCCAACAGTTCAAGGACACAGAGTCTGCCAATCTGAGTCTACAAACTGTTACTACTCAGCGATAGTAAAGGAAAAGGGAAGAGCTATGGTGACAGAGTGGGGACATGACCTCTCACTCGCACATTTTTCTCTCTGTTCCACTGGTGCTCTTAGTAGTTTTCTAAGCTGCTGACCTATAGTCACTCTTACTTGAAATCAATTTGTGTTCTATTTTTAGAATAGAAACGGACCCTTTCTTAGAATTTTGTTGCGGGCTAAAAAATGTAAATTGTGTCGTTCCCATAAAAGCGTTCTCTCTCTCTCTCTCTCTCTCTCTCACACACACACACACACACACACACACTCTCTCTGTACGCCTTAATGGGGGGGACTTCAATCTCACGAACCCTCACAACAAAGTACGCACTGTGTTGCATGTATACATACCAGACTGTGTAGTACTTATTTTCTATTAATTTTAACTAAAATATATTTTAAAATTATGTAATATGAGTAATAAATTGTAATAAAATAGCCATTAACTATGTACACAGTACAAAGTATGCTTTTCTTTCACTACATACAGTATTGCCGGCGTTTACAAACTTGTTTACTGTAAACTCGGTTATAACGCTATCTCGTTTACAGTGCTCATATACGTTTAGTCCCTTCAACCGCGTTATATCCGAGGTCGACTGTACATAAATTATTCTAGCCAGTGTGCCAAATTTTAAATAAAAAAGAAATAATTCTAGAAAGTAAACTGTCAAAAATGAAATTGAATATGTCCGCCGATTGTCGTTGAAATTGTTTAGTTTAACGATTTTCCTTAATCCGTAATTTTTTTTATTCCAAATTTTGTTAATCTAACTTCAATTATGATCTTTCAAGCATGACCGAAATTTGAGCAAAGTTTGATGAACCGATGTTCTGTGAACTTGGCTTTATAAGAATGTCAACATTGTCGATTTTTCCTGTACCTTCCAATTAGTAATTTGTATGATATGTTTTATCGATTTTCGAAAAGTGTTTCTCTTGTATACAACATAATATTTTTTAAATGTCCTACAAACGACAAAATTAATTGAAAGTGTATCAGCCATTTTGATAAAGTGACGTCACTCTGTTCACAATCCCACGCCTGTGTATTTTCTCAGTTGCGGACAGATTTGGCAATTAAAAGTCCGTTTCGGAAACGAAACCAAACAAAGTATAAATCTGGTTTGACGACAATTTGAAAACTTTGTTGAGTGTGAGTGGGCGTCGGTAAGGGGATCTGTCAACGGCGGCCAGGGTTCCAAACTAAACATTGCCGATGAGAGCATTCTGTCGACACATGTGCTAACCATGTGCTTAGTAGGGCCCTGAGTTCAGTCAGTTCACTGCAATATGTATTAGCTCAGCTGTGTAAAAAATTATTTCATTCATTCATTTTAGTAAACATAACCTCAAAATTAACAATAGATTTTACAACTGCTCTCCATATATATGCACTACAGCGTATCCTGTATACATACTTTGTAAATATGAAATCCTGAGGTCTAATACGTAACGGAATTTTGTTCTGCTGTGGTGAAACGGAAAGGTTCACTTAAACAGCTGATTTAGGTCCAGCACATTTGTTCCACCAATAATACTATTTCAACTGAGGTTATGTGTATTATCATTTTTACGTTAAAAAAATTAAAAATAAATTTAAAGATTTGTAAATGCAAATATCATTGTAATAAATTGTGTTTTAATTTTTCTTTTACAAATTTAATTGCATCACATATATAAACTTTAACAGTTTCCTGATAATACGTTGTACAAAACGTACTGAACTATATCTACAAGAACAACATACAATCTGATTATTAACAGGAAGAACTAAAGAATAATTGAAGGAAGCGCTACAAAACTGACAGTATCATATAAAAGGAGATAATATACGTAAACCACGAAGAACTAAAGGATAATTGAAGGAAGCGCTACAAACTGACAGGCTCATATAAAGGAGATAACTTACGTAAAACACTATGAACTAAAGGACAATTGAAGGAAGCGCTAGAAACTGACAGTCTCATATAAAGGATATAAACATCCGTAAAACACGGCGAACTAAAGGATAATTGAAGGAAGCGCTACAAACTGACAGGCTCATATAAAGGAGATAACTTACGTAAAACTCTATGAACTAAAGGACAATTGAAGGAAGCGCTAGAAACTGACAGTCTCATATAAAGGATATAAACATCCGTAAAACACGGCGAACTAAAGGATAATTGAAGGAAGCGCTACAAACTGACAGTCTCATAAAAAGGAGATAATATACGTGACGAACTAAAGGATAATTAAAGGAAGCGCTACAAAACTAAAACTCTCATATAAAGGACATAACATACGTAAAACACGATGAACTAAAGGACAATTGAAGGAAGCGCTACAAAACTGACACGCTCATATAAAGGAGATAACACGCGTAAAACACGATGAACTAAAGGACAATTGAAGGAAGCGCTACAAAACTGACACGCTCATATAAAGGGGATAACACGTAAAACACGACGAACTAAAGGACAATTGAAGGAAGCGCTACAAAACTGACACGCTCATATAAAGGAGATAACACACGTAAAACACGACGAACTAAAGGACAATTGAAGGAAGAGCGCTACAAAACTGACACGCTCATATAAAGGAGATAACACACGTAAAACACAACGAACTAAAGGACAATTGAAGGAAGCGCTACAAAACTGACACGCTCATATAAAGGAGAAAACACTCGTAAAACACGACGAATTAAAGGACAATTGAAGGAAGCGCTACAAAACTGACACGCTCATATAAAGGAGATAACACACGTAAAATACGACGAACTAAAGGACAATTGAAGGAAGCGCTACAAAACTGACACGCTCATATAAAGGGGATAACACGTAAAACACGACGAACTAAAGGACAATTGAAGGAAGCGCTACAAAACTGACACGCTAATATAAAGGAGATAATACGCGTAAAACACGACGAACTAAAGGACAATTGAAGGAAGCGCTACAAAACTGACACGCTCATATAAAGGAGATAACACACGTAAAACACATACGAATTAAAGGACAATTGAAGGAAGCACTACAAAACTGACACGCTCATATAAAGGAGATAACACACGTAAAACACGACGAACTAAAGGACAATTGAAGGAAGCGCTACAAAACTGACACGCTCATATAAAGGAGATAACACACGTAAAACACGACGAACTAAAGGACAATTGAAGGAAGAGCGCTACAAAACTGACACGCTCATATAAAGGAGATAACACACGTAAAACACGACGAACTAAAGGACAATTGAAGGAAGCGCTACAAAACTGACACGCTCATATAAAGGGGATAACACGTAAAACACGACGAACTAAAGGACAATTGAAGGAAGCGCTACAAAACTGACACGCTCATATAAAGGAGATAACACACGTAAAACACGACGAACTAAAGGACAATTGAAGGAAGAGCGCTACAAAACTGACACGCTCATATAAAGGAGATAACACAGGTAAAACACGACGAACTAAAGGACAATTGAAGGAAGCGCTACAAAACTGACACGCTCATATAAAGGAGATAACACTCGTAAAACACGACGAATTAAAGGACAATTGAAGGAAGCGCTACAAAACTGACACGCTCATATAAAGGAGATAACACACGTAAAACACGACGAACTAAAGGACAATTGAAGGAAGCGCTACAAAACTGACACGCTCATATAAAGGAGATAACACACGTAAAACACGACGAACTAAAGGACAATTGAAGGAAGAAGCGCTACAAAACTGACACGCTCATATAAAGGAGATAACACACGTAAAACACGACGAACTAAAGGACAATTGAAGGAAGCGCTACAAAACTGACACGCTCATATAAAGGAGATAACACTCGTAAAACACGACGAATTAAAGGACAATTGAAGGAAGCGCTACAAAACTGACACGCTCATATAAAGGAGATAACACACGTAAAATACGACGAACTAAAGGACAATTGAAGGAAGCGCTACAAAACTGACACGCTCATATAAAGGAGATAACACACGTAAAATACGACGAACTAAAGGACAATTGAAGGAAGCGCTACAAAACTGACACGCTCATATAAAGGGGATAACACGTAAAACACGACGAACTAAAGGACAATTGAAGGAAGCGCTACAAAACTGACACGCTAATATAAAGGAGATAATACGCGTAAAACACGACGAACTAAAGGACAATTGAAGGAAGCGCTACAAAACTGACACGCTCATATAAAGGAGATAACACACGTAAAACACATACGAATTAAAGGACAATTGAAGGAAGCACTACAAAACTGACACGCTCATATAAAGGAGATAACACACGTAAAACACGACGAACTAAAGGACAATTGAAGGAAGCGCTACAAAACTGACACGCTCATATAAAGGAGATAACACACGTAAAACACGACGAACTAAAGGACAATTGAAGGAAGAGCGCTACAAAACTGACACGCTCATATAAAGGAGATAACACACGTAAAACACGACGAACTAAAGGACAATTGAAGGAAGCGCTACAAAACTGACACGCTCATATAAAGGGGATAACACGTAAAACACGACGAACTAAAGGACAATTGAAGGAAGCGCTACAAAACTGACACGCTCATATAAAGGAGATAACACACGTAAAACACGACGAACTAAAGGACAATTGAAGGAAGAGCGCTACAAAACTGACACGCTCATATAAAGGAGATAACACAGGTAAAACACGACGAACTAAAGGACAATTGAAGGAAGCGCTACAAAACTGACACGCTCATATAAAGGAGATAACACTCGTAAAACACGACGAATTAAAGGACAATTGAAGGAAGCGCTACAAAACTGACACGCTCATATAAAGGAGATAACACACGTAAAACACGACGAACTAAAGGACAATTGAAGGAAGCGCTACAAAACTGACACGCTCATATAAAGGAGATAACACACGTAAAACACGACGAACTAAAGGACAATTGAAGGAAGAGCGCTACAAAACTGACACGCTCATATAAAGGAGATAACACACGTAAAACACGACGAACTAAAGGACAATTGAAGGAAGCGCTACAAAACTGACACGCTCATATAAAGGAGATAACACTCGTAAAACACGACGAATTAAAGGACAATTGAAGGAAGCGCTACAAAACTGACACGCTCATATAAAGGAGATAACACACGTAAAATACGACGAACTAAAGGACAATTGAAGGAAGCGCTACAAAACTGACACGCTCATATAAAGGGGATAACACGTAAAACACGACGAACTAAAGGACAATTGAAGGAAGCGCTACAAAACTGACACGCTAATATAAAGGAGATAATACGCGTAAAACACGACGAACTAAAGGACAATTGAAGGAAGCGCTACAAAACTGACACGCTCATATAAAGGAGATAACACACGTAAAACACATACGAATTAAAGGACAATTGAAGGAAGCACTACAAAACTGACACGCTCATATAAAGGAGATAACACACGTAAAACACGACGAACTAAAGGACAATTGAAGGAAGCGCTACAAAACTGACACGCTCATATAAAGGAGATAACACACGTAAAACACGACGAACTAAAGGACAATTGAAGGAAGAGCGCTACAAAACTGACACGCTCATATAAAGGAGATAACACGTAAAACACGACGAACTAAAGGACAATTGAAGGAAGCGCTACAAAACTGACACGCTCATATAAAGGAGATAACACACGTAAAACACGACGAACTAAAGGACAATTGAAGGAAGAGCGCTACAAAACTGACACGCTCATATAAAGGAGATAACACACGTAAAACACGACGAACTAAAGGACAATTGAAGGAAGAGCGCTACAAAACTGACACGCTCATATAAAGGAGATAACACACGTAAAACACGACGAACTAAAGGACAATTGAAGGAAGCGCTACAAAACTGACACGCTCATATAAAGGAGATAACACTCGTAAAACACGACGAATTAAAGGACAATTGAAGGAAGCGCTACAAAACTGACACGCTCATATAAAGGAGATAACACACGTAAAATACGACGAACTAAAGGACAATTGAAGGAAGCGCTACAAAACTGACACGCTCATATAAAGGAGATAACACACGTAAAATACGACGAATTAAAGGACAATTGAAGGAAGCGCTACAAAACTGACACGCTCAAATAAAGGAGATAACACGCGTAAAACACGATGAACTAAAGGACAATTGAAGGAAGCGCTACAAAACTGACACGCTCATATAAAGGAGATAATACGCGTAAAACACGACGAACTAAAGGACAATTGAAGGAAGCGCTACAAAACTGACACGCTCATATAAAGGAGATAATACGCGTAAAACACGACGAACTAAAGGACAATTGAAGGAAGCGCTACAAAACTGACACGCTCATATAAAGGAGATAACACACGTAAAACACATACGAATTAAAGGACAATTGAAGGAAGCGCTACAAAACTGACAGTCTCATATTGATTTTTTATAACAATTTTATAACTACGGGTTTAATAAAGTTGAATTATTAAGGACATAATTAATAAAACTTAAAATTTAACGGACACCATAATGAAAGGTACATAGAAAATAATAGTAAAAGAAAGGCTGAGGAAAAGATAAAATTTGTAAATGTTGTCGTCATTAGATCGATGAAGAGTGTGGAGGAGTGTATGAAGAAGAAACAACCTTGGTGGCGACAGACAGACAGACAGTGGGAGTGCAGAAGAGGTTTATGCTCTCATCCAGACAGTCACTGTACTCAAAGTGTCGCAGTTATTGCAATTTTAATTTTAGCCTGTTCACAATGTAATCATTAATTTGTTATAATAAAATAAAACTTAATTAGAACTTAGCTATTCGTCTAAACATACTTCAAGTTTGGTTAATGTCTCTGAACGGCATGCAGAGGAACTGGATTCGAGTCTTCCTCAAACCATATTATTTTCAGATTATGATAGCCTGTATTTGCCTAATTTAAAGAGTTATCCCACGGTGCTTTAAGAAATACAGGATGATTCGAAATTATAAAGCAATCTCTACGGTACTGATTGCACCCAAAAATATGAAAAAGGCCGTAAGTTATATGTCCGGATTTTCCCACTAGCCGCCATATCTTTTGAGTTCCTTCCGAATGGTGTAACTTTAGAAATTTTGGAGCAACAGCAAAAAACAACGAAATCCAACGACAATAACGCGTTTATTTTGTACAGTTATGCCGTGACCCGACGGACTAAATTGCGTAACTTTGCTGATTTACTTGCATCAGTCGTTAGGACATTAAAACGGCTGCAGAAAATGTGTCTCGACATTAGTCACTAAAATTAACCGTTATTGATTTATTTTGGTTTTAAAAGATTTATTTTGTTCCGCCATTTTGAAACGGGTAAATGAATGAAGTTGAGTGCTTTTCTCCGATTAGGCTTCTATCAGGTAAAGTAGCATGCTGATTTTGAATTTTATTGATCAATCAGTTCTAGAGATAAGAAAATATTTTGATTACAAAAACAAAATGGTGGCGATGTCTGATATATTTCCATACGTTTCGGCTAAAGAATCACTTCCCCGAGAGACTGCCTTATAGTTTGAATCAAATTGGACCGAAATTGCGAAGTGAAAGTGCAAATACACGGGTTTTTATAGATAAAAAACTATTTTGATAAAAAACAAAATGGTGGCGATATCTGACATATTTATATATCTTTTCCATACGTTTCGGATAAAGAATCACTTCCCCGAGAGACTGCCTTATAGTTTGAATCAAATCGGACCGAGATTGCAACGTGAGTGTACCAAGAAACATTGGTTTCAAGTGATTTGACCGAAGTGATTCCGCAGGGGGTGCAGACTAGCAGCACCTATTGAGAGGGTTTAGATATCCCTCGTGGTACCCGAGTCTAACACACACTTACGACTATAACACTTCACACTCACACTTAAATTTCGGAAGGCGATAATAGCCTCAATGTCTTTTTTGCCATAAAAAAATGACAAATGATTGCTGTTTTACAAGATGGTCACTCCAATAGCTTATGTTACAATAGGAATTACTCAATAAAATTTGCCCAGATACCGACCATGTAATGTGTGACGCAGGCGCGGTGCGCGTACTGCGCAAACCCATAACAATTAGTCATAAACAGTTAAGCCTGTGCCCAGTTATCTAGGTGGCATTGAATAAGCTCACCTCCAGTTTGCTATTGTAATGCAAATGCACGCACTTAAGGGTTATTGCTTTTATTCTATTTCGTAAATACGCCACTGTAGTTTAACGTTTAACACAACCTACTGAATGACAATGACAAACAGTGCCATTAAAATAACAACTTACAATCATAGTTGGACAATTGAATCCTGTTTTTAAAATATCTACTTACATTCTCGATATATAAAGTATTTAATCATAAGCAAATCGATCCTGAAGTTTCGTTGTATCTATCACTTCTCAAAAGAGTATAACCAAAAAAACGTTTGTGTTAGTACTAATGAATGGAACAATGGTACTATGTATAAAATGGAATATTTATGTTATATTTTTATTTTAAAAAATTGTGTGCCTTAAAAACAACACATGACGATTCGAAAGAATAGATCAACTCTAGTTATCAGTGCCTAACTTAAGGGTTCAGTGGTGCATGTGGTAAAGCACCGGTCAGTCTGTTGTGTCTCTAAACTTACGAATGAAGGTTCTCAGTTCGAGACTCAGTTACTGCCGTCGCTTTACTCTTATCGTTAACGCTGATACCTCGTCCTCATTAGTAGTTAACTGGCATAAAGTATGAACGTTAATGGTAATGGTAATGATAATGCTCTTGATAATGATAACCCCGCAGGGGGTGCAGACTAGCTGCACCTATTAAGATGATTTAGACGTCCTTCGCGGTACCCGAGTTTAACACACACTTATACTTACAACACTGCACTTACGACTTTAACACTTTACACTCACAATTACATTTAGGGAGGCAATTATAGCCTCAATGTGCTTTTCGCCTTAAAAAAAAGATACTAAAAATGATAATATAATGATAATGATAATGATAATGCTAATGCTAATGGTAACGGTAACGGTAACGATAACGATAACGATAACGATAACGATAACGGTAACGGTAACGATAACGATAACGATAACGATAACGATAACGATAACGATAACGATAACGATAACGATAACGATAACGATAACGATATCGATATCGATATCGATAACTATAATGATAATGATAGCATTAATAATAGTAAAAACATAAACATTTGACCAGAACATAAGCCCAGATGTCCTAGTTTTATGTTCCAGTTGCATTTAGGTTAGACATTTGAGAACGAGAGATAATCAATACGGTAGCATGGTTGTGCAGGCTACCGTTTCTACATACACAAATGTCTAAATAGAAACATAACATACACATTTTTGTCTTTTAAGTTGTGGAATAGCAGCCGTTTTAAAACGGATTAATAGATTTGATTTGGTAACGAAATTGTCCAAGCTATTACTGCAATTTTACCAGATTTAGATCAAATCGGTCAAAAATTACCAACATGATATATTTTTTTAATATTTCATATATATATGTGCGCGCGCGTGTGTGTGTGTGTGTGTGTGTGTGTGTGTGTGTGTGTGTGTGTGTGTGTGTGTGTGTGTGTGTTACTCTTTATTGGGAGGAAATATCATTGCATTTTCGCCCACGTTTCGGGTATTTTGATGTAAGTAAAATTCGTATTTTTTTAAAGTAATT
This sequence comes from Callitettix versicolor, assembly GCA_022606455.1. Classification (NCBI taxonomy): domain Eukaryota; kingdom Metazoa; phylum Arthropoda; class Insecta; order Hemiptera; family Cercopidae; genus Callitettix; species Callitettix versicolor. The sequence continues at coordinate 11,978,613 of CM040190.1, forward strand.
AGAATTAAGACCTGTTCTTCCCGTCAGTAGTCTATCTATTCACCTCGTAAAGGCTACTGCGGTTTCGAAATTTTAATGTTCCATCTTTAGACTGTGATACAAAATGTTAAATCCCTCTGTTTTTTTCCGGCGAAAAACCGTTAAGGTTATCATCCCCGAGGCACGATATTAATAAAATAAAATTTAGGAGTATCACAAAATAAAAATTAACAGTAATTTAAAACAATATACAATAGCAATTATAAATACTATTCCTAAAACTAGTTAACAATAACCTAAATCCCTCTGTCGAGGTCGTCACAAAGTCAAACAAAACATTAAAAACATACGTCACAAACACTGAACACAATTACACGATTAAAATATACGATGGAATTTGGTTTGGCCAAACGATACGTGCGACTCATATGTCGTTACATTCCGGACTGTGGAATTTTGTTTATTTTGTAGCTGACGTAATTCACATCATTTTGTTCCGTGTTGAACCGAATTTTCCACAAATTTTGTTTAAATATTTTATGTGTTTATTAACCAAATAACAAAGTTGTTGCTCTTTAAAATTAAAAAACGCGTTTTTCTATTCCTACTGTTTGTGTTTTACACCAAGTTTCCCAAACTACTGCAAATACCGTGTCAAAACAAAGAAAAACAAACAATCACGTTTATGCCTTAATTTGGTTTGTGGGATTCAGCGTGTGGTTTTATGACTTGACTAGAAACCAGGAACCGCATAACTTTCGCTTGAATCTTATGCCGGAAGTAACTCGAGAGCGAAGGGTTTCCGGACTAATTTTTATCGATGCTTTTTTAATTATTTTCAATGTCATAACATGCTCTGATATTTTTTCCGTAGATTCGTGTGTATGTGTGTGTATGTGGGTGGGTGTGTACGCGCGTGCATATATGTGTGTGCGCGCGCGAGTGTCTATGTGCGCGTGCGTATGTGTTTGCGTGTGCGCGCGCGCGCGTGTGTGTGTGTGTGTGTGTGTGTGTGTGTGTTTGCGCGCACTTGTGTGTGTATGTGTTTGTGTGTATATATATGTTTGCGTGTGTGTGTGTGTGTGTGTTTGCGTGTTTCTGTGTGTGTATGTGTGTGCACGCGCGCGCGCGCGCGCGTGTGTGTGTGTGTGTGCGAGAGTGTGTGAGTGCGCTCGCGAGTGTCTTTGTACGCGCGAGCGTGTATCCGTGCGTGAGTGTGTCCGTGTGAGCGTGCGTGCGCGTGTGTGTAATATATTCATTGATTACCGGTTTTTTCACAGTTTATTCCAAAAATAAAATTGTCGAATCGGAACTTGAAGGAATCCGACAGTCGCCTACCTGTTTCCGGGCAGGCCTCTGACGTATTAATAGACTGCGTGTTTGTGGGTCAGGATAGATGTCGTGATCCAGGATCGGCGACGCTGGGAAGTGTTTTTTGATCCCGAGCCATCTGTCTGTCTGCACCCTCTCTGAATGGTTACAACTACAGACTACAGAGGGCAGAGGTAACCCGAGAATGTGACTTGACAAGGGCGCTAAGATCCCCCCCCCAACCCAACCTACCGACACATGGCCAACCTGTTGCAGAGTTCCGATCCGGGTACATTGTTTGTGTGCTACATAACAATATAGTCTGTCTGTCGGTAATACAACGTTGATTCGAAAACATTTAAGAAAAAAACAAACGACTTGTTTTCGAAATGGAGAATGAAAAATGTGAATCGATCCTACCCTACGTCATGTATATTTTTTTCGGAATCTGCTTTAAGGATTTTGGTGAAACTTTGTGATTTAGTACATTTTTTCTTCCTCGAAGTCAAACAATATTCAGAGAAGTGATGAGAATTTAAATTTGAAAAATTGTACAATTTCATGTTATATTGCCTTTTAGATTTTACAAATAATTATTTTGGCGGACATTTACAAAAGAAATCAGTTCAGGATAAGCGCTCACTGTCTCGCACAACGTTTACATTGACGATCGTTACAGCAATGGGTTTTAATAAACACAATTTTTAACGAAAATTTAAAATCAGATTTCGATCACACGAATATATTTGTAACTTAATGTCAGTGCGCCAAAATTTTAAATAAAAAAGTTAAACGAAAACAAACGCTACGGCGGTCAGGGTTTGTTTTGGTTTTTTTCAATGTAAAATTCAGGTACAAAATGCTAATACATGCAGATTGTAATAATAGTGAAACCAAATTCTCATATTTTTCAAAATAAAATGTTAGAAATTTGCTTCAATCACGACAGCGTACATTCCATTACTGACGAAACGAAGTTTTTAATTGAAAATTTGATACATCAGCTTAACCGGAGTTTGGGGCTTTTGTAGTTGGAGAATCATTAAAACGCACGTCAGTATATTTAGTTTAAAGGAAATGTGATTTTATTTTATGGTGTTTAACGTCCGACTATTGCGCACACTTGGGCAAATGCAGACGTTGGGATGATTTATAGTGTATGAAAATGCCAAGCCCTGGCCGGGAATCGAATCCGGGTCCTCGGGGTGAAAGCTATCAACTAGGCTACCGAGGCGGGCCGTTACTGCCAGTATGGACTTATGGGGCTGTACCAAAAAAAGCAATATTGACATAATACAAGTCTTCCAGAATAAAATATTGAGGACGATTATTAACGCCCCTTGGTATGTCAGTAATGAAAACCTACATAAAGACCTAGGCATTGAACCTGTTGCAGAAATAATCAAGAAGCTCTCCGTTAAGCATCGTCGACGGTTAGAGCAGCTTAAGAATAAGGAGATCGTACAATTGCTGTACCGGAGTGATAACCTAACAAGAAGGCTGAAAAGGACCAAGCCAGTAAACACATTGGGAACAGCTGTCGTGCAGCAACCCAGCAAACAGTGTAATTACATATGCAGATGGAATTACTAGATGGGGCACACCTCAGTTGTAATAACGTAAACAAAAATTAAGTAAGTTGAAATTTGGTTAAATTTTTTGGGAATATATTAAATAGTTTCGTTTTATGAAACTAATTACAAACTAACATGCACAATTTTGTACAAATCAAATTTCAACGCTGGTTTATGTTTTTGAACAAATCCTGGATTTTTCCAACAACCGCAAAATCGATTTTCAAAGATTTGGGTAGACAGTAAAAATAAAAAACTGGTTAACAAAAGCATTTCCGTGCATCAGTTACGAATGACTAAATTAAGAATTTTATAATTGAAGAATTTACATTTTAGCCGAACGTTTCTGTTTTGTACTTCTGCAAATAATGTGATCGTCCATAGCCACCTCGGTGGCCTAGTTGATAACGTACTGGGCTTTCACCCCAAGGACCCGGGTTCGCTTCCCGGCCAAGGCTTGGCATTTTCATACGCTATAAATCATCCCATCGTCTGCATTAACCCAAGTGTGCACAATAGTTGGACGTTTAAAAACAAATAAAAAAATATAATCGTTCATACTAAACCTCCATGATTGTAGTATAATTCTAGCAAATTCTTATTCGATTAATCATATTTACCCTAAAATAACTTGAACAAATTTTCTCTTAACAGGCTCATGTTCGGACGGAAGCGGTTTTAAGTCGAGTTTAATTTAAAAAGTATCTTCCAACCGAGCTGTCCTAGCCGTACACATTTACTTCCCTGACAACAAAAATTTCGGTAAAACATATTTTTCTATCGATACCCTCTTGCATTTTCCACAAATTGCAAAATACTTTATTGACGAATAACACTATGTCGTTATGTTTAGAAATACAACGGTGTCTAGGACATTACGTCCGATTCTGTTCCTAATTGTAACAAGTTCACAAAAACAAAACAACTCACGACAATATAGGAACAACTCTGACGTCACATGCGACAAAACCTCAATCAGCTGTTTGATTAATATAATATGTTTCAATTGTGAAACAACTGGTAGCACGAGGTGTGTTCAGAAATAACGAGAATTTTTACATTTCGCGGTCTTGGAGAGTCCGATTGTCAAACATTTTTTTAATTATGTTGGTATACATGTCCTTGAAGTTTGATAAAACTTTCAGTTGTTTTCATTGTTGAGCTTGTCTGTTACAGCCACTAAGGTTAGACGTGTTTTTATGAGCTGGGCGATTTTCGTTTGTTAAAAGAAATGGATCAAAAAATTTTTATTCAATTTTGCGTAAAAAATGGAATAAAGTGTAACAAAGTGTGTGAAATGTTAACAAAGGCCTATGGTGAGTCTGCTATGAGTAAAGCAAGAGTTTACGAGTGGTATAATTTCCAAGAAGGCCATGAAGACGTTGAAGATGACGAACGCGCTAGACGCCCCAGCACATCAACAACCGATGAAAACGTGGAAAAAGTGAAAGAAATGGTTATGAACAATCGCCAAATCACAATTAGAGTGGTCGCTGATGATGTTGGCATATAGATTGGATCATGTCATGACATTGTTTCCAATGTGTTATGTATGAAACGCGTGGCAGCAAAATTCGTTCCAAAATTGTTGAATTTTGAACAAAAACAGCGGCAAATGGAAGTTGCTCAGGTGTCACTAAATGAAGTCAACGACGATGCAGAATTACTGAAACGTATTATAACAGATGACGAAACATGGGTTTACGGATATGACGTCGAAACTAAGGCTCAATCATCCCAGTGGAGGCATTTTGGCTGGCCAAGACCAAAAAAGGCTCGACAAGTGCGGTCGAACGTGCCGTTTGCGTGAAGAAATCCGAAAAAAACTCCCGGATCTGTGGAAAAACAATTCATGGCTTTTGCACTACGATAATGCTACAGCTCACACTTCATTGCTTGTTCGTGAATTTTTTTGCCAAAAACAGTACTGTAACGATGCCCCAGCCTCCATATTCGCCAGACATGGCTCCGTGTAACTTTTTCTTATATAAAAAAATAAAGAGAACCTTTAAGGGCCGTTGTTTTACAGCCTTAGATAACATTAAAAGCGCATCGCTGAAAGAACTAAAGGCTGTCTCAAAGATCGAGTTTGAGAAGTGTTTCGAGAATTGGAAGAAGCGCTGGCACAAGTGCATAATCTCCAATGGGGACTATTTTGAAGGCGACAACATCAATTTAGAAGAATAAATAAATATTTTGTTCAAAAAATTAAAATTCTCTTTACTTTCTGAACTCACCTCGTATTATTAAGGATAGAAACTGTGGGATTTTTGAATTGGTTTTATTTTGTATTTAATAAAACTAAAAAAAAAAAAAATGACGAGAAAATATTTTTAAAGTTCGTATAATTTCCTACAAAGTACTACTATTTACTTGAGGAAATAAGTAAAACGCATCCAAATGTTGGCCGGAAGTAAAATGTTTTTAGAACAGTGTATTTCTTGCGAGGGATATTTTTCAATTTTTCACTCGTAATTCATTAAAAATGTTATACTTTCAAAATTAATTATTCAGCTGAACTTTATGTTTAGTTGTATTCTTAAGAAAATATTTGCCTATGTTAGAGCAGATAGGCTATAAAACATACCAAAAACGTTACGTGATGGACAGCAAAATTAGAAACTGAGTTGGACGAGTTAGCGAGAGTTATACCACGTAGTCCTTCTTTCACAAAACAGCGTGTAGGGAGACACTAATTCCAAAAGGCGGAGCTCAGCGCCCACTCCAAAACGCAGATGCGCCTCGCTAATTTCCATGCAATAATTGAAGGAACAGCGGTTAATGGTTAATTCAATCTTCCACTAATAGAGACAGCAAGGCTTGTATTGGAAATATCATCGGTATAATTACTTCATTGTGAAGAGCGAAGCGCAGCCGGTGTGTTTCCTTTCCGACTTGCGTAGTTTGTCAGTCCTAACTGAATATTCTAATAGACCCACACCCAGTAGCCATCATGGTAAGATCCAAGCCCAGGATTTTGAAATGAACGCCGATTACTTTTTGAGGAATCAATACAAAAGTTATTGCATACTGTAGGCTGTGTGTGTGTGTGTGTGTGTGTGTGTGTGTGTGTGTGTGTGTGTGTGTGTGTGTGTGTGTGTGTGTGTGTGTGTGTGTGTGTGTGTGTGTGTGTGTGTGTGCGCGCGTATGTGTATGAGCGTGCGCGTGTGTATGTGTGTACGCATGTGCGTGCGTGTCACAAATATAAGATACAAACGTTTCGATTTTATAAAATTTGGAATGACCGCGTATTTGAAACTGATGAGCCGATTTTTGTTTCGTAACAAACTTGACCAAAATCGTATCAAGGTATTACCAAAATCGATTTTCCTGCAGACAAGTTTGAATTAAATTGGACAAAATTGCTAACGCTGTAGTCCCAAATCACTCACACACACGCGCACGCACACGAGCACAACACATACGCGCACGCGCACGCACGCACACACATGCACGCACACTTTTTTTTGTTATTTTAAGGCGAAAAGCACATTTAGGCTATTATCGCCTCCCTAAATTTAAGTGTGAGTGTAAAGTGTTAAAGTCGTAAGTGTAGTATTGTAAGTGTAAGTCTGTGTTAGACTCGGGTACTGTGAGGGACGTCTAAATCCTCTCAATAGGTGTTAGTCTGCACCCCCCTGTGGGATACACTTATTTCAAAGTCCCGTATCTAGATGTTACCATGATGGCGTATAAAAGCTGAAACAGCTGATTTCAAATGAAAATCGTTAATAAAACAATAAAAAAGGCTGTTTTATATCCATTATAAAGTATTTTTTTTATAGTGAAATTACCTTCCGCTATCTGCTCTTCTAACAGGAAGACTTGACATGTATGAAATCACAAAAATGGTGGAATAGGCCTACTAAATAGTGTTTCGTTTCAAAGTCGCCTCCAACGATTCGCTCCCCCCTCCGGAGATAGAGTAATCTTGTCGGGGAAGGTAATTATAATGTCAAAACAGATTGCGTGGGTTAATGATGGGGCCGGGTGGTTTTGTTTGATTTGTTGGATAGGTTAGGTGAGGCCGGGCTCTACCTGCCACGGCTTGTTATGTGAAACCTTCCACACGTTCAGGCGTTGCCGGCGTCTCACTGTTTTCCGAGAAACGTCAGAACGGGCGATACGGTGAATTTGGGCGCGGGCTTTTATTAGCCAAACCGCGTCCTAACAAGTTAAACACTGCGAACCGGCCGGCGTGGTTGTCAGTCACTACACGTATAGAGGGTGCGCTGTAACTCTAGTGCGTAAGCTTTCCTAGCCAAACCGCGTCCTAACAAGTTAAACACTGCGAACTGGCCGGCGTGGTTGTCAGTCCCTACACGTATAGAGGGTGCGCTGTAACTCTAGTGCGTAAGCTTTCCTAGCCAAACCGCGTCCTAACAAGTTAAACACTGCGAACCGGCCGGCGTGGTTGTCAGTCACTACACGTATAGAGGGTGCGCTGTAACTCTAGTGCGTAAGCTTTCCTAGCCAAACCGCGTCCTAACAAGTTAAACACTGCGAACTGACCGGCGTGGTTGTCAGTCACTACACGTATAGAGGGTGCGCTGTAACTCTAGTGCGTAAGCTTTCCTAGCCAAACCGCGTCCTAACAAGTTAAACACTGCGAACTGACCGGCGTGGTTGTCAGTCACTACACGTATAGAGGGTGCGCTGTAACTCTAGTGCGTAAGCTTTCTAGCCAAACCGCGTCCTAACAAGTTAAACACTGCGAACTGACCGGCGTGGTTGTCAGTCACTACACGTATAGAGGGTGCGCTGTAACTCTAGTGCGTAAGCTATCCTAGCCAAACCGCGTCCTAACAAGTTAAACACTGCGAACCGGCCGGCGTGGTTGTCAGTCACTACACGTATAGAGGGTGCGCTGTAACTCTAGTGCGTAAGCTTTCTAGCCAAACCGCGTCCTAACAAGTTAAACACTGCGAACCGGCCGGCGTGGTTTTCAGTCACTACACGTATAGAGGGTGCGCTGTAACTCTAGTGCGTAAGCTTCCCTAGCCAAACCGCGTCCTAACAAGTTAAACACTGCGAACCGGCCGGCGTGGTTGTCAGTCACTACACGTATAGAGGGTGCGCTGTAACTCTAGTGCGTAAGCTTTCCTAGCCAAACCGCGTCCTAACAAGTTAAACACTGCGAACTGACCGGCGTGGTTGTCAGTCACTACACGTATAGAGGGTGCGCTGTAACTCTAGTGCGTAACTCTAGTGCGTAAGCTATCCTAGCCAAACCGCGTCCTAACAAGTTAAACACTGCGAACCGGCCGGCGTGGTTGTCAGTCACTACACGTATAGAGGGTGCGCTGTAACTCTAGTGCGTAAGCTTTCTAGCCAAACCGCGTCCTAACAAGTTAAACACTGCGAACCGTCCGGCGTGGTTGTCAGTCACTACACGTATAGAGGGTGCGCTGTAACTCTAGTGCGTAAGCTTTCCTAGCCAAACCGCGTCCTAACAAGTTAAACACTGCGAACCGGCCGGCGTGGTTGTCAGTCACTACACGTATAGAGGGTGCGCTGTAACTCTAGTGCGTAAGCTTTCCTAGCCAAACCGCGTCCTAACAAGTTAAACACTGCGAACCGGCCGGCGTGGTTGTCAGTCACTACACGTATAGAGGGTGCGCTGTAACTCTAGTGCGTAAGCTTTCCTAGCCAAACCGCGTCCTAACAAGTTAAACACTGCGAACCGGCCGGCGTGGTTGTCAGTCACTACACGTATAGAGGGTGCGCTGTAACTCTAGTGCGTAAGCTTTCCTAGCCAAACCGCGTCCTAACAAGTTAAACACTGCGAACTGGCCGGCGTGGTTGTCAGTCACTACACGTATAGAGGGTGCGCTGTAACTCTAGTGCGTAAGCTTTCCTAGCCAAACCGCGTCCTAACAAGTTAAACACTGCGAACTGACCGGCGTGGTTGTCAGTCACTACACGTATAGAGGGTGCGCTGTAACTCTAGTGCGTAAGCTATCCTAGCCAAACCGCGTCCTAACAAGTTAAACACTGCGAACCGGCCGGCGTGGTTGTCAGTCACTACACGTATAGAGGGTGCGCTGTAACTCTAGTGCGTAAGCTTTCCTAGCCAAACCGCGTCCTAACAAGTTAAACACTGCGAACCGGCCGGCGTGGTTGTCAGTCACTACACGTATAGAGGGTGCGCTGTAACTCTAGTGCGTAAGCTTTCCTAGCCAAACCGCGTCCTAACAAGTTAAACACTGCGAACCGGCCGGCGTGGTTGTCAGTCACTACACGTATAGAGGGTGCGCTGTAACTCTAGTGCGTAAGCTTTCCTAGCCAAACCGCGTCCTAACAAGTTAAACACTGCGAACCGGCCGGCGTGGTTGTCAGTCACTACACGTATAGAGGGTGCGCTGTAACTCTAGTGCGTAAGCTTTCTAGCCAAACCGCGTCCTAACAAGTTAAACACTGCGAACCGGCCGGCGTGGTTGTCAGTCACTACACGTATAGAGGGTGCGCTGTAACTCTAGTGCGTAAGCTTTCTAGCCAAACCGCGTCCTAACAAGTTAAACACTGCGAACCGGCCGGCGTGGTTGTCAGTCACTACACGTATAGAGGGTGCGCTGTAACTCTAGTGCGTAAGCTTTCCTAGCCAAACCGCGTCCTAACAAGTTAAACACTGCGAACCGGCCGGCGTGGTTGTCAGTCACTACACGTATAGAGGGTGCGCTGTAACTCTAGTGCGTAAGCTTTCCTAGCCAAACCGCGTCCTAACAAGTTAAACACTGCGAACCGGCCGGCGTGGTTTGTCAGTCACTACACGTATAGAGGGTGCGCTGTAACTCTAGTGCGTAAGCTTTCCTAGCCAAACCGCGTCCTAACAAGTTAAACACTGCGAACCGGCCGGCGTGGTTGTCAGTCACTACACGTATAGAGGGTGCGCTGTAACTCTAGTGCGTAAGCTTTCCTAGCCAAACCGCGTCCTAACAAGTTAAACACTGCGAACCGGCCGGCGTGGTTGTCAGTCACTACACGTATAGAGGGTGCGCTGTAACTCTAGTGCGTAAGCTTTCCTAGCCAAACCGCGTCCTAACAAGTTAAACACTGCGAACCGGCCGGCGTGGTTGTCAGTCACTACACGTATAGAGGGTGCGCTGTAACTCTAGTGCGTAAGCTTTCCTAGCCAAACCGCGTCCTAACAAGTTAAACACTGCGAACCGGCCGGCGTGGTTGTCAGTCACTACACGTATAGAGGGTGCGCTGTAACTCTAGTGCGTAAGCTTTCCTAGCCAAACCGCGTCCTAACAAGTTAAACACTGCGAACCGGCCGGCGTGGTTGTCAGTCACTACACGTATAGAGGGTGCGCTGTAACTCTAGTGCGTAAGCTTTAAGCCTAGCCAAACCGCGTCCTAACAAGTTAAACACTGCGAACCGGCCGGCGTGGTTGTCAGTCACTACACGTATAGAGAGGTGCGCTGTAACTCTAGTGCGTAAGCTATCCTAGCCAAACCGCGTCCTAACAAGTTAAACACTGCGAACCGGCCGGCGTGGTTGTCAGTCACTACACGTATAGAGGGTGCGCTGTAACTCTAGTGCGTAAGCTTTCCTAGCCAAACCGCGTCCTAACAAGTTAAACACTGCGAACCGGCCGGCGTGGTTGTCAGTCACTACACGTATAGAGGGTGCGCTGTAACTCTAGTGCGTAAGCTTTCTAGCCAAACCGCGTCCTAACAAGTTAAACACTGCGAACCGGCCGGCGTGGTTGTCAGTCTACACGTATAGAGGGTGCGCTGTAACTCTAGTGCGTAAGCTTTCCTAGCCAAACCGCGTCCTAACAAGTTAAACACTGCGAACCGGCCGGCGTGGTTGTCAGTCACTACACGTATAGAGGGTGCGCTGTAACTCTAGTGCGTAAGCTTTCTAGCCAAACCGCGTCCTAACAAGTTAAACACTGCGAACCGGCCGGCGTGGTTGTCAGTCACTACACGTATAGAGGGTGCGCTGTAACTCTAGTGCGTAAGCTTTCTAGCCAAACCGCGTCCTAACAAGTTAAACACTGCGAACCGGCCGGCGTGGTTGTCAGTCACTACACGTATAGAGGGTGCGCTGTAACTCTAGTGCGTAAGCTTTCCTAGCCAAACCGCGTCCTAACAAGTTAAACACTGCGAACCGGCCGGCGTGGTTGTCAGTCACTACACGTATAGAGGGTGCGCTGTAACTCTAGTGCGTAAGCTTTCCTAGCCAAACCGCGTCCTAACAAGTTAAACACTGCGAACCGGCCGGCGTGGTTGTCAGTCACTACACGTATAGAGGGTGCGCTGTAACTCTAGTGCGTAAGCTTTCCTAGCCAAACCGCGTCCTAACAAGTTAAACACTGCGAACCGGCCGGCGTGGTTGTCAGTCACTACACGTATAGAGGGTGCGCTGTAACTCTAGTGCGTAAGCTTTCCTAGCCAAACCGCGTCCTAACAAGTTAAACACTGCGAACCGGCCGGCGTGGTTGTCAGTCACTACACGTATAGAGGGTGCGCTGTAACTCTAGTGCGTAAGCTTTCCTAGCCAAACCGCGTCCTAACAAGTTAAACACTGCGAACCGGCCGGCGTGGTTGTCAGTCACTACACGTATAGAGGGTGCGCTGTAACTCTAGTGCGTAAGCTTTCCTAGCCAAACCGCGTCCTAACAAGTTAAACACTGCGAACCGGCCGGCGTGGTTGTCAGTCACTACACGTATAGAGGGTGCGCTGTAACTCTAGTGCGTAAGCTTTCCAGCCAAACCGCGTCCTAACAAGTTAAACACTGCGAACCGGCCGGCGTGGTTGTCAGTCACTACACGTATAGAGGGTGCGCTGTAACTCTAGTGCGTAAGCTTTCCTAGCCAAACCGCGTCCTAACAAGTTAAACACTGCGAACCGGCCGGCGTGGTTGTCAGTCACTACACGTATAGAGGGTGCGCTGTAACTCTAGTGCGTAAGCTTTCTAGCCAAACCGCGTCCTAACAAGTTAAACACTGCGAACCGGCCGGCGTGGTTGTCAGTCACTACACGTATAGAGGGTGCGCTGTAACTCTAGTGCGTAAGCTTTCCTAGCCAAACCGCGTCCTAACAAGTTAAACACTGCGAACCGGCCGGCGTGGTTGTCAGTCACTACACGTATAGAGGGTGCGCTGTAACTCTAGTGCGTAAGCTTTCCTAGCCAAACCGCGTCCTAACAAGTTAAACACTGCGAACCGGCCGGCGTGGTTGTCAGTCACTACACGTATAGAGGGTGCGCTGCTGTAACTCTAGTGCGTAAGCTTTCCTAGCCAAACCGCGTCCTAACAAGTTAAACACTGCGAACCGGCCGGCGTGGTTGTCAGTCACTACACGTATAGAGGGTGCGCTGTAACTCTAGTGCGTAAGCTTTCTAGCCAAACCGCGTCCTAACAAGTTAAACACTGCGAACCGGCCGGCGTGGTTGTCAGTCACTACACGTATAGAGGGTGCGCTGTAACTCTAGTGCGTAAGCTTTCCTAGCCAAACCGCGTCCTAACAAGTTAAACACTGCGAACCGGCCGGCGTGGTTGTCAGTCACTACACGTATAGAGGGTGCGCTGTAACTCTAGTGCGTAAGCTTTCTAGCCAAACCGCGTCCTAACAAGTTAAACACTGCGAACTGGCCGGCGTGGTTGTCAGTCACTACACGTATAGAGGGTGCGCTGTAACTCTAGTGCGTAAGCTTTCCTAGCCAAACCGCGTCCTAACAAGTTAAACACTGCGAACCGGCCGGCGTGGTTGTCAGTCACTACACGTATAGAGGGTGCGCTGTAACTCTAGTGCGTAAGCTTTCCTAGCCAAACCGCGTCCTAACAAGTTAAACACTGCGAACCGGCCGGCGTGGTTGTCAGTCACTACACGTATAGAGGGTGCGCTGTAACTCTAGTGCGTAAGCTTTCTAGCCAAACCGCGTCCTAACAAGTTAAACACTGCGAACTGACCGGCGTGGTTGTCAGTCACTACACGTATAGAGGGTGCGCTGTAACTCTAGTGCGTAAGCTTTCCTAGCCAAACCGCGTCCTAACAAGTTAAACACTGCGAACCGGCCGGCGTGGTTGTCAGTCACTACACGTATAGAGGGTGCGCTGTAACTCTAGTGCGTAAGCTTTCCTAGCCAAACCGCGTCCTAACAAGTTAAACACTGCGAACTGGCCGGCGTGGTTGTCAGTCACTACACGTATAGAGGGTGCGCTGTAACTCTAGTGCGTAAGCTTTCCTAGCCAAACCGCGTCCTAACAAATTAAACACTGCGAACTGACCGGCGTGGTTGTCAGTCACTACACGTATAGAGGGTGCGCTGTAAGTCTAGTGCGTAAGCTTTCCTTTCTAATGTTCAGTTGAACTGTTTCGGAATGGCTGAAAAGAGTATCAAAATGAGTAAGGGGCGAAAATTGCGGGTCGAAAGCTACCTGTAAAAAACAGAAATCTACACCGATCAGGTTTTCCTCGTTTATTCTCTAGTCTTCTGTAAATATCACATTTGGTAGAGTTACTACAATATTGATTATTCAAATATTATATGAAGAAAAATCTGCACCGATATTTAAAATTTGTAATCGATTGATACTACTGTACCAGATTTGATCAATATCGATCTCACGGATTTAGACAAAATATGTTTTTTTATTTTGCAGCTGTGTTTTTCTAACATAAAAGTTATATATAATTACAGATTTGAGAACTAGGGATAAGACATTTAAAATAAGACCTCAAAGTATTCAAGTATTTTTTTTTACTCTTGAACTGTGATTTTTTAAAAATTTCAAATTTGTTTAACTTGTGTTGCAACTTCAGAAATGAGCGAAATATTTAAGTAGGCTTTGAAAAGTTAGGCAGTTTTTTTAATACTTTTTATTAATATTTCCCTAAAAATATATTTTATGGAGACAGTTACGTGCTATATTTAACTGAATTTCATCAAAACCATTCGCACCGAGTTAGAAAAAATATGATTTTTTGTGTTTTTTTAGCATAATTGTAATACAATAACTTCAAAGCTAGATTTTTTTTTAAAGTGTAAACACACACACATTAAATAAAAATAAACTTTCTGGGTGAAAAGTAATGTTTTGTGATTCTGAGACAATGTAACACCATCATGGTACGACCCAGACTCGGGATCTTGAAAGGGGCGCCGATTTTGACCTCTAATTTAGCTTTTGAGGAAATGTTAGACCCAAAACCCGCTCAAGTTCGTTGTGGTTTTAGTCTAATTTATTTCAAACTTGGCACAAATATCGATTTCTGAAATAGCTTGGACAAGTTTGTTTCAACAATTTCAAAATTACGGTAATTTCAGGTCTTTGAGAATTCGTAACTTTTTTTTACCTTAAATTATTTTCATTTCACCATCGTAATCGACGGAAAAAACCGCATTAATTAGCATTTTGAATTTACAACAATCCGTTGAAATTAAGATTTTGAAGAAGCGGTCAGTGTTGATGTTTGTATTTAAGTGTTATTTTTACCATTAAAAAAAGTTTTGTAAAAGTGCAAAATGTTAATTTGCGCAGATTTTAATACCGAATACGATGGTGAAACAAAATTTCAAAAAAAAGGGTAAAGATAAAGAAAACACTTTTGAAAATTTGCTTCTATCACGTAAGCGAGACAGCTGCGTAAAGCGGTTATTATACACTTCGTTTATTGAGATAGTAAAACACACAATGACCTTTCTTAATTGCTTAATGTCTGTACTTTGTGCCAGTTAGACTCGTACGTTAGCGTAAAGGGCAGTAACTGCAGTTTTTAACCTATAAACTTGAGTTGCGCAAGCTCGGACGTGCAGCACACTGAACGGTGCCTCAGCACCTTGGACACGTCGGCCCTTTTGTTTTGATACAAATAGACTAAGCCAGACCCCTTAAACGATTTGAGAATACTGTAAAAAACGAAAGAATGCAAAACAGGTTGTTCGATATTGTCACATTGGTTTTATTAAACGGGTTAATTGATTGTGATGAAGCAGGAGGCCGGGTCGTGGAATGTGGTAACTTGATACTCCGCTAGGAGCGCGACTGTCTGCGTCTCAGTGTAACCTTATTGCTCTCAGAGTTGCTGCTTATACAACTGCTTACATTACTTATATATATACATAATTGGTACGTTTCAGTCACAAATAGGTCTTCTTCAGTCTATCAATGTAGAGGAACAAGTTAAAGAATTGTTTTACATTCAAGTTAAAAAAAAAATATTACCTTAAAAAATTAACATGAAATATTATTACCTTTAATTTTTATTGTACAATACATTTAAAACCACGTGAATAATGATTCTGTGTCTAGGTTGCGCGCGCGCACGTGTGTGTGTGTTTGCGATGCTAAAAAGGTGGAAAAATAAACGACCTGGGATAGGGTACCGTCACTCCCCACAATGTGGGACTCAAGTTAAGTTCAACTCAAGTTAACAGATATTGCTAACCTAAAGAACCACCAAAATCATTCCTTTTCTGCAAATTCCCCCCCCCCACGGAACCGTCGCTAAACATTACTTCGTGGGGGTGGACTGGCTGTCCGCCTACCCATCTACAGCGTTGGCTCTCCTTTTTTGATCTTCAGTCATCAGCCTTACCACTGCGGCGAATCCTGCAATGGTCCTCCAGTTGGCCTCTGAAGTCATCTATGTCGCAACCAGATTTGTCGGTATAATTCTATCCCGCAGATATGTTTGCAGCTTCATTCTGTTCTCGTCGAATCTCTGACTCCGGACAAATATATGCTCCGCATCTTCCTCCACTGCTGGAAGACAGAGGGGACAAGCCGAGTCTGTTTCCAGCCTGAAACGGAACAAGTAAGCTCGGAAGTAACCGTGCCCAGTGAGAATCTGTGTGAGATAGAAGTCCACCTCCCCATGCTCCTTGTTACAACAATCCTGGATTTTGCCTGAGTTGGTGTGTCCATCGTCCATTTGCTGATTCGTCTCACCGTCCCTGCCAGGTATCCAAGGTCTGATTTCGCTCCTCTTTAATGGTCATTGTGTGACTATAACACTGCTCAGCACTTACCTTGCGCCGGTAGAGCCTCGCTCTTTCACTGGCCATTAGCTCCATTGGGGGTTCACTAGCTGCGAAGCATGCATAGTCGTAGAAAACTGTTAGGCAACCACTTACGATACGCAGCACCGTACTGACCTTGCGCGCATGACTCGCAACCGTCATAGCCTGGTTTTAATAACAACACCGTCAATACCATCAATGGTGAATCTGCCTAAAGGATTGGACTTCCGTACTGGTCTTCCGAAAGCCCGTCTGCGCCTTCAGCGAGTAGTTTAAGTCATCCATAGACAATCCTCTCCAGTATCTTCCCCGCTGTATCAAGTAAGCATATTGGTCGATAGGACGATGATGCTTCAGGAGACATTTTCTCTTTAGTTATCAGAACCAGCCTCTGCTCCTTCCATCTGGTGGGAAAAGTTCTATCTCGTAAGCAGCCATCCAGTACTTCTATGAAAGCTTCGGGAATGGTTTTAAGAGCGATTTTAAAAGCCGCATTTGGTATACTATCCGGGCCGAATGCTTTGGCGTCTCCGGTCCACTTGCACGCCTGATGCAGCTCATGTATCGTGATGGGTGGAATCACTTACAATTTCTGGTCTTATGGGCTCGGCCAAGTGTCGACACCACTCTGCGCACAAGAATGGTCACGTTGGCTGCTGTTGTAATTCAGCCAACCGCCCCATTACTACTTTATGGCCTTCCCCATGGATCTCTGTCAACCTCTTCACGCAAGTTTGCCCAACATTGGCACTTGTTCCGTTTTATAGCCTTGCGGAGCTCTTATTTAGCCACACTGTAGTTTTGTTCTGCTACCTATGAGTCGCGGTCCCTCCGACGTGCTCTCTGGGATTTCCTTCTGGCTCGGTGGCACTGAGAGCGAAGGGTTGCAATACCCTCGCTCCACCAAAAAGCAGGATTGTAATGCTCTCTTCTGGAGGTTCTTGTCATTGAAGCATCGCACGCACCATCCACTCCCTTTATCAACTAGTTAGCCACGTGCGCGCGTTTGTGTGTGTTAGCTGACGTTCGCAATATTTGTCCGATTTGATTTCAACGTATCAGAAAAATCAATAATATCTTTTACAAGTTTGTTAACAAATAATATGCGTTCACCAGTTTCAAAATGGCAATAATTTCAAATCTTTTTAAAAATTGTAAATTTATTTCTTAATTTTTTTTTGTTGGAAATCTGATTTTACCATCCTAATTAGCGTTAACAACTGCTTAAGTAAAACTAAATAAATCATTTTTCAAAATATATTGACGGTAGACAGGTTTCGTTTTTGTAAGTCAACGTAATTTGAAAGCTTAATTTTTTTTTTTAACGTCTTATAAGTTAGGACTAATTATAAGATTGTTTTGTTTTGCCAGTAAGTTTTTTTTTGTATTTAACGTCCGACTATTGTGCACACTTGGGCTAATGCAGACGATGTGATGATTTATAGCGTATGAAAAAATGCCAAGCCCTCGCCGGGAATCGAACCCGGGTCCTCGTGGTGAAAGCCCAGTACGCTATTAACTTTTCCACCGAGGCGGCTAGTTGAAAGCTTAAAATGTTTATATATAGGCTACATACTTTAATACTGGTTATAATGGCGAAATCAATAAGATGGTTAGATAGAAATAAAAAAAATTACTTTTACTAATTCGTTTCCAAGGTACGGGCAGATGACACCTACCTTGTTTGTCAAGATCCATCGAAATCGTTCAGTTCCTTTATTTACGCAAAGGGATTAACGTAAATTGCTTTTATTAAAAATTTTCTCTTGTATTTCGAGTTATGAATATTTATAAAAAATTACGATTTTATGAACCAATTTTACGTAAACTTTTACGTCATAAAAAAGGGTTTGAGAAGATGTTTTGTCTTCCATTCCATCGATATCTTTAATTCGTTAGAGTTGTTACTCAACGAAATCCGTCCAACAGTTTCAAAATGGCGGCGATTTTAAATCTTTAATAAAATATCTGAACTCTTATAAACCCTAAATATGCAGCGTTAAAAATCTGCATTTAAAATTTTTCAAACTTCGTTGAAAATAAAAAATTAATTTGACTGCTGCAGTGTTGTCCAGTTTCCTTTTTTCCATGTAATTTGAAATGATAATTTATGGAAGATAAACGCTGAATAATATGGTGAAGTCGGATTTTCAAAAAAGTGTAAACTATAACAAATTTTTATAATTCTGCTTGCATCACGTCAGCTAGAGAGGTAGCTACGTGTATACAGTAAATGAAAAATTTAAACGTAACATTATTTCGATTCTAAAAGCTCCCGGTCCGCGCACCCTAATTCCAGGACAATATATCACCAAGCCACGCCCGGTTACAAGATGGAGTAACACTTATCCGTTGTTAATGAGCGGAGCAAGTCCGTGGGTATGCAAATAAGGCAAGACGCGTGATGGCGTCAGTTATAACCTATCAAAGGTAACAACATCTGGTCCCAAGAGTCAGTAGAGACATTAAAGCCAGTATCCGACCCGGAGGACCAATTAGTTAGTAACACTTTGTGGGTTATCCGGCGTACAATCGGACGCTATAAGGATTCTTTTTATAGCGGTAATTTCTCAGAACCGTCCCGGTAGGGGATCCTTTTCTTTGGGTAAAATGTTCGCTATTTTAATGGGGTCCGTAATGCAGCTTTATTTACGTGTTTCGGTCAGTCCGGATGGATGCGCGCGCAGGGTGTGGTAATTAGATACAACTATAAAGTGTTTCGTGTTGCCAAGACAACGTCGGTCTTGTCGGATTTATTGAACCAGGTTTTTTGGCTGGGGCAAGTTTGCGCAAACTTGCTGCTTGCACGTCAGGGTAGTAAAAGTGTTTTTACTTTCTTACTATAAGTGTACTGAAAAATACGGTGATCTTACTTTGAGGTATCCATAGATATTCACGTTCTCTCATTCCAAAAACGTTGTTTTCACTTGAGTGTGTTGTTTCTCTATGATTTTTTATGATTTATCTATGATGTTGTTTATCTATTTTTGTTTATAATTTATCTATGATGATGTTTATCTATGATTGTCTATGATTTATCTATGATGATGTTTATCTATGATTGTCTATGATTTATCTATGATGATGTTTATCTATGATCTATGATGATGTATAGACATCACTATGAAATAGTTTACCGAATTCTGTGAAATTTCATATTTAAAAATAATTTATCAATATCATGATTTTATATATGTATATAACAGGCATATACAAAACTTTTAAACATTGTTGATTTTAATGTATGTACGTTTTCAATAAAAGTTGGTTTAAGTGTAATTTCTAAGGTTCCTCCCACTCGAAAAACTGGAAAGTTTGATGTAATTTCTCAAAATTGGTTCATCACATTTAGAGAATTAAGCCGATTTTCCTGTTTTTATGTCGACAGTTTTGGAACCGGATTTTCCAGGGAAATAGTAGACGTGTGAGAAAGTTTGTGCAATATTTTCGCAACTTGAGTTGTTCATTTGTTAAAAAAAAAACAACATTATTTTTTTTTTAGCCGAATTATAATATATAATTACTAAACGTGTTATTAATTAACGTGTTATAGTTGTTTATATTCTAAAATACATAAATATTTATACTAATAATTAAAAAAAACCGGCAGAGGTCGTAGTAGGTCTATATTCTTAATTAATTGCCTGGACACGTCAGCTCTCGTAACGTTTTCCGCTACTCTAACCCGATTATCGAGATATTTGCGAAAAATGTTATTTGTCCAATTTTATTGGTAGCTTAAGCTCTTTCGAACAAGCGTTGAAAATTGTGACAGGACAAAGTGTTCAGCCAGTGACTAACGTTAAATTAGAGGCGGCCATCGTAAAACGCAAGAAATATCTAATACCTCTTTATTATATTTCAAAATAATCGGTCAAAGAGTTTGGTGAAAACTGCGTAAGACTTTTTTTTGTTATTTTAAAGCGAAAAGCTCAATGAAGCTCAAACGTTCCCTAAATGTAAGTGTGAGTGTAAAGTGTTAAAGTCGCAAGTGTAGTGTTGTAAGTGTTAGACTCGGGTACCGCGAGGGACGTCTAAATCCTCTCAATAGGTGCAGCTAGTCTGCAATCCCTACAGGATACTACGTAAGATACACAACAAATCAAATGACGAAAGGTCGAGTTGAAACGGAGACCCCGCTTCGCTGAATCAATTAAAAATAATTTTGTTATTGCTTATATTAATCGTAAACAATACCAATAAACGTAAACTCAATTTGAATGGATTTTTTTTTGCTATTTTAAGGCGAAAAGCACATTGAGGATATTATCGTCTCCCTAAATGTAAGTGTAAAGTCGTAAGTGTAGTGCGTTAAGTGTAAGTGTCAGACTCGGGTACCGCGAGGGACGTCTAGATCCTCTCAATAGGTGCAGCAAGTCTGCATCCCTGCGGGGACTTTACAAGTGAAGTACGCTCAGTTATAACAATACGTAAAAACATTATTTGAGTTACGAATCTTCCAACCTAGGCTTAGGCCAATCAGAGGTGATTTCCGGTTTTTTTGCCGGAATAACTGAAAATATTAAAACGTTTTTAGTCTTTATTATCGTTCAATGACTACAGCAATCCCAACCAGCGTTTAGGTCTGCACGCATCGTCCCCGAAGTAAAACAGTAAACCTGATGGCAGGTAATTTTCAAAAAAGTGTTATGAAAGTTGTTTTTTAATATTTTTTTAAATTTTAAGACAAACAGCACATTACGGCTATTATCGCCTCCCTAAATGTAAATGTAAAGTGTTAAAGTCGTAAGTTTAGTGTTGTAAGTGTGTGTGTTAGACTCGGGTACCGCGAGGGACGTATAAATCCTCTCAATAGGTGCACCCTCCTGCGGGGCAATTTGAACGAAGGAACAACTGTTGTGATGCATTCCGTTTCTAACCTCTACAATTTTGAACGTTGTCTAAAGGTGCTTATTTCATGGTCTTATGAAGAATGTTTTAATAGTTAATTTTGTCAATGGAGATCCGCTAATAAGGACAAAACAGTCCGTTCACCGCAACAGTCCGAGTTTTACAAAACCAGTAACCGCTGCATCACCGACGTCGTTCACTTAATTCCCAGAGTACTTAAAGCTATTTTAACGGCATTTTTATTTCGAACCGTACCGAAGGTGTGGACGCCCTTCGGGTCGGATTTCATCGGAAATGGTCGTGTTTTCACGCCACGACCGACGTGATTAACTACGACTGTAAATAAGACATCCGTTAAGTCAATTAAAGTTGAAGCCGGAGAGCCAACTCGTGTACAGATTAGGATGGCAGCTACGTGGCCGCCATTTTAATAGTGCGGCTAATTAGACACGTCCGTGTTACAGCACATATCGGTCTGCGCATCCTTAGAGATAGCGACAGACAGAGGGTAAGAAGTTTCTGGTACAAATTAGCTGAGATCATTGTTACTCGATACCCAGGATTTGAGAGGTTGTTAAATATGCACGAGTATAGGATATATGCCCAGGCGTTGGTAGCCTATGCGTGCTTTTTACCTTAAAATAACTAACTATAAAATTCTACGTTATATAGCCTACACGTGTGTTGACACAGAAATTGATTTAGTACTTTGGATTTTATCACCTTACTGACAAATATCCGATTAACTGTTTAAAAAAAAACAGCTTCATTCAAAATCATTGTGAATAATCTTTTCACTTTCAGTAGAACTCTTATTCTTATTGATTTAATTATTAATCTTCACTACGTGTTTTATAATATTGTCATAAATCCCATTGCCTTCTGAATTTGTTGTTGTTTCTATCTTAATATTTGTTAATAACTAAAGTTGCACACAAATATCAACAGTACCGGCCTTTGGGGGGGGGGGAGCGAAGTCGGGCGGCGCTGTCTAAGTTTTTAAAGTTATCAATAATTTATAATATTATAATAAATTATAATTTTCAAATGCATATACGAGGTGTGTTCAGAAAGTAACGAGAATTTTAATTTTTTTGAACAAAATATTTATTTATTCTTCTACATTGATGTTGTCGCCTTCAAAATAGTCCACATTGGAGATTATGCACTTGTGCCAGCGCTTTTTCCAATCCTCGAAACACTTCTCAAACTCGATCTTTGAGATAGCATTTATTTATTTCAGCGATGCGCTTTTAATGTCATCTACGGCTGTAAAACGACGGGCCTTTAAGGTTCTCTTTATTTTTGGAAATAGGAAAAAGTCACACGGAGCCATGTCCGGCGAATATGGAGGCTGGGGCATCGTTACAGTACTGTTTTTGGCCAAAAATTCACGAACAAGCAATGAAGTGTGAGCTGGTGCATTATCGCGGTGCAAAAGCCATGAATTGTTTTTCCACAGATCCGGGCGTTATTTTCGGTTTGCTTCACGCAAACGGCGTTGACCATGTAGGTAGTACTCCTTATTGACCGTTTCACCTGGTGGCAGAAATTCATGATGCACTATGCCATTAATATCGTAGAACACAGTGAGCATAACCTTCACGTTCGTTGTCGAGCCTTTTTCGGTCTTGGCGAGTCAGAATGCCTCTACTGGGATGATTGAGCCTTAGTTTCGACGTCATATCCGTAAACCCATGTTTCGTCACCTGTTATAATACGTTTCAGTAATTACAGTCTGCATCGTCGTTGACTTCATTTAGTGACTCCTGAGCAACTTCCATTCGCCGCTGTTTTTGTTCAAAATTCAATAATTTTGGAACGAATTTTGCTGCCACGCGTTTCATACACAAAACATTGGAAACAATGTCATGACATGATCCAATCGATATGCCAACATCATCAGCGACTTCTCCAATTGTGATTCGGCGATTGTTCATAACCATTTCTTTCACTTTTTCCACGTTTTTATCGGTTGTTGATGTGCTGGGACGTCCAGGGCGTTCATCATCTTCAACGTCTTCACTGCCTTCTTGGAAACGCTTTACCACTCGTAAACTCTTGCTTTACTCATAGCATAGGCCTACTCACCATAGACCTTTGTTAACATTTCACAAACTTTGTTACACTTTATTGCATTTTTTACGCAAAATGTGATACAAATTCTTTGATCCATTTCTTTTAACAAACGAAAATCGCCGAGCTCATAAAAACACGTCTAACCTTAGTGGCTGTCACAGATAAAGTCAACAATAAAAACAGCTGAAAGTTTTATCATACTTCAAGGGCATGTATACAAACATAATAAAAAAATTGTTTGACAATCGGTCTCCCCAAGCCCGCGAAATTTAAAAATTCTCGTTACTTTCTCAACACACCTCGTATACCCATTTTTATTACATATTTTAAAATCGCGTCCCTTACATAATCGCCACAGTGAAGTTTGCCCGACCTGTCCAAAAGGCTAAGGCCGGCACTGACTATGAACTAACTTTGACATAATTTATTCTAACAATCCATCTCCATTCTGCATTTCCTTCCCCTGTTTCCGGTCTAAATCCTCATTACAAACTTTACATTTTGAAGTGTCGCTTTCTTCAACCTCCCGTGTTTTTCTTTTTCTCTTATTTCCTGCCAAAAAACACCCGATTATTTGCTTCATCTTTCTGCCACATAGGCAAAGAAACCCAAAAATTATCTTCCAGGATTTCATCTCTCTCCATTTTTGCAGTACTTCTTCAATCTTTCACTGTATGATTTTTGCGGCACATTTTTAATTTAATATTGCAATTCTGATCTCTTAAAGCGCTCATTCTTCTAATATTACCCGATTAACTTGAACTTTTTTCTTATTAAAATTTACTATACCGACTGTGCTGCATTCGATTACCTTTTCTCGTATATCGTGCATCCGGGCGCCGAGACCTCAATGTTGTGATTAAAGTTTTGTATTACTGAAAACGAACATGTCAAGACTTGCAAACAAGGTCCGGTCTCTTCAATTTCATAACCAATGCTACTTTAATGTTCTACGATAAGGCCAGTATGTATGGAAATACATTTCAGTTTTTTGAACAAACAGAAAGATTTACTGAAAAACTTCTAGCTGATTATGTGTTCACTGAATGGAAGGTTGTGTTCACCTTCTCTTATTTACACAATGAAGGTAGTACAATATGTCTTTTAGTTTAACTTCTGACAACAATGAACATGTCGTCATCATATGCTCAATTTTTACGAAAGTTTCAACATAATTTCAGAAGTTTTGGAAGTGATATTCGTGGGATTTAAAAGGATAAAAGTGTCAAAGTAGAAAGCTGCATAAACTATCGCTTTAAAGCAATGATATATAAGTGGAATAAAACATGTTGAACGAAACTACGAATGAAACTGGTGTCCGACAATGTGATAGTTAACTCATCAGCCGAAGCGGAAGTATCTGTACAGGATGTAAAGTATTCATCCTTTCACAGTTGATTTGTGTCGGAAAATGGATGAAAATCTAAAGAAACAAAGATGCAACAAATGAAGAAAATCGGTTTTATACAATAATATTAAACGAGCAATTTCTGTATGTTTGTATGTTCAGCGTATCTCGAAAACTGCCATAACGAATTTCACAAAACTTCGTACATAATCCTGTAACATTAAACGAGCAATTTCTGTATGTTTGTATGTTCAGCGTATCTCGAAAACTGCCATAACGAATTTCACAAAAAATCCTGTAACATTAATTTCTGTATGTTTGTATGTTCATAACTCGAAAACTGCCATAACAATTTCTGTAACATTAAACGAGCAATTTCTGTATGTTTGTATGTTCAGCGTATCTCGAAAACTGCCATAACGAATTTCACAAAACTTCGTACATAATCCTGTAACATTAAACGAGCAATTTCTGTATGTTTGTATGTTCAGCGTATCTCGAAAACTGCCATAACGAATTTCACAAAACTTCGTACATAATCCTGTAACATTAAACGAGCAATTTCTGTATGTTTGTATGTTCAGCGTATCTCGAAAACGGCTGTAACGAATTCCACAATCTTTATACATAAGGGATTTGTAGAGTGCAGATTCGATCATGCCAGTAAAAAAAATTGCAAAACGGCGAATTTCTAGCCTTAAATTTATATGGAGTGTATACCTATATACATTGCCGGTTTTCAGGTAGAGAAGTTCATATTCCTGGAATCACATTAGATTCAAGAAAAAGTAAACTTGGACGCACATTGGAGGCATCAATTTCCCGTTAGGCCAGCTTTTGCTATGACAATACATAAGGCCCAAGGACACACATTTGTATCAGTTGGGATATTCCTACTAACAGCAGTTTTTATGCATGGAATGTTATACATAGCTTTCTGCAGAGTTGAAAGGCGAAATGGACTGAAAATTCTCTTGCCCCCAGACAACACTCACCACACAAGAAATGTTTGGAAAGAAGTATTACAAGAACATTCGAATAATTATGTTCCGACAACAAATATGCAGATCGATGAAAATGTGGAGACTTGGAATTTCCCTGACAACTTTGAAGATTTTAATATTTGATCATTCGCACGGTTATTGAAGATAAATTTTTTGTTATTTCATTTTCAGAGTTTTATAATGTTTTAAATATCTATATTTTTTTATTATTTATTTATTGATTTTTATCAGAAAGAGGCTACATTATACAATTCTTTAATACATGTTCATTTTTTACTGAACGCGTCCACATGTATATACGTTTATTTTGTAAATATTTTGTACATGTTATTTAATTTTATTATATTGAACATCATTTTACAAAAGTTTGAACAAAAGATTTCAAAGTATTACAACAAAATTTCAAAAATAAACTTTAGGAGCGTATCTCGGTCACGCGGTACTACAGACATTAACAGAGCAATGAAAGAGGACCAATGGTTGTGCGTAAATGAATGAATGGTTGAAGTAGATGCTACAAATAATACGTTTATTAGTTTTCTTAAACATGTCTGACACCCTCAACATGCAGTACGTTTCCGTCAACCAATCAAAAACAAATTGGTAAATCTCTCTTCTGGCACCTCCACCCTTATTGGCTGAACACGTCACAGTTGGGGCGAATCTGGCCTCCATTCGGGTGCAAGTAATGCGTACATCATCGTTTATATCCCTCGGCCAAGCTTAATGTACCGCAACGTTACGCTACCAACTTTACAACAATAAAATTCCCTGTAACGTATATCCGTATAATACATTTTATTGAGTGGAAATTACTGCGCTTGATGCCACATGTGTCGGGCAGTTTCAGGCGTTTGTTGGTTTAAGAGAGCGTTGGAAATTTATTTGTTGTTTACTTTCAGCGGTGAAATATTAGTGTTTTATAAAATTCGTGTGGCCTTTTTGGCTGTTTTTTATGTCTGTTATTTTAAACAAATGGTGCAAGCACAAACTTTTGCCATATGAAGATTCATAATGCACTTCACTGTACCGGTTTTCAAATTAAAGATACTTGACTGCAAAAAAACCAGCAAAGATCAAGGTGTGTTTGGTTTCTTTCAATTTACTAAATAACCGATTTTTTTTTATTAATTTTTTGTCCTCATGGGACCACTTTAGTGTAAATTTCAGTTCTTCCCAACATCGGGCTGTAATTTTTTTCTCCAATAATCCCTCATTCGATCAGATCTTTGCTTCCTGACGGCATCTGTGATCACTACCTTCTTGTGTCTCTTCGGTTTATCCACTTTAAATTTATTAGTCTTAAGAATGCGTGTTATTTTACATTTGTCTGTTGCATCATCCATTTTCAGTCCTATTTCACTGAGGTCTCTGAGGACGTGTGTGATGTATATTCCGTGTGTTTTCCTGTTGATGCTTCTCATTACCAGTTGTCTCAGGATTCTGTCCTCCGGCATTTTTAATATGTGAAAGAAGTGGGAAATTCTTCGTTTTTCCATTACAATGAGAACTGGGTCGATATATTTGTATACTGTTTCTTTGGTTATTATAATAACCGAATTTATTATAATAAAGTTTCGAACCCTAACTTAAGTTATGGAATCATTTATATGACATAACGTGACCCGAAATCTAATGAACTGATAGAGAAATCAGGCTGAGATAATACAGTTTTTCGACAATCGTCTTCGACCCGGATTTTTTGAAAAAATAGCGACGCAAATGTTTCC
The DNA here is from genome assembly GCA_022606455.1 of Callitettix versicolor. Taxonomy (NCBI): domain Eukaryota; kingdom Metazoa; phylum Arthropoda; class Insecta; order Hemiptera; family Cercopidae; genus Callitettix; species Callitettix versicolor. The sequence continues at coordinate 12,005,466 of CM040190.1, forward strand.
CAGTCAACAGTTTTGTTTGGACACTCATGCACTATATTTCAGCAATATTGTGATCGTTAGAGTCGACGTGATTTTGTTACGCACAATGAGGCAATGTTTGACAAATTGTCCCAAAGTTTCGTGAAGCTAAATTATATTTATGAAATGAGTCACACACACCTACACACACATGTACAGGGTTGTTGAAGCGTATTTTACAGTTAGTTGGAGGTAGGGATGACATCCAATGGGTCACATGGAGTAGTAGAGATGATACTATCTGTGAAATATTGCTATATGTGAAAACTGATACTGCTACTTTTCAATACCTGTTAAATTAAACTGTGAATTGTGAAATAATGTCTTGGCTGATCTGTTAGTAGCTATTGCTTCTTTATATAGGCTAATATAAATCAGAAAAACAAACAAAATCAGGTATTTTATCTACACAAATACACAATTCTTCTACACAACACTACTTGTGCAAAAAACATTCGCTATACTAAATAAATAATACCAACAACAAGCTAAATCTGGCGGGAAACAACTGTGCGCGCGCAGTTAGCAATATCAATATTTATCTCGTCTCAGTAATTCCGCACTAACAAAAGTGTGAACAGTTAGTGCGTAGATAGGTAGGACTAAACTGTGAACTCATTACGCATGCGCAGGGCAAAGCGACGCGATCTTAGCGGAAATAAAAGAAACTAGTGTCACGGATTGGTTGAACAGATTTGGGAGATTTCAGTTCACAGTTAGTAACAGTTTAACTCAGCCATTCACTGTTATATAAATATGTGAAATTTGACTATCTGTGAAAAAGTAACAGTTCTGTGATATCGCTAGCATCTCTAGTCAGTTACTACTTAACCTTTAGAAAGAACACGAGGTGAGTAGATAAGTTCCACTCGCAGATTCGTTACATTGGAACACCAAAAGGATAGTGGCAATGATTTAATCATACTATTATCACGTATACAAGTTTTAGAGCATTCATTTATGAAATATTTGTTACCGGCTATAAAAATTTAAATTATTCATTTTCCAGATTCCAGATTTGCTTAATAAAGCGATAAACGTATTTCGCCCATTTTAAAAAGGTGTTTCCAAAATAAGCTGCCAAACGTCTGCAGTGATTTTCTCATTATGTTAAAACAAAGAAAAATATTTCTGAACATAGTTCCGGTAATGCTTTGTTTTCCTGCTAGCCGCCATTTTGGTTTTTTACTAAATATTTTTACCTGTGGAATTGTTTGACTAATTACGACGAAATTTTGTATGATGCTGAGATAAAAACCTACTGTTAAAAACATTTTTATCTAAAAGTAACTTTTTAAAATGGCAGACATTTTGAAATTTTCCGACCCAAATAACGCGATAACGATTAATTTCATGAAAAAACCGCAGTAGTAAAAAAAATTTTTTTTAATTTAAAATAAATTAGCGTTCTTGTCTTTTTTTATTTGCTCTATTATTAGATAAGGTTTTTATTTTTAACAATAGTTCTTTATCTTTGTAAGTAGGCCTAACTTGCCAAATTTTAACGTAATTCGTCAAACCATTCGAGAGAAAAAAATATTTAGTGAAAATAATACAATAAAACCACTGCAAACGTTTGGCAAGTTATTTTAGAAACACCCTGTATAAATAAAACACTTCTTTAAACTCCGGGTGTAGAATTATCCTTCGAAATATCAAAACCGATTGTTCCAAGATTCTTTATAAACTCTTTTATTTTTTATTGAGAAAAAGTAAAATATATTCATACGATATACTGCAATAATTTATGGTTGTTTAGTATCAGTTTATTGCTTCATGAGATTGTAAGGGAGGATGGTCTCTGGCATCGCGATCAAAGGACCTTTTGTGCATCACTTGAATGAATTTAAATAGGATTTAATGTTTAGTAAACTGGCGTACTCAACGGGTTTTGACAGTTCACTGGCTAGCTAATCCTACTGGAGATCTTCAGGGTTCTGGAAGCGAAACACCCTAAGCCTCCTGCTGACAATGTCCTTATAATCATAGATTATGTATCCAGCAACTGTAATTTTTTTCTATCCTACATAACTTAGGCACGGTTTATCCGTGGTACACCCTCATACCTATAACAGTCCCATAGTTTTCCAAAGTTGCCCTTTGCTCAGTATTTTAATGTTACTGGCTAACAACCCTCCAGTCTTGCATAGGTTTGCTCACTCTTCGTCTCTTTTTCACTATAATAGAAGCTGGTGTTACTCTCTTCACACCTCAGACTAGGCTTTTTCTGCACGTCACAGACTCCAGATAGTCCAAATTTTATCTATGTTCTTCGTGAGTCTTAGAACAAGATAATCGCTTGGTCTTCAATTTCTCTAGGATCTCATGTAAGGCAGAAAACCAGCCTTTTCCACTTCAACACTGCAATTCACAAGCAGATGTCCTGCTGGTAGTACAATCTGCATTTCAGCTTCTCTTAAGCTAATGCCATAGTAAATGCTTCTTGGATGCGCCATGTCGTGACACAAAGTCAATAAAGTCTGTCAGGTTGGCTCTATTTAGTGAGAGACTTGTCGTTGTAGTTTGTGATAAAGTTAATTACACTCTTTCTCAACCCAATTCTTCAATTTGTTCCACTAATTTTATTATAATAATTTCTCCAGTTTTGGATCAATGTACGAGGTTTGTTCAGAAAGTAACGAGAATTTTTAAATTTCGCGGGCTTGGGGAGTCCGATTGTCAAACATTTTTTTTATTGTGTTGGTATAAATGCCCTTGAAGTATGATAAAACTTTCAGCTGTTTTCATTGTTGACTATCTGTGACAACCACTAAGGTTAGACGTATTTTTATGAGCTCGGCGTTTTTCGTTTGTTGAAAGAAATGGATCAAAGAATTTGTATCAAATTTTGCGTAAAAAAATGGAATAAAGTGTAACAAAGTGTGTGAAATGTTAACAAAGGCCTATGGTGAGTCTGCTATTAGTAAAACAAGAGTTTAAGAGTGGTATAATCGTTTCCAAGAAGACGTTGAAGATGACGAACGCCCTGGACGCCCCAGCACATCAACAACCGATGAAAACGTGGAAAAAGTGAATGAAATGGTTATGAACAATCTCCGAATCATAATTAGAGAGGTCGCTGATGATGTTGGCATATCGATCGGATCATTTCATGACATTACCAAAACATGCTTTCCAATGTTTTGTGTATGAAACCCGTGGCAGCAAAATTCGTTCCAAAATTGTTGAATTTTGAACAAAAACAACGGCGAATGGAAGTTGCTCAGGAATCACTAAATAAAGTCAACGACTATGTAGAATTACTGAAACGTATGACTGAAACAGGTGACGAAAAATGGGTTTACGGATATGACGTCAATCATCCCAGTGGAGGCATTCTGCCCGCCAAGACCGAAAAAGGCTCGACAAGTGCAGTCGAACGTGAAGGTTATGCTCACTGTGTTCTTCGATATTAATGGCATAGTGCATCATGAATTTCTGCCACCAGGTGAAACGGTCAATAAGGAGTACTACCTACAAGTTCAACGCAGTTTGCGTGAAGCAATCCGAAAAAACGCCCGGATCTGTGGAAAAACAATTCATGGCTTTTGCACCGCGATAATGCACCAGCTCACACTTCATTGCTTGTTCGTGAATTTTTGGCCAAAAACAGTATTTTAACGATGCCCCAGCCTCCATGTTCGCCAGACATGGCTCCGTGTGACTTTTTCCTATTTCCAAAAATAAAGAGAACCTTAAAGGGACGTTTTACAGACGTAGATGACATTAAAAGCGCATCGTTGAAAGAACTAAATGCTATATCAAATATCGAGTTTGATAAGTGTTTCGAGGATTGGAAGAAGCGCTGGCACAAGTGCATAATCTTCAATGGGGACTATTTTGAAGGCGACAACATCAATGTAGAAGAATAAATAAATATTTTGTTCGAAAAAATTAAAATTCTCGTTACTTTCTGAACACACCTCGTATATTCTGTATATTTTTTGTCCCTTTGTTCATCAGCCTTCTCATATCCTTCATAACCTCTGCGACCATCCCAATGCAACACTGGTAACGTTCCTACACTTACTTATATTTCGTTCCTTATTCTTTTTTGTGCGATACCTCCCAAACTGTTTATTTTTGGAATACAGGGTCCGTCAATGAAACGGGATGATTGTAGGTGGCCTTGAGACAAAGTTGGCAGATAATGGGGTGATGGTTACTGGCGCTTCACCACCTGCACAATCTACCGTTTAGTTGCAATGGATCGTTGGACGGGTGAACAACGCAACTAGGCGGTGAAAGCGTATTATCAAAATGGCTAAATTTTTTTGCAAATTCGACGTGCTTTCCGACGTTATTTTAACATACCGCGTAACCGGCCTGTTCCGTCACATAATGAAATTCGAACAGGGATAAACAACCTCGAACAAACGGGATGAACGTCTTAAAAAAGAAGCGGGAGTGTAAAAACTGTTCGAACACCTGACAACATCGCTGCTGTTCAACAGGCTATGGTTAGAAGTCCTCGCCGATCAGCCAAACATGCCCTTCGCATTGGAATAAGTGACACATCTGGGGGGGATAGGCCCTACCTGATTTTGTTTTGCGGGGATACCTAAAAACGAAAGTGTTTCAAGCAGATCCACCCACAATCATTGAAGTAGACGATCAAAGTAGACGAGATTGCTGCAATACCTGTCAACATGCTGCGAGAGGTCAGGCTCCAGGAATGCCTTAACTGCAATGGAGGGCATTTGGTAGACGTAGTGTTCAGAAAATAATATTTTTTCGTATTGTATCCATAATGGCTATTCTTGTACTTTAATTATTTACTAAAAAAATACTAAACAAGTTTTTTTGCAACAACGAATTACTTAATTTAATCATCCCGTTTCACTGGCAGAACCTGTGTAACGACAAAAGATATTCTTATTGCTCTTTTACGTCGTTTTGCTTTCACGTACTATTGCTTATGTTTGCTTTATCTGATAACCCTTCTCGTATTAAAGCAACAGTAGTACCGGGTGTTAAAAAAGAACCGTTCTGTATTTTATACTAAAATCGACACAAAAACAACGGTGACCCCGACTGTCACGCAGTGTATCTCTGCCGTTCTATTTATTTGGCTAATAAAATTTAATGTTAAATTTACGCGTTGACGCTGAAGTGCGATGAGAAATGAGGCGAAACGTAATGAGGGAGCGATATCTCATCGCAGGCGTCAGCGTGTCTTGGACGCGGCAAGGAATTTGTGAGCGAATAAGATATTACCGTCACCTGGAAGTCGGAAAATAACTGCTCAACAGCTGTTCGGTTATTGCTCGTACGGAATCAGCTGTTTACTGAATATTTTTTGAAAATTTTAAATAATTTCGAACTTTTATTTAAATTCGCCCGTAAGTGAAATTGTATTCGGTCAGTTTGAATTTTGTTTGCACAAAACGTTGCATAAACATTCTCCCGAAAATTTGTTTATCAGGTTCTACTAGTATCTGTAACGTATTGAAGACCAATAACCCAATTTAGCGCAAAAAGGTTGAAGTAAAAAGAAAATTATACAAAATATTATGATGATACTCCAAACCAGATTTTTCGAATATTAGTAAATATTTGAGAACATTTTTTTAATGAAAATTATTAGATTGTTTGATGTGTTACAGACCTTCTTCTCACACCATTTAGAGTTGTAACTAGAGAGACTAGCTGCACCTATGAGAGGATTTAGACGCCCTTCGCGGTACCCGAGTCTAACACACAGTTACACTTACACTACACTTACGACTTTAACACTTTACACTTACACTTACGTTTAGGGAAGCGTTAATAGCCTCAATGTGCTTTTCGCCTTAAAAAAAAATTATAGTTGTGACAAAATTTAAAATAACATTTAGTTTCATAAAACATGTTCAGTTTCAATGAAATCTGTTTATCTCACGCGTTTAGTGTCCCATGAGGTGATCTTCCTGTTGGATTAATGAGGACGAGGGATCAGCGTTAACGATAACATTAGGGTGATCCAACGTCAGTAACTGCATCTCTAACAACCTTGAGCTGCGCAGTTCAGCGACGCAGCAGACTGTTAGATGCTTAGCCACATCGACCACCGAGCCCTGACCCCGTGACATGACTTGAAGCCTCAATTTTTGAATGCGTTAATAATTTTGTTATGTAGGATCCCTATCTCTCCCGATACTTAAGTCAGACCAAGTCTGTGACAAGTAAAATACGTTCGTACATGATAAATACCAGTAAGCTTTTTTCTTACACTGTTTTGTTAAAAATTGGAATGAATTAACTTTTCACAAGTTTTACTGTAAAAAAAAAAATAGCGATCGGTTTTCAATGACGTATTTAAAGAATCGAAAAATTGTGTGATTTTACCGGTAAAGACAAACTAATTAATAAAACGAATATTATATTTTTTAAGATTTAAATGTTTTCACTTTGAAATATATGAACGGCTTTTCTGTGAAACTAACTTGTACGAACTTGGAAAAACTACCATTTTTCTCATAATAATGTTTTTTTGTTTGTTATTTTAAGGCGAAAAGCACAATGAGGCTATTATCGCCTCACTAAATGCAAGTGTGAGTGTAAAGTGTTAATGTCTTAAGTG
>CM040190.1:12017045-12097045 GCA_022606455.1 Callitettix versicolor
TAAAATGTAACCGGCTTGAGTTATGCAATCTGGTCGAACAGTGTTACCAACCTGATATGTTTATAATGCAGCAACATCTTCATTCGATCGCGGTGAATCATTTTCACGATCATATGTGTGCGCGCGGGCGCGTCTACACTCACCACCTGCGAATGCGCTAGTTTCAAGGGCATTCTCAACCATGGGTTTCCATTGACTGAGAGGAGTCTTGAAGGTTGAAGCATTCCACCAAGCTGTACACGTACGAATTGCTCCAAACATTTCTCTCCGGATTACCGTCCATTCTCTAAGTATCGTGGTCTAACTGCCCTCCTGGTCACTGGGAAAAACGGACATTTTCTTCTTTTGGAGAACTTGCTAATGTTCAGCCTCTCGTTTTTGTTTAATTAGTAATTCAAAGAACGGTAAACCTCGCAGTATATTCTTAATTAAATAAGTAAGCCTCCTCGGTGGCCTAGTGGATAGCGTACTAGGCTTTCACCCCGAGGACCCGGGTTCGATTCCCGGCGAGTGCTCGGCATTTTCATACGCTATAAATCATCCCATCGTCTGCATTAGCACAAGTGTGCACAATAGTCGGACGTTAAAAAAAAATCTTAATTAATTGTCTGCCCCCCTCCACGACAACATTCTGAAGTCCCCGCAACCTTTTCCCGCCAATTTAATCGGTAACCGTTATATTTAGGAAAAATATTTCTGGACCATCATTATTAGCACTTTTAAGCTCTTTATCAATGATGCGTTCAAAATTATTTTAGGTCTTGCCGTTCAGCCAGTATTAAAACAAATAACCATCAATTACACTAGTCATTCTTTTTATATTCTTCTTTTCTGCTAGGATTATTTTCACAATGTTCAGTATAATAATCTGTATTCCCTAGCTTCGTCAATTCTACATTCGTTGACACGTTTCGGAGAACCTCCATCTTCAAAAACTATATCTATACTGGTCACCAATATTATGGCTCGTCCTATTTATAATTTTCTAGCTCCACCTCGTACCCGTACTCTATTCAACACGTGTTGGAGTTAGAAAATTATAAATAGGACGAGCCATAATATTGGCGACCAGTAAAGATATAGTTTTTGAAGATGGAGGTTCTCCGAAACGCGTCAACGAATGTGGAATTGACGAAACTAGGGAAGGCAGATTATTATACTGAGCATGGTGACACTCCTCATTGTTAACTCAAAAGCCGCCATCTTAAAACGGAATGAATGAAAGCAAATCTAACCCATACGTCGTGCGGGCATACAAGGTAGCTTAGCAATAAATTTTTAAAAAATGGTCATTGCGTTTGACCAAAATTTCGTACACTTGTTATCGTTAAATCAAAACCGCCATCTTGAAATTTAAGTGAATAGAAAAAAATCGTACACATACATCATTTTGGCTTTATACAAGGTATCTTATTAATTTTCCAAAACAATCGATCAATTCGTTTGCCCAAAACTGAAAACAAACACACAAACTAAACGCCGAACGGTCGAGTTGAAACAGAGACCGTTTAGTCAAATATCTTTGTTAATATGAATAAGTATTTAAAATAATAATTCAACGTCTATTAAAATTATTGAATTTCACAGAGTAACCACACTTAAATCAATCTTTATATGGATGATTGAAATACGAGGTTTGGTGTAAGAGCTCTACAACGAATTTAAAACTAATAATAAATGTATACCTGCCTAATTTCCGGACTGTCTACTGGAGGCGATTCGACCCTTTCGTAGCTGACCATAGGGGCAACTGATTAGGGGCATCTCTAAATTTCACCGATTGTGGGGGCTTTTCACCATCACCCGTCGGTAAAGTGATAGTGACTTATTGTTGAACAGTCTTTTTAACGAAGATCTTTAAGGATTCGTGACAGTAAATCAGTTTCTTCATAATCTTTGGTACAAGCTTTACTTAACTTTATCTGTACGTAGTGTTCCACTAGCGAGTAAACGGTAAGTCGGGTAGTTACGTGATGGCAGTCGATTACCAGATTGCAATAACAAAACGGAATAAAAGTGAACTCATTCAAATTTCCAACAATATTGTCCTCCCTTTTTTGAAAAACTGACTTTCAGTTAAGTCAATTTTACAATGTGCGTAAATTAATATTTTCAATTTGAAACAACGTTGAAAACACGAAAATAAACCCTGACCGCCGACTAGTCGCTTCAGTATTTTTAATTATCTTTTAAATTTTGAAATGCTAATTTATTTAAATCTTAACGCCGTCAAAAATGGTGAAACCTGATTTTAAAAAGTTATATGTTATTTTGAATGACTGCATTTTTTAAGAAGGTTGAATGGATTTGCAGGTTTTAAGAATTTATCAAAGCTTTCACCGAAGTAAATTATAGTGCCAAGTTTGAAGCAAATCAGAAGACGTACGTATTTACGTACAAAAAAATTGAACTTCCTTTAAAAAAGTGATCTACAGGTTAGTTTAGTCTGAGATCTCAATTGGGTCTGATTCTTACCAAGATGACTGTCCCAATAGCTCATTTTCCGGCGGAAATTTTGTAAAAAAAGAGAACAGCTCTTTTCAGACGCGATGTAAGCGAATAACAAAAAATATTTATTTCGAGTTATTCTTTTTTTCACCATAATAATCAGTATTAGAGTATGCAATCACATTTTCAAAAACGGGCACAAATAAATCTATAAAAGTGATGCATAGGTTAGATTCGGCATTAATTTCTTGTTCCCGGAAGTGGGGCGTATACGAGGTGTGTTCAGAAGTAGCGAGAATTTTTAAATCTCGCGGGCTTGGAGAATCCTATTGTCAAACATTTTTTTATTATTATGTTGGTATACATGCCCTTGAAGTATGGATAAAACTTGCAGCTGTTTTCATTGTTGACTTTGTCTGTGACAGCCACTAAGGTTAGACGGGTTTTTATGAGCTCGGCGATTGTCGATTGTTAATAAAAATGGATCAAAGATTGCGTAAAAAATGGAATAAAGTGTGTCAAATGTTAACAAATGCCTATGGTGAGTCTGCTATGAGTAAAGCAAGAGTTTATGAGTGGTATAAGCGTTTCCAAGAAGGCCGTGAAGACGTTGAAGATGACGAACTCCCTGGACGCCCCAGCACATCAACAACGATGAAAAAGTGGAAAAAGTGAAAGAAATGGTTATGAACAATCGCCGAATCACAATTATATAGGTCGCTGATAATGTTGGCATATCGATCGGATCATGTCATTACATTGTTTCCAATGTTTTGTTTATGAAACGCGTGGCAGCAAAATTCGTTCCAAAATTGTTGAATTTTGAACAAAAAACAGCGGCGAATGGAAGTTGCTCAGGAGTCACTAAATGAAGTCAACGGCAATGCAGAATTACTGAAACGTATTATAACAGGTGACGAAACACAGGTTTACGGATATGACGAAGGCTCAATCATCTCAGTGAAGGCATTCTGGCTCGCCAAGACCGAAAAGGTCTCGACAAGTGCGGTTTTTCGATATTAATGGCATAGTGCATCATGAATTCCTGCCACCAGGTGAAACGGTCAATAAAGAGTACTACCTACAAATTCAACGCCGTTTGCGTGAAGTAATCCGAAAAAAACGCCCGGATCTGTGGAAAAACCATTCATGGCTTTTGCACCACGATAATGCACCAGCTCACACTTCATTGCTTGTTCGTGAATTTTTGGCCAAAAACAGTACTGTAACGATGCCCAAGCCTCCATATTTGCCGGACATAGCTCCTTATGATTTTTTCCTATTTCCAAAAATAAATAGAACCTTAAAGGGCCGTCGTTTTATAGCCGTAGATGACATTAAAAGCGCATCCCTGAAAGAACTAAAGGCTATCTCAAAGATCGAGTTTGAGAAGTGTTTCGAGGATTGGAAGAAGCGCTGGCACAAGTGCATAATCTCCAATGGGGGACTATTTTGAAGGCGACAACATCAATGTAGAAGAATAGATAAATATTTTGTTCAAAAAATTAAAATTCTCGTTACTTTCTGAACACATCTCGTATATGCCATGTACGCTCCTTGGCTTATATTTAATTTCAATGAGTTTAATAATTTCGATGTGAGAGGATAGAAGTCGGGCTTATTGAGCGCTGCAGCCATTACAACACTACCTGCAGGCAGATTCATTAAAGAAGAGGAAGTGGACCACTGTACGGCGTAAATGCCAATGCTTCCTAGAAACTTTGCGCGACCTGTTAATTACCGCAATCAAGACGTTAAATCAAGGAGGCAGTGGGTTAATCAATCATTCTGAACGCAGCCGGCCGCTCCTAGAGGCTTGACTGCACTCTTGTGTACCTGGTTGGAGCAACTAGATTTCTTGAAAACCAAAATTTCACTTCAGTTTTTACTTACGTCAGTTAGACCAATGAGGATCAGCGTTAATGTTAACTGTAAGGGTAAAACAACGGCAGTAACTGCGTCTTGAAGTAAACACCTTGAGGTGCGCAGTTCATCGACCATTGAGCCTTCCAAGAGTTCCCCACTAATAGTGTTTACAAAAAAATTATTTCGAGTGAAACTTTCGACCGAGGGGACAAGTAATCTGAACCCAAACTTAATTGTTTTTAATTTCTCGAAGGAAAAACACATTGTTTTTGTAAAATAACCGTTAAAAACCCGGTTTTAACTAAACAGGCTGTAACGACTTTTTTGTAAAATTTTGCAAAAATAATTCCAAAACGCAGTGGACTATAAAAATTTTGCTTTCAGAGCTATCGAGGAAAAAACGAAAATAGTTCTAAAAATCGGTTCATAAAATTTTGCTATTATTTGAAGATTGATAATTCAACTCACTGGTGCGAAATTTAATTTAAAGAATATTGTTCGAAAATAAAAAATGGAAAATCCCAAACAAACAATGTTCGCAGTGTTTTTCTGAACTCCAGTTTATTACGTTACGCACACTTAAACTTTGATCCTTTACGTGGTGGCGTAATATGCAGAATTTTCCAGTTATCTGTACGTAATTTCTGAACAGAATATTTTGGATGAATGCGAGAAAGTTTGTGTAATATTTTTGAACCAATATTTTTTTAAAGTGAAAATCAGCAATAATTGAGCCATACAGAGTTATAAATATGTAAACAAACGGACAATTTTAAAGTTTAATTTAAAACCATTAAAGTTATGTTTGCATTTTTTAATATTTTTTGTGTTGACAATAGACTCAGTGAATAGTAATTTTTTAAAGTTATTTCTTCATAATGCGAAGGATACAGAAAACAATATTGTGATAGTGAAGGAGATTTAATTTGATTTTTGTTTGTTTGTATAATGTCCGACTATTGTGCACACTTTTAACCAACTCTTGGTCCAATATGTAATGTGTTGTACACAGGTGGTTGCAGCTAACATATGTAGTACGACATGATTATGTACGTCGGGGTATTTAAAAAAACTTTGGACCAATATATAATTGGATATATACAGTTACTTGTGTCGTCAGACCAAAAAAGTGTTTTTTATTTTGGTTTCTGTCAGAATTTGGTTATTTCATAACGCTGAGGACTAATAGAATTAAGGGATTTTGATAAAATTTACTCTCTTTATTTGTTTCACCCAACTTTGGGATACACTAAATCAATCACTTTTTAATGTTCTGTACCTTCCTCGTAGTCCAGTTTTGCTTCATTCGTTGTGATCTTGTTTTTCTTTCTTCATCAGAGATTTGGATCGTTCGCTTGGATTTGACTTTGCCTTGGAACCGTTGCTTCTTGTCCTTGGTTATTGTTTTGGCTGTTCTGTCCATGAGCATAGTGTCAGTGATTTATAGTTCTGTTATGTCTTTCTCTGTTTCTCTAATCCAAAGTGGTTTGGCTCTTGTATTGTGAACGTAGTCAAATATTTTTTTGGCTAGTCTATTTTTGTCCATTCTGAGGATGTGCCCATAAAAATCAATTCTCCTTTTTCTTATTGTGTCTGATAGTGTTTCAGTTTTTTGGTAAATAGTTTCATTACTGATGTGGAGTAATTGGTTGTTACGGAATTTTGGGTTTAAGATTTTTCGTAGTATATTTCTTTCTTTGGTCTCCAGCCTTTCAAATGGGCCCTGGGTTGTGAGAGAAAATGTTTCAGCTGCATATAAGGATTCTGGTTTAATTACCGTATGATAATGCCTTATCTTTGTATTCCAGGAGAGGAACTTCTAATAAAAGTTACAATGTAACGCAATATTTTTGTGTGTTTAACGTCCGACTATTGTGCACACTTGGTCTACTACAGACGTTGGGATGATTTATAGCGTATGAAAATGCCAAGCCCTGGCCGGGAATCGAACCCGGGTCCTCGGGGTGAAAGACCAGTTAATTTAAAACCATTAAAGTTATATTTGTATTTTTAAATATTTTCTGTTTTGATAATAGACTCAGTGAATGGTAATTTAAAAAAATTTTTTTTCATAATGCGAAGTAGACAGAAAAAAATATTGTGATAGTGAAGGATATTTATATTGGATTTTTTTTTTAACGTCCAACTATTGTGCACACGATGGGGTTAATGCAGACGATGGGACGATTTATAGCGTATGAAAATGCCAAGCCCTGGCCAGGAATCGAACCCGGGTCCTCGGGGGGAAAGCCCAGTACGCTATCAACTAGGCCACCGAGGCGGCTAATTTATATTGGAACTGTAATAGGCTACATTGCCCAAGTTCATAAAAAAAATACAGCAGTCATGTCACTGGCCGGCAGAACAATGAATAAAATGTAATTAGGTTCCAACTGTTAATACGCCAACAGTTTTGAAAATTGTGTTGTTTGGCAAATTTATATAAATATAAATATATAAATTTTATATAAAATAAATATAAAACTGTTGTAACCCATATAGTTTACAATTGAGAAAGTGTCTACACTTTCATTTCAGAAGTGAACTGGAAAGAGAACCTTAATCGTCTTTAGTTTCTGCAGTTGCCTTGTAAAGCGCTTTTCGGAATGGAATTCATGTAGAAGCATCGAACAGGCAGTTTTTTGTGCCAAAGGGTTTCGTTTCAAGCTTTTTTTTAAACTGTTAACACTACAAACCGCAACTCACTGTTTTGTTTGAACGGGTAATACAGACGTCTCAGCCACGGGTGTTGTGCACCTCCGCGCCACACGTTGTCCGTCCATCGGTTTATGTCCCACGAGGAATGCGGCTCCAAAATATTTCCCCCACAAATATGGAATAAAGTCATAGTGGAACCAGTTTATTGTTTTCAAAATAAAATTGAAGAAGTCATTCGTAGAAGTATTCGGGATTCCGACGAAAATTGCCGATCGTATCTCGGGCAGGAATGTTTGTATTTTAACAAGCCGGTGGGGCGTGAGATTCGGTGATCCAAATTTGGAATTTCTCGACCGAAAACAGAATGTGCCTACGCCACGTACGCTGGTAAAAACAAAAGTCGTAAGGCTGGGAATAAAGATAACGTAAAACGTTTTCCACTTGTGTCTGTGTCTAGGTTTCAAAATTATTTCAAAAATCTATTTTCCAGTTTACGATGCTTAAAATACAACCCCCTCCCAAAACGCTTAATCTAGTCTCCTGGTAAACCTTGTGTACTTAATTGTACTTGATTTATCTGGGTTGTCCTTCGATTAAAGCAGTGAAGTAGTTACAGTAAACATTTAATATCCAATTATAACCATGTGTATGAACGTGCACATAACCTGTCTCTTAGAACTTGTACAAGATGGTAGACTTGTTCCGTGTACCCATACGCCGTTGCATAATGGAGTCCATTTTCATCAGTTTTATAACTAGCTCATAGAATAAAGTATCTCTCCTATTTCGCTCATAAGGTTGAGTCACTTTTTTACACTCTGTATGAAAAGTTATAGTAATGCCATTTTAGATTGATAATAGCAACCAAACTCCATTTACAAAGACAAGCCATTGTCTATTTTCCAGGTCCACGTAATCCAAAAGAATGGTTTTGTTTTGTACGGTGTCCATTTCGGTAAACTTAATCAAATTCACGGATTTCGATGAAATTTGGCACGCGTTTCTGGTTTGATTTTATTTATAATTTTTCAAATCTTGAAATTTATAAGAGGAAAAAAGATGAAAACTTTATATATATATATATATATATATATATATATATATATATATATATATCAGTGTGAGTGTAAAGTGTTAAAGTCGTAAGTGTAGTGTTGTAAGTGTAAGTGCGTGTTAGACTCGGGCACCGCGAGAGGCGTCTAAATCCTCTCATTAGGTGCAGCCAGTCTGCACCCCCTGCGGATATATATATATATATATATATATACATACATACATACATACATATTGTTATTTTAAGATGAAAAGCATATTGAGGTTATTACCTCTCAATAGGTGCAGCTAGTCTGCATCCCCCTGTGGGGATATATATATATATATATCCCGGAAGACCACAGAGAAGATATCGAATCTGGCAGCAGATATCAAAAGAAAGAGGCTTCGGTTCTATGGACACATCAGTAGACTCCCAACAACGAGACTTGCCAACAGAATCCTTAAGTATATACAAGGAGTCAAATCAACAACGTCGTGGATCGCACAAGTCAGAATAGACCTACATGACGCAGAAATAGACTCAACAGACGTTGAAGACAGGAACGCATACAGGAGAAAGATGCTCGGTTGGAAGGTCCCAGAGAATGAAATCCCAAAGAGAGCAGGGGTAAAATGGACAGAGGAGCTTAAGAGGATCCATGGGGACAGGATGAGGGAGGTGTGGAGGATTAGAAGGAACAAAACATGAGTCGGAGTGCTTTGCGTGATCCAACAGGGTCTATACGCAAATAATAATAATAATAATAATAATAATAATAATAATAATAATAATAATAATAATAATATATATATATATATTATTATTATTACTATTATTTAGCCGCCTCGGTGGCTTAGTGGATAGAGTACTAGGCTTTCACCCCGAGGATCCGGGTTCGATTCCCGGCGAGGGCTTGGCATTTTCATACACTATAAATCATCCCATCGTCTGCATTAGTCCAAGTGTGCACAATAGTCGGACGTTAAAAAAAAAAAAAAAAAAAAAAAAAAAAATATATATATATATATATATATATATATATATATATATATATTGTTATTTTAAGACGAAAAGCACATCGAGGTTATTATCGCCTCCCTAAATGTAAGTGTGAGGGGCAAGTGTTAAGGTCGTAAGTGTAAGTGCTTGTTAGACTCGGGTACCGCGAGAGATACCTAAATCCTCTCAATAAGTACAGCTGGTCTGCACCTCCTGCAGGTGCATATATATATATATATATAAGTTCGTCAACTATTTTTGCGTATGTGAAAACTTGTGCAAAAATCTGTACAACCAATTTTGAAATAATACGCAAAACGCTGCTGTATTCTCGTCCTTATAACGGTATTTTACACGAAATCTCGTAAAAGACAATATTTGTTGCATCTCTAAGCACCGAATAATTTTCCCCTCGGAAGAGCAAAATAATTTGAGTTTAAATATAGCCGAAATTGTGACTTCATTATTGCCGTATTACTGGAGAACGGAAGTTTTATATTTGTAAAAACTAAAACAGCTGATCCGTAAACGACACTGTTAGGATTTAATGGAAGGAAACATTCATTTATAAAAACAAAGCAATTACCGTGGGCGCTGACATGCGGATCCGGACAAGAAGCGTTGAAAGACGTTGTGAGAGGTAAACATTTCTAAATACAGGTCTGCGCTAAACATAACCCATTAGTCACCGCAAAGTGTTTTACTGTGGTAACTTCGGTATCACAGATCCAAGTATTTCTGTTCCGTCTCAAATATTCTTACCAGCTTAATCAAACTTTGTGTCTCATTCTTAAAAATTTCATATCCGTCTCAGTAGCCTAGTTGATAGCGTACTGGACTTTCACCCCGAGGACTCGGGTTCGATTCCCGGCCAGGGCTTGGCATTTTTACACGCTGCTGCCTCGGTGGCCTAGTTGATAGCGTACTGGGCTTTCACCCCGAAGACTCGGTTTCGATTCCCGGCCAGGGCTTGGCATTTTTACACGCTGCTGCCTCGGTGGCCTAGTTGATAGCGTACTGGGCTTTCACCCCGAAGACTCGGTTTCGATTCCCGGCCAGGGCTTGGCATTTTTACACTCTGCTGCCTCGGTGGCCTAGTTGATAGCGTACTGGGCTTTCACCCCGAGGACTCGGGTTCGATTTCCGGCCAGGGCTTGGCATTTTCATACGCTATAAACCATCCTATCGTCTGAATTAGCCCAAGTGTGCACAATAGGCGGACGTTAAAAAAAAAATAATAAAAAAAAAAAACTTCAACATGTTAAACAATTAAAATACTGATTGTAAGCCCTAACACACTTTTATTCCTAGTCACAAAAAATATACGTTCAGAATTTTTCGCTAAAGAAACGACGAATTATTTTCATTAAAGTTGGGTTACCTTTTTTTGTTCCTGCATCATTGCCACCAGCCCACACATTTAAGTAATTAGGATTGTAACCTATTTTCTTCCATCTGGTGGTATTTTTAATTACCACGTAAAGGCTAACGTTGTTTCGAAACCTTACTGTTTCATCTTCAAAAATGAAAAATTCCTTTGTCGAGGTCATCCCTCATTATTGGAAACACAAGTCACAAACTAATTACACGATTTTTATTAAAACGCACTATAAAATTTGGTCTGAAAATAAACTACGTGCAACTCGTATATCGTTACATCCCGGACTGCGGAGTCTTATCGGTACTAGCGCACCCTCAGTGTTATCAGTTACGGTGCGCCTCTGTTGGTTTATATTATTTATTTAAATCACTTATTCTTAGAACTATGTCATATTGCATTGGATTTAAATCAAAGTTTGTCATTGGGGATATGTTGTTAAGGACAGCAAGGGGGTCTGATTTTTTGTTCTTATATTAATAAGGCGAATATTCTTGTTCTGTATTTTAAGGCGAAAAACACATTGAGGCTATTATCGCCTCCCTAAATCTAAGTGTGTGTGTTAGACTCGGGTACCGCGAGGGGCGTCTAAATCCTCTCAATAGGTGCAGCTAGTCTGCATCTACGGGAAATTATAAATCTCAAACTCTTCAATCGCATTCATATAATTGCTTTTATTACACCAATGTAATATCTCCATTTTATATTATTTTTCGATCTATTTCTCAATGATGCTATATAGACCCGCAGGGGTGCGGACTAGCTGCCCCTATTAATAGGATTTAGACATCCTTCGCGTTACCCGAGTCTAACACACACTTACACTTACAACACCACACTTACGACTTTAACACTTTACATTCACACTTACATTTAGGGAGGCGATAATAGCCTTTTCGCCTTAAAATAACAACAACAAAAATCAACGATCTTATAAAATGGACGAGTTTGATTGCTCTTTTCATAACGTTGTCATTTGTTAACATAACGCCACGCTTATACCGCACAGTCTTTTGCTGTTTGCTTCAACACGGACTTGGTTTCTGACCGTATAAAACAAGATCCAAAACGACGACACCATAGCCTCTACTCTAAGTAAGCCTGTTTTATGATTCCTTTTTCAATTCCTACTATTATTTCACACTCTCCCTATATATATTTATTTAAATATCTTGTTCAAATTTTCAATCGTTAAATACTTTCTCTTCATCCCTTTAAGTTCGAATAATTTATTGTAAACTTGTAGTGGATGACACTTGATGTTAATACAATTTTTTGTCAAATATTAATACTGCATATTCGTACAGACTATGCGATAGGATTTCCTTAGGTAATTACTACTATTATTCATCCACTCAAGTTCAAATACATTTTTTAAACTTATAGCGGATGACACTTGATCTTGATATAGATTTTGTCAAACAATAATACCGCATATTTGTACAGACTATACGATAGGATTTCCTTTAGGTATTTCCAACTATTATTCATTCACTCAATTTCAAATACATTTTATTAAACTTATAGCGGATGACTCTTGATATTAATATAGTTTTTTGTCAAATATTAATATCGCATATTTGTAAAGACTATACGACAGGATTTCCTTAGGTAATTCCTACTATTATTCATCCACTCAAGTTCAAATACATTTTTTAAACTTGAAGCGGATGACACTTGATGTTGATACAGATTTTGTCAAATATTAATATCGCATATTTGTACAGACTATACGATAGGATTTGATTTAAATAACACTTATGTTCTATCCTATGTTGGTTTTAGGAATCGCAGCACGCAGCTGTCTCGCTGACGTCATGGAAGCGCATGACTTAAGTAGGAATTGACTTAAAAAAATATATTATTTGTTTATTGAAAGCTTCTTTTGTTTGAGGTAATCCAGAATGGATTTCCCACTTCCATCTCCAGTCAGTTGTAATGATACCTAAATACTGGCATTCATTTAGTTCTAATTATTCACAGAAACAAAACACTGGAGGCTGGTGCATGTCCACGTGTCTTGTTTATTTATCTCCATGTCAGTACTTTCACTTAGAAAACCATTTCTTTTGCAGTGTACTGTGTTGAATTATTTCTTGCTCTCTGCCATCAGAACAGTGAAAATGTATTCAAATCTAATGTGGCAGATCTAAGATAATATCAAGTCTTAAAAATTATGTTTTTTTAATCAAACATAGTATCGGTGTTAATTTTGCAACATATTTTGAAGAATTATAGGAAAACTGTTAAGGCTGGGCAGTTAATTCACGCTGCATATGTTTAAGTCTCCGCGTAGGCTCATCCTCCACCGCGCTGCCAGTATGATCTCGAATTTCACGTGACGGTCGTGTTCCATGCGGGTTTGTTAACAAGTTCATTTCGCACTCGGTTAAAGATTTCCTGTTGCAGAACAAAAACTTTCAACCCGAATTACCGGTTCCGCCAGCGCCCTGCGCCCCGCGCTAATCACCGAACTTTAATTACAGTCTGAGGTCACGTGGGTTTTGGGTGTTGCGACAAAACACGTGATTAATGGACCGGAACATCGTATATCGCCTTCCTTCTTATACCAACACTCGAATCGCCGTGAATGCGGAGGGATATGAACACCTCGAATTTTTTAAGCGGCAAATTAAAATAATTTTTTTTTGTGTTTAACGTCCGACTATTGTGCTCACTTGGGCTTTTAAAATTATATTGAAAATACGAAAATCAACCGTGTCCTCCGTTAGGTTCCTTTTCGTATTTTCAATCGATTTTGGTAAAATTGATTCAAAACTGAACGCTGATTACGATAGCAAAAAAATTCAAAAAATTTGATATTTTCAAAAAATTGTAAAAATAAAAGTTATGAATTTTTTCGGTTTTTAAATGACCGCTACTTCCAACTGTTGCACGGATATAACAACGAATTTGTTGTTATAGGTTTGAGACTCAGTTACTGCCGTAACTGCATTAATACCGATCTTTCGTCCTCATTAGTCTATTTTTTTTTTTTTTTAACGTCCGACTATTGTGCACACTTGGGCTAATGCAGACGATGGGTTTATAGGTTTATAGTGTATGAAAATGCCAAGCCCTGGCCGGGAATCGAACCCGGGTCCTCGGGGTGAAAGCCCAGTACACTATCAACTAGGTCACCGAGGAGGCTAATTAAAATAAAAATAAAAATATAAAAGTTAGGATGTAAGTAGATGGCGCGAAAAGCTTTGCTTACAACTTGGTTACAAATTATTTAAAAAGACCTTAAATAGACTGTAGCCCGTACATACCGGAATAAAAACTAAGTTAACAAAATAAAAACAATGTCATGACATGATCCAATCGATACGCCAACATCATCAGCGACCTCTCTAATTGTGATTCGGCGATTGTTCATAACCATTTCTTTCACTTTTTCTACGTTTTCATTGGTTGTTGATGTGCTGGGGCGTCAGGGCTTTCGTCATCTTCAACGTCTTCTTGGAAACGCTTATACCACTCGTAAACTCTTGCTTTACTCATAGCAGATTTACCATAGGTCTTTGTTAACATTTCACACACTTTATTCCATTTTTTACGAAAAATTTGATGCAAATTCTTTGATCCATTTTTTCAACAAACGAAAATCGCCGAGCTCATAAAAATACGTCTAACCTTAGTGGCTGTCACAAAGTTAACAATGAAAACAGCTGAAAGTTTTATCATACTTCACAGGCATGTATACCAACATAACAAAAAAATATTTGACAGACTCTCCAAGCCCACGAAATTTAAAAATTCTCGTTACTTTCTGAACACACCTCGTATTATACAAATAAAAACTAATAAATTATCGTTATTGTAGGCGTTTCTATATAAATTCAAATTTACCAGCAGGGCAATTAAAAAGTAAATTCTGAATGAAAGTAATTCAGACAATAAATGTTTTATTGCCGGTCAGAACGACGGCGCTAAATTGCATATAAAACGTTACGGGATTGGTGAACGCTAAGGACCGTGAAAACAATTAAAATATGTCCTTAAGGAGGACAGCACGTGGCGATATTTATTTGGTAACAATCGCAGGAATGTCGTTAACGGCTGCCATAAAAAACCATAAACACATTAAAACTTCCCGTCATAAAACCGCTCACCTGACCGCGAGCTGCCATGTTTAGCGTTCTTGTGAATACGTTTTGTTACAGTTAAATTTGAAAGACATTCGATGCACGCAGGTGTTTCGCTCACGGAAGAGCATTTTAATACAGTGACAGCGCTGAACGTAAATAAAAGAACACGGTATGGATTTCGTAATTACAATGAAACTGGTTTGATTTTGTTATTTTAAGGCTAAAAGCACATAGAGGCTATTATCGCCTCCCTAAATGTAAGATTAAGATTATTACTAGAGGAAGGGATAATTCAACCCCAGGCACTACGATCGATTGACCTATTGTGCAACTTACCTCTTAAAATACCTAGTTCAGCAGATTGGTGCCCTTAATAAGTTCCAACAACCAACTGACTAGCTCACACTGCTGAAGATCCCTAGGGTCTTGGAAACCAAAAACCTCTAGCCTCCTACTAGCAAGAACCTCACAATCATAAATTATGTGACCTGCAGTTTCCTCCTCCTTCCTGCACAATCTACACACCTATCCGTGGTATACACCTATCCTGTTCATGTGCACCCTCAGACCACAGTGCCCTGTTATGAGCCCCATGATCCTCCTGAGTTGTGCTCTGCCCAGGACATCTGCTGCTTCGATTCCTCCAGAAGGAACTTTGCTTAAGAGACGTTTACTATGGGAATGCCCATGAAGGTTGTCCCATCTTACCTGGTGTTGACATGTAATCCACCCATTAATGATAGACCTGGCCAATGATAGAGAAATCCCTAAAGCCGATAAACTCAGATGCAGGTCCAAGTCCAGCCAGTCGGTCTGCCTCCTCATTACCCTCAACTCCACTATGCCCTGAATCCAGCGAAGAGTTACCCGGTACCCTAAATGTAAGTGCGTCTAAAGTGTTAAAGTCGTAAGTGTGTGTTAGACTCGGGTACCGCGAGGGACGTCTAAATCCTCTCAATAAGTGCAGCTAGTCTGCAACCCCCTGCGGCGTGACTCGGTTTGAAACAAAACTACTTTTCAAAAGAAGTTTGTGTTAATCTCTAGTTAGACAAAGTAAACAACTCTCCAGCTATGACCCAATTATAAGTCTAGTAATCACTTTATAAATGTATAATATTTAAACTTTCATAACTCAAAAAATAAATAAATATATTTGTTCATGTAGTCATGAAAATGTCCATGTTATTGACGAGAAAACAAATATGGAGAAGTGTTAATGCGCTTAAATTTTAAAAATCTCAAAACAATTTTTAAATATTGACACTCTATATATACATTTCGTTATGTCAAAAGCTTCCTAACGCTTTTCTTAGTGTCCTTTTGTAATTCAGAAAATTAGTAAAAAAATAATATTACATGCTTTTGATCCGCCTTGTTTTATCGTATTTTGAAAATACGGTTTTAGCTTTGTCCAGTGGGTAATTAAAAATACAGTTTTTGGCCCGAATATTTTAACAGTACGAAACACTGTTTCTTTATTGCTCACCGAGTCTAGGCAATAATTAAAAATACTAAAACGATCCGGTCGTTTAGTCTCTATAAATATTTAATGTTTATTTAGAAAATTTCGAAGGCCAATTTCATCCCTTGCTTAAATGCCTGTAGGAATTGTTCTTCGCAATAAACTGACAGGTCCAGAACGTGTGAAATACGAAGGCGGGCGTTCATCTTGCAACGCACTCTGTGTATCCGTCTGTCAACAATGATTGTGTTGTATGCCGACGTTTCGCAGGAGTAATTACCTTCCTCAGGCGAAGTCGTTACGGGACGCAGTCCGGCCGTGTAATTACAAAGCTTGGCCACCAGATAAAGTTATACATCTTGTCAAACTGCGCTGCGAGTTTTTCGGAAAAAAGCAAAACGAAGACGCGGTCCCTTAAAGTGTGCCTCCCATCGGGGCCGTTGCCCTCGTTCAGTGATTTATAGCGCTGATCGGATAGCCCGGGACAGCGACCGTAGGAATGTTTTAATTTTTGAATTAATCAAAATAGATAAGAATGGCGGGGAAATTTGTGCGCGTTCATTCGGGTTCGGGGGAAATTTTACGTTTTCGGTAACGCGAGTGTTTTACTGTAACGCTGATATTGCATCTAAACGGTAAATCAAAACAATTTGGAAACTTGGTAGTTTTGTTTAGCCCAGCTCCACATAGAAGTGTAACATACTAAGTATCGAGATGGGAGAATGTAAAAGCACAGGCACAGCACGCAGTTGTGTCTTCGACGTGACAAAAGCCGAGCCCCCTCCAAAAGAAAAACGTTTTATATAAGCGGAAATAAAACTTACGAAAATTAATTTTCCTTCGTTTAACCTTTTTAAAATGACGGCCAAAACATTTTTAAAAAAACACTCCGCAGAGGGGTGCACACTAGCTGCACCTATTGAGATGATTTAGACGTCCTTCGCGGTACCCGAGTCTAACACACACTTACACTTACAACACTACACTTACGACTTTAACACTTTACTCTCATATTTACATTTAGGGAGGTGATAATAGCCTCAATGTGTTTTTCGCCATAAAATAACAACAAATATTAAAAAACAACTTTTTTAACACTTTTTTGAAAATCACCTGCCATCAGGTTTACTGTTGTACTTCGGGGGCGATACGTACAGACCTAAACGCTCATTGTGATTGGTGCAGTAATTGAACGATAAGAAGGACTAAAAACGTTTTTAATATTTTCAATTACCGCAAATTTAGAAAGGATTTTGTTAGGTAACAAATTTGTACAATTTATTATTAAAATTAATTTACATCCCAAAGTTTGAATCAAATCGGAACGAAATTGTGAACGCTAGGGTTGTATAAAAATACAATACATTTTAAGCTGTAGGCGACTATTGACACTTTACCCATAGAACTAGTAAATAATGTTCAAATGGGAAATTTACTAAAAAGTTAAAAGTTAACAATATTTCTCTAAGAAGGCCTATTTGTTTATAATGAGTGCTTAATTAGGATTAAATTCCGTTTAATCATCCATTCAAGATTTAAGTCCATTATTTCCCTTTCGCGGTTACATTATATAATTTGAATTATGTAACTTATCGACCCACGGGTACAGTATTCTAGAATCACACTGACAAAAGAAATTAGCTCCAAAACGGAGCCACCAACGCACAATGACAGGACCTCGCACCTTTGTAAGCGCTTAATTCTTATGCCACGCACGGCGACCGCTCCGAACCTAACCTATAATTATTCCTAACCTCACTTTTTCCTACTATAAACTATCTCAAAATAGTTGGACCAAGTAGAAGGCGCACAAAAAAAACAAGTAAGACATTAAGAATGAAAACCGACACCTGCCGCGTCCAAGTGCATTAACCCTCGAGACGGGTTGGCCCGCCGCCTGCTAGCAGAATTATGAACCACAAACACACCGCCCAGGCCGACACAAAACAATTATTAAATTGTTAACTTGTTTAAACAAGTATCGATAATTAGCGTCTCATCAAGACGCGCTGAGAAGAACTTGTCTCGATTCCTGTTTGATTACAACTTTATTTTTATAGCGTTCTTTTGATGGAAGAGCTTGTTTAAAATTGCTGTTAAATGCGTTTAGAGTTTTTCGATAAAAACGATCCTTTCCGAAACTATTAGTCTGGCCAATTAAGTTGCGCGTTTCTCAAGGAAAAAATATGAACGACCTTGTGGGTTTGTTATTCTTGTAGATAATGTAAAGTAAAATTTTACAAAAAACTAATATTAATTCTCTGTACACGAAGTGTAAATACATTATTGACTAAGCGAAACAAGGTCTTTTTTAACCACCACCACCTCCACTGCCACCAAAGCCACTGCCATCGCCAACGCCAACGCCACCGTGGCGACTACTATTACTGCCACCACCATCACCACTGCCACCATCACTATCACCACCGTCACTGCTACTATCACTGCCACCACCGTGACCACTGCCAACGCCACCGAAACCAACACTGCCACATCCACCGCCATCACCACTAACACTGCCACAGCCACCACCACTACCACCGCCGCTACCGCTACCACCTCCACCACTGCCATCAATACCGCCACTGCTACTATTACTGCCACCACTATCACCACTGCCACTGTCACTCCAACTGCCACCACCACTACTATCACCATTACCACCGCCGCTACCACCACTACCACCACCACCGCCATCACCATTACCACTCCCACAGTCACCGCCACTGCCACCACTGCCACCACTGCCACAGCCATCATCACCACTTCCACCGCCAAAACCACTATCACAGAAACCTTCATCGCCTCTGCCATCACTAACACTGCCACCGCCACCGCAACCGTCACCACCACCGCCATTCCCACTACGTCACCGCCACTGCCACTGCCATCACCACTGCCGCTGTCATCACCACTGACACTGCTACCACCACTGCACCACTACCACCACTACTAAAACCACCACTGCCACCGTTGCCGTCACCATCACTGTTATCACCATCGTCACCATCACCGTCATCGTCATCATCATCATCATCATCATCATTACCACCGCCACCGTCACCGGTAATCGACCATCATATGTTTGAACCAGATCAGGGACCTTAAAATGAGCTGGTTTTTAAATATACTTTTATATGTTAACATGGTCACGTTCGAAATTTTAATCTAATTTGATACAAACTTTGTACATAGATTGGATCATGACGTTAACCAGCAAAATTGGGTAAAAATGGCTGTAATTTCAAAACTTTAAAAAATTCACGACATTTTTGTTTTAAATAATTAATCAAAATCCGTTGAAATTACGAAATTTATTTTGACGGCGGTCGGGATTTACTTTCATATTGTCAATGCAATTTGAAAGTTTAAAATGCTAATACAGATTTTAACGTTTTCAGAGTTTCAAAAAGAGAATATAATAAAGTGTATTGATTTTGGAGATTCCCTTCCATCACGTCAGCGAAACAGCTGTGTCCTGGTTATTTAATATGTTTGACCCAAGGTATTAAACCCTTCACTCACCTATCGTGCACTCATTAACATGAAGATTCCTCCATTTTCTCTTCCATTCCACAATATCTTTGATTTCTCTTTTTCTATTTCCACATAAATTACTTGTACGTACAAATTGTTTTAACAACTGTATAAAAAAAAAGAATTCAATTCTTTCATTTTATTCCTGCTTCAAAATATTCCCATCTTTCCCACGTAATGTGACACAAAAACAGGATATGATGGAAAATTATTTTTTACCACTACACGTCCATTTCGTATCTTTTCTGAAAAAATTAAATTTTTACTATTTTTTTTTTACTCTAGACTTTTAGAATTTTAAAGAACAGTGATAAAGAAATATTTTCGCGATTATCTTACACGTATATTCGGTATAGCTTATGTTAGCAGGATGAGTAGTAGAAAGTCATAAGGGCGAGAATTATTTACTTTTAATTAAGAGGTTGCATAAGGTATGTACTTTGCGGTGAAGGCCAAACGTCTGGACTTGTAACGTCTCGTCATTAAAAAGTAATTTACGAGAATAAAGAATGCGCTACATTCGTATATCGAGGAGGCCATGTTTACAGGGTGTGTTCAGAAAATAACGAGAATTTTAATTTTTTGAAAAAATTATTTATTTATTCTTCTACATTGCTGTTGTCGCCTTCAAAATAGTCCCCATTGGAGATTACGTACTTGTTCCAGCGCTTCTTCCTATTCTCAAAACACTTCTCAAACTCGATCTTTGAGAGCCTTTAGTTCTTTCAGCGATGGGCTTTTAATGTCATCTACGGCTGTAAAACGACGGCCCTTTAAAGTTCTTTTTAATTTTGGAAATAGGAAAGTCACGCGGAGCTATGTCTGGCGAATATGGAGGCTGGGGCATCGTTAAAATACTGTTTTTGGCCAAAAATTCACGAACAAGCAATGAAGTGTGAGCAGGTGGCAAAAGCCATGGCAAAACCATTATCGTGGTGCAAAAGCCATGCATTGTTTTTCCACAGATCCAGCGTTTTTTTCGGATAGCTTCACGTAAACGGCTTTGAACTTGTAGGTAGTACTCCTTATTGACCGTTTCACCTGGTGGCAGGAATTCATGATGCACTATGCCATTAATATCGAAGAACACAGTGAGCATAACCTTCACGTTCGACCGCACTTGTACCTTTGGAAGTGCGTGAAATGTTATGACAGTCACTCGGCTGTGTTTTGGATGCTGATGGTTCCATATACGTTTTAAATAAAGTGATGTTATATATCTTTCTAAATAAATTTCTCGAACAATTCAAATTTTTGACAAAGACGCTTAGATTCAAAGTTTTTGTACTTTCAACTGTCGTTTTCTGTTTCAATGCCTTTTTCGGTCTTGGCGAGCCAGAATGCCTCCACTGGGATGATTGAGCCTTAGTTTCGACGTCATATCCGTAAACCCATGTTTTGTCACCTTTATTATTATACGTTTCAGTAATTCTGCATCGTCGTTGACTTCATTTAGTGACTCCTGAGCAACTTCCATTCGCCGCTGTTTTTGTTCAAAATTCAACAATTTTTGAACGAATTTTGCTGCCACACAAACGAATTTCATACACAAAACATTGGAAATAATGTCATGACGTGATCCAATCGATATGCCAACATCATCAGCGACCTCTCTAATTATGACTCGACGATTGTTCATAACCATTTCTTTCACTTTTTCCAAGTTTTCATCGGTTGTTGATGAGCTGGGGCGTCCAGGGCGATCGTCATCTTCAACGTCTTCACGGCCTTCTTGGAAACGCTTATACCGCTCGTAAACTCTTGCTTTACTCATAGCAGACTCACCGTAGGCCTTTGTTGACATTTCACACACTTTGTTCCATTTTTTACACAAAATTTGATAGAAATTCTTTGATCCATTTCTTTTAACAAACGAAAATTGCCAAGCTCATAAAAACACGTCTAACCTTAGTGGCTGTCACAGACAAAGTCAACAATGAAAACAGCTGAAAGTTTTATCATACTTCAAGTTTATTCATGACTTCATGTATAACATAATAAAAAAAATGTTTGACAATCGGACTCTCCAAGCCCGCGAAATTTAAAAATTCTCGTTACTTTCTGAACACACCTCGTATAAAGACTATACAATTTACCTTAGGCTGTCGCAATACTGTCCTTTAAGGAGCGGGTAATAAAAAGTACCTCACACCATTAACTGGAACAATAAGTGCCTTTGTCTTGGCTACGTGGGAGTGAAGTAGACCAGGTAAATGATCTTGTCAACTCGAGTGAAAGTTTAGGCAAAGAATGGTGAAGTAATTATCGTTCGGCATTAAAGTCTCCGGCTACTCTGCGATCGACTGGCATTAAAGTCTCCTAACTACTTTGTTACTTTCAGTTGATGTCGTAGTTTTCTTAAACACTTTTTAAATATTATGCCGTAGTTATAAAGGAGTGTAAATTAGAAAATTAAAATTAAAAATGATTTACTTTTTCTACAAATAATTTAAAAGTAATTATGTGTGATCAGTGAAGCGTATCGCATTTAACATTTAAGTTGCGGTTGTTAATATGCACTTGCGAAGCACTGTTACCAAATCAGTCTGGAGATTTCCAGACGTGTAAATACGCTGCTAACAATTAACATTTTATATGAAGGACCACTGAACACTTAGCAGTTTAAATCAGCCGTTAAAGACTTCTTGATTAGGGCCGCTGTCTGGAAAGATGAGTAAAGGGTTGCTAAACGGCTCTCAGTCCGTGTAACCCAATACAGAGGCACGCACGGTGGTTAAGATTTCACCGCAGTTGTTTAGTGTAGGCAGTTTAGTGGAAGATGACAATTTATTTAACTACACGGATCGATCTCAGGCCCGCGGCAGAAGTGCTTCATCACAGATCACAGATACTAGTCGAGAAATGAGCGCTGGAGTAGATGTTAAAGAACGCCATTAACAGCTTAACGAACTTGTTCACACAGTAATGGCTCCAATAGTAGATTTGTTTGTAATACTTTTGTATTCCACATTTTCTAGAAGACGTTACAGTTGTTATATTTCCTATAACAGTGAGCATATTAATTTCATGTTAAATTAATTTATTCAACTTATTGCTTGGAAAGTTTCTCATATGTACCTAAAGATGTATATCCTCTTATGTATCCCCATAGCTCTTCACTTTATTTTAGTGCCTTCATTTAAAATATCGATGTATTTTCACAGTACAAAAGCTGTGATCTTTCCATAACCGTATTCTAATATTGCTCCAAAATTCAGTGTGCTTATTGTTTTGGCAGTTTCTTTGTAGTAACTTCACTGCACTTAATGTTTTGGCAGCTTCTTTGCAGTAACTGCACTGCACTTATTGTTTTAGCAGCTTTTTTGTAGTAACTTCACTGCGCTTATTGTTTTGGCAGCTTCTTTGTAGTAACTTCACTGCGGTTATTGTTTTGGCAGCTTCTTTGTAGTAACTTCACTGCGCTTATTGCTTTGGCAGCTTCTTTGTAGTAACTTCACTGCGCTTATTGCTTTGGCAGCTTCTTTGCAGTAACTGCACTGCACTTATTGTTGTGGCAGCTTCTTTGCAGTAACTGCACTGCACTTATTGTTTTAGCAGCTTTTTGTAGTAACTTCACTGCGCTTATTGTTTTGGCAGCTTCTTTGTAGTAACTTCACTGCGCTTATTGTTTTGGCAGCTTCTTTGTAGTAACTTCACTGCGCTTATTGCTTTGGCAGCTTCTTTGTAGTAACTTCACTGCACTTATTGTTGTGGCAGCTTCTTTGCAGTAACTGCACTGCACTTATTGTTTTAGCAGCTTTTTTGTAGTAACTTCACTGCGCTTATTGTTTTGGCAGCTTCTTTGTAGTAACTTCACTGCGCTTATTGTTTTGGCAGCTTCTTTGTAGTAACTTCACTGCGCTTATTGCTTTGGCAGCTTCTTTGTAGTAACTTCACTGCGCTTATTGCTTTGGCAGCTTCTTTGCAGTAACTGCACTGCACTTATTGTTGTGGCAGCTTCTTTGCAGTAACTTCACTGCACTTATTGTTGTGGCAGCTTCTTTGCAGTAACTTCACTGCACTCATTGTTTTGGCATCTTCTTTGTAGTAACTTCACTGCGCTTATTGCTTTGGCAGCTTCTTTGTAGTAACTTCACTGCGCTTATTGCTTTGGCAGCTTCTTTGCAGTAACTGCACTGCACTTATTGTTGTGGCAGCTTCTTTGCAGTAACTGCACTGCACTTATTGTTTTAGCAGCTTTTTTGTAGTAACTTCACTGCGCTTATTGTTTTGGCAGCTTCTTTGTAGTAACTTCACTGCGCTTATTGTTTTGGCAGCTTCTTTGTAGTAACTTCACTGCGCTTATTGCTTTGGCAGCTTCTTTGTAGTAACTTCACTGCGCTTATTGCTTTGGCAGCTTCTTTGCAGTAACTGCACTGCACTTATTGTTGTGGCAGCTTCTTTGCAGTAACTTCACTGCACTTATTGTTGTGGCAGCTTCTTTGCAGTAACTTCACTGCACTCATTGTTTTGGCATCTTCTTTGTAGTAACTTCACTGCGCTTATTGCTTTGGCAGCTTCTTTGTAGTAACTTCACTGCGCTTATTGCTTTGGCAGCTTCTTTGCAGTAACTGCACTGCACTTATTGTTGTGGCAGCTACTTTGCAGTAACTTCACTGCACTTATTGTTGTGGCAGCTTCTTTGCAGTAACTTCACTGCACTCATTGTTTTGGCATCTTCTTTGTAGTAACGTCACTGAACTTATTGTTTTGGCAGCTTCTTTGTAGTAAGTTCACTGCAAGTATTGTTTTTTCTTCTGTATCCTTTGTCTGTTAGCTTCCTCCATACTTATTCTCCATGGTTCATTCCTATCTTATACCAACCACTTTGATTTTTTACATTTTATAAATCTTCATCTGCTGTCCTACCACTATGGCGTTGTAGTCTTCATTCTCCTGATGCTCTAAGACTTCCATTGCATTTATTTTTCTTTACTTTGGTGAGTGTTCTTATGTGTCAATCCAGCGCCATTTTCTCATCTGTAAACACTGTCGCGCTATAATATAGAGTCAGCTTTTGTTAGATTTATAAATTTTAAAATAATTTAAACATTTATTTTATAACTCAGAATACAAAATTTCGGTTTTGTGAGTGTCCATCCGATGTCCTACTGAAACGTATCCTAGAAACCCGCATATCTCTTCTGTTTCAACCCTACGACTGATAGTAAACATAACCATATATTATGTTTCGCGATTGTAATGTAATATAAAGCTGTTCAAAATATTTACATTTACAGGTAAAAAAAAAAGTGTTATGACTGTCACTCAGCTATGTTTTGGATAATAATAGTTCATATAGGTTTTAAATAAAGTGGTGTTATAGTTCTTTCTAAATAAATTTCTCGAACAATTCAAATTTTTAACAAAGACGTTTAGATTCAAAGTTTTTGTCCTTCAGTGATTTCAAAACGTTAACAAAGGCACCGAACCAGAAATGCGCTCATTCTGTGGTATTTTTAAACGTAGTCTTTATTTTTCCAGGAATACTGATATAAAAAGTTGTTAATGCATTTATAGCGAGTTGATTTCAGCATTTAACTCGAAACAGCTGTCGATCAGCTGTTTCTCGCCTTATTGTTATTTTACGACTTATAATCGCCGTCGTTTGTATAATTATCGCGAAATTTCTTTGCAATAGTGCTACTGGTGTGTTTGAGATGATGAACGTAAAAAACAGAGGCGAGAACCGCGCCTGCGCAACTGTCAGTTTAGTGTCGGGCGGCCGCTTGTCTGTTGGAGTAATTGTTCAGAGAAATTATAACGATAAGAAAACACGTGTTTGTAGCACGGCACGTCCAATCAGCTGGGAACTTTGGCGGGCTGTCACAGTAACGTGCTTGCGAGTTGTAACTGAGTTGAAGATGAAAATTGTAAAGTACATATTAAAGTATCTATTCAGTACAATCAGCTAATGTACAATATTTATAAGGACTATACAGTGTGTGTGGTGATTATATATATTATTATTATTATTATTTGCGTATAGACCCTGTTGGATCACGCAAAGCACTCCGACTCATGTCTTGTTTCTTCTAATCCTCTACACCTCCTTCATCATGTCCCCATAGATCCTCTTCCGCGCCTCCGTCCATTTTACCCCTGCTCTCTTTCGGATTTCATTCTCTGGGACCTTCCAACCGAGCATCTTTCTCCTGTATGCGTGCCTATCTTCAACGTCTGTTGAGTCTATTTCTGCGTCATGTAGGTCTATTCTGACTTGTGCGATCCACGACGTTGTTGATTTGACTCCTTGTATATACTTAAGGATTCTGTTGGCAAGTCTCGTTGTTGGGAGTCTACTGATGTGTCCATAGAACCGAAGCCTCCTTCTTCTGATATCTGCTGCCAGGTTCGATATCTTCTCTGTGGTTTTCCGGGAGTGCAACCTGTATCCATCTTCTGTTAATCTCGGGCCAAGGATCTTCCTCAAGATTTTGCGTTCTTCCTTCAAAATACCTTCCATGGTAGATTTTGTGTGGAGTGCTAGCGTCTCGCTTGCATATAATGCCTCCGGTTTTATGACTGTGTTGTAGTGTCTGATTTTTGTGGATTATATATATATATAAAAAAATTTGTAAGAGCCGCCTCGGTGGCCTAGTTGATAGAGTACTGGGCTTTCACCCCCGAGGACCCGAGTTCGATTCCCGGCCAGGGCTTGGCATTTTCATACGTAATAAATTATCCCATCGTGTGCATTAGCCCAAGTGTGCACAATAGCCGGACATTAAAAAAAAAAAATTGTGTTCAGTTTTTATTTTTGTTAAATCTATTTTGAACCTAGAGGAAGTCAGAAATATATATTTTGCTTCTAACCTATATTAAGGAAATGAATATATAGGTTCATTTCCCTGCACCGCAGGGGGGGTGCAGACTAGCTGCACTTATTGAGAAGATTTAGACGTCCCTCGCGGTATCCGAGTCTAACACACTTACACTTATAATACTACACTTGCGACTTTAACACTTTACACGCACACTTACATTTAGGGAGGCGATAATAGCCTCAATGAGCTTTTTGCCTTAAAATAACGAAAAACGTTGATATGGGGAGAGGCTTTTAAGCCTGTAAAATTAACTCGAGAAGCTACTTTTTCTGTTCAGTGTTAATCAGTTTTATATATTTTATATTTTCATAAGAAATATTTTATTTGAAGTATTTATTACATATTTCAAACCAATACAGATGAGTTTCATACAGGAAAAATACTTTCCGGATTAACACACCCTAAATCTGTTGTATAGTCTTTATTAAGATGCTTATGGGATTCTGATATGATGTTTCAGTACATTGTTGACAGATTTATTCCTGCGTATTCCCCGAGTGGCTGCGGAATATCGCTTCGCGGTCTTCCTAGAACTCACGAACCCCGGGCTGGTCAGTTGTTATGGTGTCGTCTTAGATTTATGGAAACACTAAACAAATAGTTCCAGTGCTACAAGTCAAAGAGTAGACTGGTTTCTCGCGCTGGTTCGCCATCTTCTGCTGTTGCGTGCAAGTGGGTAGTGAGTGGTCACTAGGAATTTGTATTCCTAACAGTTGAAAATTATCGAAATACTGATCGAATATCGTGGAGTTTGAATTTAGATTTTAACTTTCGGTTCAAAACTCAATACAACGGATTTCAATAAAATATTTAGATATTGTTTTCCTTTCGTGAATAACAGTTTCTTTTGCTGAAAAGTCTGTCCGCTGGAAGCTTAAGAATTATTTTTTGAAAACATAAACACTTTAAACACCAAAAATACTGTAATTTGTAAAAGACAAATATCAATGCTTACTATTTTAATGGCGATTTTTAATCACAAATATTAATTTGGTTGACAGTTTGGTTGCCACAATGGTGTAATAGTAGGAATTACAGATGATGCTATCTGTGAAATATTGTTTTATTGCGAAAACTGCTACTGCTACTTTTCAATATCTGTTAAATTAAACTATGCATAACTGCGAACTGTGAAATAATGTCTTGGCTGATCTGTTATGGAGCTATTGCTTCTTCATATAGGCTCATATAAATCAGAAAAAAATCAAACAAGATCAGGTATTTTATCTGCACAAATACACAATTCTTCTATACAATTATTCTTCTACACAACACTTCTTGTGCAAAAAACATTCGCTATACTAAACTAAATAAATAATGCCACCAACAAGCTAAATCTGGCGGGAAACAACTGTGCGCGCGCAGTTAGCAATATCAATATTTATCTCGTCTCAGTAATTCCGCACTAACAAAAGTGTGAACTGTGAAAATTTCACAGTTCTTTGCGATCTTAGCGGAAATAAAAGGAACTAGGGACATGGATTGGTTGAACAGATTTCGGAGATTTCAGCCATTCACTTTTAGATAAATATGTGAAATTTGACTATTTGTGAAAACGCATCAGTTCTGTGATATCGTTACCGTCTCTAGTAGTAATTTCAAAAGATACAATCGCTAGCTTTTGAATCCCAGATGTTAGTGAATCCAACGATTTTCAAAAAAAAGAGCATTTTCGCTATTCGTCTACCTGATGTTCTAGCACTGCTATGTTGTTATGCGAGCAGAAATTTCAAGCGAATTATGAAAGTTTTGATAAGACAACACTGCATTTATCTTCTGACGCAGTTGGCCACACTGTATGACTCTTTCGTTCAGCAGCAGGTGTTTTCTAGAAATCAAAGCAATTCAACCACTCCTGAAATTGAACAGTGCTTCCTTTCCAGCAGCATGTTTACTGCGTATTGAAGTTACATTAAGCTTTTCAAACTTTTTGGCAAAAACCACTTTGTGCGCTTTCATTTTACCCGTTGTTTGTCAAAGTAATTCTTTCTTCGTCCTTCCAATAGGACTTTATCTATCTTCTAACGTTGAATACCACAACAATGTTCTTTCTTCAACTATTATCCTTTTATCTTTCCCCGTATCTTCTTAAAAGACTCTTCGTCTTGAGTACAATCACAACACCATCAATAGTCCTTCCTCACTGCCCCTCTTGGTCACGGCCCAATACTAACCCACAAGTACTGTGGACCACTTCTTGGTGTTGTAGTTCTTCCAGATTATCGAATTAAGCTGATTAATTCTCTTGACTCTTGCAAGCTACGTTTCGTGTAATTGCATATTCCGTTAAGGTATCTAGTATCCGAAACTACAGGTAACCATCATTGGAAACACCCCTCGACCGTTAGACCTTCCAGATCACCATCAGTCGTCAAAGATGAAATTAATGTATAGTATTTCTACTTCAACTTGTTTACCATCGTAAACAACGTAAATTGTCTTCACCTGTCCTGATCGTTACATAAGCAAAACATTGTTTAAAGATACCCAGAAGTAACTCCCGTATGCTCGCACTTTATCTGTCGGAACCCAGACATACTCTTGAAGACCATGATCAAAGTTGATTAGGTAAAACAGTCTTGTAAAGCCTCGTCCACACCGGGCCAACAGTATATGTCAAACAAGTTTTTCAAACAATAATATGTTTGAATACACACATTTGATGTTCGTTTGGTGTGAACGCGTACCCGAACAAAACAATGTGATTCGGTTTCGTGGGGAGGGGGAAGTCAGCCAGTTTGTTCGAGGGATTTGTTCGCTCTTACAGCGAACAAAGCACAAACAATTGCAGTAGTTTTGAGGAATCTGTCGATGAGAGAAGTCCGCCAGTTATTTTTAAGGGTTTTATGTTTACAGAGTGTATTGTGAGATTATTTTAAGTGATAGTTGTATTTTTGTACAGTAAATATGAGCAACACTTTTGGACCCAAGAACGACTTGTGCAGTTGACTCGGGCATACTAACTATGTCCGTTACTATGTAATACAAGTGACAATCTTTATAAAGACAAATATAAACGAAGAGATGCATATTCAGAAATTTCTAAAGAGTTAGACATTACTAATGTTGAAAAAGTGAAGAAAAAATTGAATCTCTACTTTCCCAATACCGCAGAGAGAAAAAGATTATTATATCAAAATCAGGAATGAGTAGCCTACTAGTGAAGTGAAAAAACCTTGGTAGGGTTTGAAATATTTAGGTTTTTTTGCTGACAAAAATACGTCCAGGGAAACATAAAACCACCTACGTCAACGTGTTTTGTTCATCACAACGTAAGCAGCTGCAATACACGTAGTCGTAACCGCACTTCTCTATCCATTACTTTATAATACACTTCCACAAAAATACATCTTACGTGGAAGTGGTGAAGAAGACTGTTCAAATGCCGAACAAAAAGTTTGTCCAATTATGTTTACCCCAACATTTTTTTGGGGACAAACTGGAAATGTTCGTAGTTATTTACCTGCACGAACGTGTTTGGCCAACATGTTTGACGGTTGTTTGCTTGGTGTGGACGCAGCTTAACAGATCATTCAATCTTTTTAAACCACGCACTAAATTCTGAGCCACTTTTACAAAGATTACGTAACTTTGCACGTCTGTTCCCCTTCATGCTTTGTCGTGCTTATTTCTAAAACTAACACGAAAACACTTTGTTTTTCGTTTTCCTTTTTCGATTAGTTATATTGTACATACGCAATCTGCAACCAACCAAACTTGGTCCCTCCTATTTTCTCTTCGATTTTATTCTTTACCCCCTATTTCTAATCCAATACCGCTTTGTAATTATTTATGTAAAAAATATTAACCTTTCAAATTGGCGACAACAGGAGTTTCATGAGTTAACATAAACACATGAAACTAAAGAATTCCCAAACTTAGTTATAGAAAAGGCAACGCCTAAACCTGTAAAAAACCAGTGAATTCGATTAAATAAACAGCTCAGTAGATTGGTACATAGGCCTATAGTTTTTATGTCTCAACATTTGTCTACTTATAAATAAAAATCTACTTTAATATTACCTCGTTATGTTTGGTTATAAACACAAACACTACGTCACTAAGATTTTGAACAATTCCCTTAAAATTACCAAACTATCTTCACTCAAAAATTTTTTCTTCAAAAAAAAAAAAAAAAACAGTTTAAACCAACTTGACTGTATCGACGCTGCCCTCAAACCCTCTACTTTGCGACCTCCTAGCGCTCAAGGATTGCAGTCACACACTTACTTCTGGAACCCCCCTGTTCTGACTTGCCATTGCCTCTTTAACGACAGCCAGTGATATCCTGTCTGACTCCTTCTTACATTGCCTTTCCTCTTTCCATCTATTACACAGTTTTTTATTCACTGTGCTCTGTACAAAAGCATCCCTATGCGCCTCAGTACTAACACCCAGCGTCACGTGACTGTGCGGACGCTACAAGGCGGCTTCAGTATGCTAATTACTAGCCTCACAAACTGAAACAACTTCAGAAGTAATTTAAAATAACGAAGCTCGACTGTAATTAAATATTTAAATAAAAGCAATGCCGTTAATTAAGCTGTATCACCTCGTTACGAGAGTAATCCATCATGGCGCATGACACGGCACGCCCGGAGCGGAGCGAGCTGGCGATATGGACATAATGCTACCTCATACATTAGCGAGCCTACTGTTTTACACCTAGCGCATTGTTTGCAGGGTGTAGTACTGTAAGGGGATTCGTAATGGTATCTGCGGGTGACGTCACGGTGAACGAAAGGTTAGTCGATTTAGTCCTGAACCCTTAATTTGTGTTTCTTTGGCGAATTTGCATTGGAAAATGAGCTATTGCAACAGCCATCATAGTAAGACCCAGATTCGGAACTTCGAAATGAGCGAAGGTCCTGACCTTTAGATCATTTTTGAGAGGTAATGTGTGTGTGTGTGTGTGTGTGTGTGTGTGTGTGTGTGTGTGTGTGTGTGTGTGTGTGTGTGTGTGTGTGTGTGTGAGAGAGAGAGAGAGAGAGAGAGAGAGAGATAGAGATATGTGTGTGTGTGCGTGTGTGTGTGTGTGTGTGTGTGTGTGTGTGTGTGTGTGTGTGTGTGTGTGTGTGTGTGAGAGAGAGAGAGAGAGAAAGAGTGAGTAAGTGTGTGCGTGTGTGTGTATGTGTGAGAGAGAGAGTGATATTGTGTATGTGTGCGTGTGCGTGTGTGTGTGTGTGTGTGAGAGAGAGTGAGAGTGTGTGTGTGTGTGTGAGTGAGTGAGTATGCGTTAGTATGTGTGTGTGAGAGTGTGCGTGTGTGTGTTTATGTGCGTGTGTGTGTTTATGTGCGTGTGTGTGAGAGAGAGTGTGTGTGTGTATATGTGAGTGTGTGTGTGTGTGTGTGTGTGTGTGTGAGAGAGAGAGTGAGTGAGTATGCGTTAGTATGTGTGTGTGAGAGTGCGCGTATGTGTGTTTATGTGCGCGAGAGCGAGAGAGAGAGAGAGAGAGAGTTCTGTTTGCGTATTTTAGCACGCTCACGTTCGCAATTTTACTCCGATTTGATTCAATCGGCATAAAAATCGATTTATGGTAACAGCCTGGACAAGTTCCTTAACGAGAAAGATTAGTTTAACAGTTTCAAAATGGCGGCTGTTTCAAATCTTTAACATTTTTTAACTGTTTTGTCCTTAAAGTTTTTGAAAATCCGATTTCACCGTCGTAATCACCGTTAAAAACTACAAAAAAACAGCATTTTCAATTTAACAAAATCCTTGAAATTAAGAAATGTTTTGACAAAGGTCATGGTTCATCAATAATTTTTTCAATGTATCTTGAAAGTTTAAAAGCTTTTTTTGATGGTGAAATCAGAAATAAAAAGGGTAAGATTAAGAAAAATACTTTTTGGAAATTAGCTTCTATCACGTCAGCGACAAAGCTGCATGCAGCGATTATTTCAAATTAGATTTACTATTATGTTTTCGTTGCGTTTTTTTATTTACAAAAAGTTTTTGAGGGATTTTTGTCAAAATAAAATTTAAACGTGGTCTGTAGATATGGACGACATATGAATGAATGAATATTTATTGCTTTACAGTAACACCAAAATTAGCATGCACTAATTATGACAAAGACAATAGCTGCATCCGAATTAAAGAGTACATTTGTCTGCTGAGTCTTCGAAATTGCCCACTTTGCGACCTTAGGCGTGAGACTTCAGTTACTGCCGTAATCGTTTTCCTCACTGTCAGTGATGGTCCTCCGTCATCATTAGTTTTACCGGCATAAAGCACAGAAGTAAAAAAAGAACAAAAACAATAGTTTTATTTTTTTTAACGAAAACAATAATAATGCCCTTGAAGTATTATAAAACTTTCAGCTGTTTTCATTGTTTACTTTGTCTGTGACAGCCACTAAGGTTAGACGTGTTTTTATGAGCTCGACGATTTTCGTTTGTTAAAAGAAATGGATCAAAGAATTTGTATCAAATTTTGCAAAAAAAATGGAATAAAGTGTAACAAAGTGTGTGAAATGTTAACAAAGGCCTATGGTAAGTCTGCTATGAATAAAGCAAGAGTTTAAGGGTAGTATAACTATTTCCAAGAAGGCCGTGAAGACGTTGAAGATGACGAACGCCCTGGACGCCCCAGCACATCAACAACCGATGAAAACGTGGAAAAGGTGAAGGAAATGGTTATGATCAATCGCCGAATCACAATTAGAGAGGTCGCTGATGATGTTGGCATATAGATTGGATCATATCATGACATTGTTTCCAATGTTTTGTGTATGAAACGCGTGGCAGCAAAATTCGTTCCAAAATTGTTGAATTTTGAACAAAAACAGCAACGAATGGAAGTTGTTCAGGAGTCAGGAGTTCAAAAAATTAAAATTCTCGTTACTTTCTTAACACACCTCGTACTTCAGAAATTCTCAACCCAAGGGGCGTAGAACAGGTTTGACGAACTGCGAACATTTCTGCGTGTTTTGCCATATTCGGAAAACGTTTCGAAAAACTATTTTCAAGATGTTTGTTTAAAAATATACAGATGGCAATTTTTAGCTGGTGACGTATCCGCTTAACATTGGCCTGATATTGACATTGTCCTCATTCCCTTCAAGAGCAAATAAGTGATCTGAAATCGGGTTCTTAAGGAAAATCACAATGTGATTATTGAGGTTTATTCAAGAGGTACTTTGCAATTTTGCTAATGAAGTGTCAAGTTGTAGATGCAGTGCTCAGTAACGTATCTGTGCGATGGTCAGACTTACACACTGGCGTACGTTAATGTTTGGGTTGGGCGGACATGTCGATACTCAAAGGGGGGGGAGGGCGCAGTCCTAAAAAGATTCCTAACTCCTGCTGTAGTTTCATGTTCTGTATTCAACAACGTATTCATGGTAGACTATTGAGAGAATTTAAACGTCCCTCGCGGTACCCGAGTCTAACACACACTTACGACTTTAAAACTTTACACTCACACTTACATTTATGGAGGCTATGATAGCCTTAATGTGCTTTTAGCCCTAAAAAAAATGGTTGTGAAAAATGTACCAACAAAGGCAATGCCTGTTTGGTGACGCCATTGTTGTATGATATATATTCCAAGTTGTAGCAAAAGTGGGTGAAAGCGGCCATATTGTACACAGTATAAATGTACACTTCGTGTATTGCTGAGTTTTTTTATTAATTAGTAACAAATAAATACGAAGTATTCTTTATCTACGAGTGGTCCTACATAATGCAAGATTATCAAAAAAACTTCTGAAGGAAAACACGTGTTTAAATTTATAACGGATGCATAATACATAGGCATATGAGGAAAATTTTGCAATTACTAAATAAAATATGAAATTTTCGTAAATCGTAATTTAAGCAAATTTTTGTAAGTTAAAACATTGAGCATGTGTGATATGTAACTAAAGTCATTGAATCGTCTTACTTTATTTAATTAAACAATTTTTTTTTTAATTAAAAAACTTATGATTTTTTTAAGAATTAAAGAAGTCGCCATTTTGAAACGGTTAAAATGTTTTGACTGAAAAACAAAGTTGTCCAAGCAATTACTAAAAATCGATTTTTGTACTAAATACAGTATAAATATAAACGGACTAAAATTTAGAACAAAGAAGGTGCGAACACGCGCGCGCGCGCGCAGTCATATAAAGGCGCTTTTATTGAAACTTTGAGATCGATTAGTGAATTAATGATCATGGTGTTGCACAAACGGAACTATCATTTACGTCGAAAAAAGATCGTAAAAAAACAGAACAGTTATATCGATTGTTAGATTTATATCGATTGTTAGATTTATATCGATTGCCGACCCTCACGTGAGAAAGTAACGAACGCCTATCGAAATAATTAAGCTGTTATTTAGAGTAATTTATCACTTTGTACTGACAACGCTAGCCGCGAGCTAAGCGAGAGAGTTCAACAAACTTAGATCCACAAAATATCTTAATGAAGAGTATCAACAGCGTTACAGCTACGGTGAGGTAAAGGTTAAGCCCTGTTCACAGTGAGGCACGAGGCGCTGGTGTCACGGTTCAGACATAGTGGTTATTATTTGGAAAACCAGGATGAGTCATTATGTTATTATAGAAGTTTTGAATTTTTTAAAATATCTAAAATGTTTTTCAAGTGGAAGCTTCTTTATGCGGGCTTACAATTTTGTTTATGGGACTTACCGTAACAAATTATTAGAATTTAAGTCTATCAGTGAGCGAGCGTTTCTAGTGCATTCGTGACAGTTATGTACAAAAATTGTTACTTTTTGTTCAAATTAGAGAAAGTATTTCATACTTGTAAGTACATTTAACTATGCACAAAATGTTTAAAATTTCCCGGAGGTCATTGACATCGGAGATCTGCATAATTTCTCATAATCGTTTCTTACTATAATTTTGGTCTTGTACGAAAATAACTACTTTCCGGTTTGCATTTTTTCAAATTTGGTACACTACTTTCTTAAGCATTGTACCTCAATATAACG
This sequence comes from Callitettix versicolor, assembly GCA_022606455.1. Lineage (NCBI taxonomy): Eukaryota > Metazoa > Arthropoda > Insecta > Hemiptera > Cercopidae > Callitettix > Callitettix versicolor. Next base: position 12,052,289 of record CM040190.1, read on the forward strand.
AATTTTGATTTTTCGGTATTTTGTCACTCTTAAACTGAATTTTTTGGTATGAAACCAAAATACACATTTTGTTAGGGTATTTTAAGTCTGGACTTCAGCGAAATTTCATAAAAATCGTTTCGCAAATTTTGAGTAAATCTAATTGTTTAATTTTTAGGGGTAAAAACAACAAAATTTAAAAAAAAAATTTGAAATGCTTTTCCTTATATCAACAAAGTATAATAGTTTAGTATCAAAATATTATCGAAATAGTCCCATTAGTTCAGTCTACAGCAACATGCACAAACACTGATCGACAACATCCACTATGCAACTACATACTGGACAACTATAATACTCATCCTCTATTGTATAATGTTATGGTGAAAAGTTTAACCAATAAATTGTAAATATTATTTGAACATTGTCGGGCGCCAACATAAGACCAATATTAAATTTGGTAGAATGAAAATCAAAATTTAATCGACGCTTTGGAACCACAGAACATTCAGCATAACGATTATGTAGTTTGGAAATAAAGTACTGTTCACAGTGTAATTTATCGCAGCGTATTATGACGTTTATAGAGAGGAGTTCAACAAAATAAGATCAACAAAACATCTTAATGTTGCATCGGCAGACTTGCACGCGAGTCAAGTACGGTTCACAGTGCAACGAGATCAATAGCGTAATAAATTCGGGTGGGATCACAGCGCTGCATTAACACAGAGAGCGAAGCGGGTATCCAATGTAATGCTTAGTGTGTGTGTGTGTGTGTGTGTGTGTGTGTGTGTGCGCGCGCGCGCGTGCGTACGTGTGTGTGCGTGTGCGTGTGTGCTTGGCACGCATGCTGTTCGCTTGCGTGCGTTTGCGTATGTCTGTGCGAGTGTGTGTGTGTGTTTGTGTGCGTGTGTGCGCTCGCGTATGTATGTGCGTGTGTGTGTATGTTTGCGGGCGTGTGCCTGCGCGCGCGCACGTGTGCGTGTTTTGTGCTATTTATCGATTAGGTTTGTCCCCGTTATCCTGTTACAATTAAAACTTTTTATTATCAAATTTCAATTCAAAATTATATATTGAAACGGCCCTCATATTAAAACCATTTCAGGAAAACCTGATGAGTGGAAATAGAAATTAGGTTAATTTTTATTTTCACGGGGACGCATTGCGTATTTTTTGGGTGTTTAAGGGCTCCACTTAAACTTTAACCTGTTTTTTCATAAACATTCTCAAAATTCCGGTGCAAAATTTGTAGAAAGTGCAAATGAATAAATGTAACACGGGTTTAATTAAATTACATTATTTCGTCAAAATTTTCGGTTTGAAAATTAACGTACACAAATCTGCGTAATTTCACAAAATTGGTTTAAGAAAAGCTCAAATTTGGGTTTTTTTTATAATTTAAAAAAAAATTTAATTTTCTTTTGTGTTTAACGTCCGACTTTTGTGCACACTTGGGCTAATGCAGACGATGGAATGATTTATAGCGTATGAAAATGCCAAGCCCTGGCAGAGAATCGAACCCGGGTCCTCGGGGTGTAAGCCCAGTACGCTATCAACTAGGCCACCGAGGCGGTTTTTCATAAAATTAAAGATTCATAACTCAAGCCACTGACACAAATTTAAAATAAAACAAATACACGGTACAGGAGCGAATTGAAAATAAACCCTGACCGCTGTCGGTTCGTTTTTTTCATTAAAAAAAAAAATTTAATTACAGCTTGTGAATTACGTTACTCTACAGTTTTTTACACTGACTTTATTAATTTTCGTAATCAAAATTTAAGTAAAACTGTTGAAGCGATTGTACGAAGTCAGGCAGATTCGTCATCTTTTCGCCGCTTCCTTCTGAACCGGGTTTCAGCGAATTTTTATTGAAAAATGAGCTACTTAAGCGGGTATCGTGGTAAGACCAAGACCCGGGAACCTTGAATGAGCCGATCCTGATATCTAAATCACATTTTGAACGGTCGTTAAAATTTTACACACGTATACAGTTAGGTACACACGCGCACACGCGCGCAATTTTAGCCCGATTTTATTCAAACTTTGCACACAATTCGATTTTGGTAGTAGCTCGAACCAGCAAAATTCGTTCAACAGCTTCAAAATGGCGGCCACTTTAAATTCTTAAAATCTCGTATTTTTTGTATTCAAATCTGATTTTACTAGCGTAATCAGCGTTAAAAACTGCATAAATTAGCGCTTCGAAATATTTAAATCTTTATTAAATTAATTAACTCAATTTGACGGCGTTCAGGGTTTTGTTTTCGTATTTACAATGTAACTTAAAAGTTGAATGCTGATTATGATTGGTGAAATTTGAAAAAAATATTAAGAAACTACTTTTGGAAATATCGCTTCCATCGTGTCAGCGAGACAGCTGCGTGTAGCGATTAAATTTTTAAGAAAACAATTGAATGCGAATGAGTTTTGAAGAAAAACGCTGATTACGTATAGAATAAATTAACAAACTTATTCACAAAATTTCCCAACGATCGGTTCAGTGATCTATGAAGCAATACTGCAACGAAGTTACACCCTCCCTCCCCCCCGCTATTGTTGCAAGTCCTGCATAAATCCTGACCGGTAATAACCGTATTTTAATAACTGTCCGGCGTCCATCTTGCGTTGAACAGACTACAAGCACCTTGTCGCAGAATGTTTAAAAGCGCCCATAACTCCCCGGAGACTCTATAGCTTATAAATACTGGCGCTCGGTCTAACGATATTCAATACAAGCTAACACAAGAGGCAAAACAGGCACGAATAACTAATGATGGCAGGGTTGTTGCCGAAACTAGAGTATGAAAATCTATCTTTTGGAAATGTGGGGTTTCCAACTCGTGCAGGATTTCGATGTTGAAAGAAATAATGCAGATTTAACCGGAAATAAACGTATATACACAGGGTGTCAGAAACGTATCAACACCTAAATAAAATATCTGAAAGTTTACTTAAATTTTGTGTTTTTCTTTTAAAATATTTTCTTCTTTTGGATCTGTTAGCAAAAGCTGAGGAACATTATACATTCGTTAGTCTGTCCGTATGTCTGCAACGCTCCACATATAAAAAATTGACGAAAATGTATTTCTAAAAGTTTGGACCGAAAAAATGTAGGTACTGAAGAAAAAATATGTAGGGATAGATAAGAGATAAAATTTTGAAAATAACACTTTTTATCTAGTGTGGGAAACCATTTTAAACTAGAAGTATTACTTATTGCGAATATATATATATATATATATATATATATATATATATATATATATATACATTATTATTATTATTATTATTTGCGTATAGACCTTTTGGATCACGCAAAGCACTCCGACTCATGTCCTGTTCCTTCTAATCCTCCACACCTCCCTAATCCTGTCCCAATGGATCCTCTTCCGCTCCTCCGTCCATTTTATCCCTGCTCTCTTTGGGATTTCATTCTCTGGGACCTTCCAACCGAGCATCTTTCTCCTGTATGCGTGCCTGTCTTCAACGTCTGTTGAGTCTATTTCTGCGTCATGTAGGTCTATTCTGACTTGTGCGATCCACGACGTTGTTGATTTGACACCTCGTATATACTTAAGGATTCTGTTGGTAAGTCTCGTTGTTTGGAGTCTACTGATGTGTCCATAGAACCGAAGCCTCCTTCTTCTGATATCTGCTGCCAGGTTCGATATCTTCTCTGTGGTCTTCCCGGGAGTGCAACCTGTATCCATCTTCTGTTAATCTCGGGCCAAGGATCTTCCTCATGATTTTGCGTTCTTCCTTCAAAATACCCTTCATGGTAGCTTTTGTGTGGAGTGCTAGCGTCTCGCTTGCATATAATACCTCCGGTTTTATGACTGTGTTGTTGAGTCTGATTTTTGTGTGCGTCGGCATACATCTCTTATTGTAGATATCACGCATTATACCAAGAGCCCTCTTCATTCTCAGTAGCCGAACCCTTTGCGCAGCCTTCTCGCCACCTGTGGATTCAAGAATTTCTCCCAGATATTTGAAGTGCTTGACTCTGTTTATCTTACCATATTTTGTCTTTAGTTCTTGAATATTTAATTTTGTACAGAAGAATTCGGTTTTTTTAAACGAGATCTGCAGACCGACCCTTTCTGCACATTGCTTTAGGACTTCTATCTGTTTAATCGCTGTTGTTTCATTATCTGTGAGTATGGCCAGGTCATCTGCAAAAGCTAGGCACGCGATTTCTGTGTTGTCCTTAGGTTTTCCAAGTCGAACTGGTTTCCAGTGCCTTTCAATTTTTAATTCTTTCTCTCATTCCCTGATAACTTTGTCCAACACCAGATTGAAAAGGAGAGGCGAACTCCATCTCCTTGGCGAACTCCAGTTGTGATCAGGAAGGGTTTGGAAATTTCCCCCATAAACTTCACCTTAGCGATTGTGCCTGTCAGTGTTTGTTTGATCAGTCGCAGTGTTTTAGGATCAAGTCCATGTTCTTCCAGGATATTAAACAAAGATTTTCGATCAATGGAATCGTACGCTTTTTTAAAATCTACGAACGTACAGATCACTGGGACATTCCTTTTAGCTTTTACTTGCAATATTGTTTTCAGGTTGAAAATTTGTTCTATGCACGAGCGACCCGGACGGAAGCCTGCCTGGTACTCACCAATTCTGTATTCTATCTGTTTTTGTGTTCTTTGAAGAAGTCATGTTGAGAGTATTTTGTAAGTAACTTGTAGTAAGAAATTCCTCTGTAGTTGTTCACGTCTGTTCTGTCTCCTTTCTGGTGTAGGGGGTGAATAAGAGCACACTTCCAGTCATCCGGTAATTTTTCCGTTCGCCAGATATCCGTGATGATATTTGTTAATTCCTGTAATGAGTTCGGTCCGAGATTCTTCAGAAGTTATGCAATGATTCCATCTTCTCCGGATGCTCTGTTGTTTTTCAGTCTATTTATGTGATCCTTGATCTCTTCTTGTGTTGGTGGTAACGATTCAGGGTAAGTGTCAGCACAGTTTACCAAATATATATATATTTGTTGCACATAAACAATATATAGGACCTAGAGCTGTTAGACCTCTCTGAAGTTCAAATTTTCACCCCTCCCCTATTAATTTCGCTATGTTTTTAGGTCAGAAAAATCTCGACAAATTTATAAATCTAGTTTTAATGGAAACGAAAACTGACCTTTACAAAAGCGTATTTTGAAAAATTCAACAACTTCAGAAGAGTTTTTTTAACACTCCTTGCCTTGAATTTTTGCTTTGTGGGTAGAGATAAGCAGATACGAGTCGAAAACCATTTTTGAACGAGCGAATCGAAGTCCCTGTTTCAATAACTCGACCGTTCGACATTGGGTTTATGTGTTTGTGCGCTTGTTAGGCAGTTTTGGTCAAACGTGTCGACCGAATATTTTGACATTTGATGCGAAGGTACTTTGTATAAAGCTAAAGCGATATGTGTGTCAGATTTACTTCCAATAACTTACGTTTCAAGATGGCGGTCTCTGATTGAACGATGACGAGTGTACGGTGGTTAGGTTAGTATTTGAAATGTAATAATTTTAATAGACACTGTATTATGTTTTTAATACTTATTTATATTAAAAATATTTTTGATCAAACGAAACGAAGTATCTATTTCAAGTCGACTGTTCGGCATTTCGCTTGTGTGTTTATCTGTTATGCAGTTTTGGCCGAATGAATTGACCGATTGTTTTGAAAATTTGGTAAAAAGGTACTTTGTATAAAGCCCAAACGACGTATGTGTAAGATTTTTTTCTATTCACTTCCGTTTCAAAATGGCGGCCTATGATTTAACGATTGTTTGGTTTAACGGCCTCTGATTGATGACGAGTGTACGCAGTTTTGGCCAAACGCATTGACCGATTATTTTAAAATTTATTGCGAAGATACCTTGTATAAAGCCCGCACAACGTATGGTTAGATTTGTTTTCATTCATTCCGTTTTAAGATGGCGGCTTCTAAGTTAACAATGACGAGTGTGGTTGCTGACTATTTCTTTTAATACTGGCAGAACGGCAAGACCTAACATAATTTTGATCTCATAATGGAGAAAAAGCATAACATTTCCAATAAAGTTTGGCCCGGTAATATTTTTCTTAAGTATTTTTGTTACATGTTAATTTGACGGGACAGGATTCAAGCGCTTCGTAGCGTTACCGTACAGAGGGGCAAGCAATTAATTAAGATTATTTTGCAAGTACTACAAGGTCAATTAGTACTTTTTTGACCTACTAGTTTGGCTTCAATTGGTACAGTTTGTGCTCTGCTTGATTGGCGCGGTCTAGTCTGCGTCGCGATAGTACAGACGACATGAAAGCCAGCTAATCGATTGTTGAAAGCAAAACAATCGCGTTTACATTGCAACGGCCGATACTTAGGCTCTATTTATAAGGACAAGAAACAAGGCCCCTATTAACTTTATTACGTTCTTTGATATCATGCTTTTGGTGATTATATTTAATTTATTTGTTAAGTTCTGTTTTTAATATGTATCGTGTTTTAAGGCTGGTTGTGATGTTGGATTTCGCGTGATGCGAGTGCAAAAATGTATATTGATATACATTCTGATTGTCCCAAGTCTTATTACATTACTTATAATTAAAATGTTCTGTATAATAGAACCGGGGATTTTTTTTTTTTTTGAAAAGACTAAAATATTGACAAACATACAAAAACCACCAAAAAAGCTTCAAGTGGGAGAACAATACATTGAGATAGTGAAAGTATACAAATATCTTGGGGAATGATCAGCTGGAACGCCCTAGAGAAAAAAAGCTATGGAATCTAGGAGAAATAAAGTTGAATTAGCCTTCCAACTTACCAAGGACACATACAACAAGAAGTCCCTCTCCTGGAATACAAAGATAAGGCATTATCATACGATAATTAAACCAGAAGCCTTATATGCAGCTGAAACATTATCTCTCACAACCTAGGGCCCACTTGAAAGGCTGGAGATCAAAGAAAGAAAGATACTATGAAAAATCTTAGGCCCCAAATTCCGTAACAACCAATTACTCCACATCAGTAATGAAACTATTTACCAAAAAACTGAAACGCTATCAGACACAATAAGAAAAAGGATAATTGATTTTTATGGGCACATCCTCAAATGGACAAAAATAGACTAACCAAAAAAATATTTGACTACTTTCGCAGTAGAAGAGCCAAACTACTTTGGTTTAGAGAAACGGAGAAAGACATAACAGAACTGCAGATCACTGACACTATGCTCGTGGACAGAACAGCCAAAACAATAACCAAGGACAAGAAGCAACGGTTCCAAGGCAAAGTCAAATCCAAGCGAACGATCCAAATCTCTGACGAAGAAAGAAAAGCAAGATCACAACGAATGAAGCAATACTGGGCTACGAGGAAGGCACAGAACATTAAAAAGTAATTGATTTAGTGTACCCCAAAGTTGGGTAAAACAAATAGAGAGAGAGAGAGAGAACCGGGGACGTTGCACATTTGAGGCGCACATGATAACCACTACACTACGGATACTACGAAGAAGTTCGACCGATGTAAATATATGAAATGAATCGTTAATTTAATTTTGATAAATATGAAATAGTAAAAGATCAGTCGTTTTATATTAATTCGTAACGATCAGCTGATTTCACTGAACAGCTGATAGGCTATAAGTTAATGTTATCTTGTTAAAAACTAGCTGTTAATTTGTTTGTCCGAACAAATTATCGTAATTAAAATAAAAAGGAAGGGAAAACATTATACATGATTTTTATTTTTGGTACAATAACAGAAATAGTTTTTTTTTAATTTTTGTTTAATAATGTTTTTATTTTTTCGTAATCAGATATGTGTCATCATTTGTGTATATGGGCTGATAAAAAGTGCAAAAACGGTACGAAATTTTTATTTAATTTGTACATTATTTGAATAAATTGTACAATACGAATATATTACTGTATCATTGCTGCTTAATGTTGTTTTGGAAATTCACTAAATATCAGCGAGTCAGCTGGGTTGTTCTACAATTGCAGAAAACAACCCTTAAGTAAAAATATCAGCAGGTAAACGTCATCACAAAGCTGAAGACAAAGGACAGACCGCCACCTACGTACGACGATGCCCAACCTCGATCCAAAGCGGCGTAAGATATTTTAATCTATAATGAAGTGAAGTAAAGGCTGAACGATTAGCAAAAAAAAAAAAAAAAAAAAAAAAAAAAAAAAATGCAGCTGAGTTTGTAACTAATAATTTGACGGCCAGGTGTCCGACATTAAGTCATTAGCCTGGCCCAGGCTTACCAACCGATACGAGGGAGATAAATAAGTCCCTAACGATCCGTGATTTCACCTTCATAACTCTATGCCGGTTAATTGTTGTTTGTATTGTGTAGGCTGGAGGTATGCACTGTATCATGTACGCGTTTTCTCACATTAAGTGCTAAATCTTGGGCTCTTGAAGTTTATTGGTGCCTTTTTCAAGAACTTTTTGTTATAAGAAAGAAAAAGGATTAATAAACTACCAGAATTAATCAGTAGACACAATTAGATGTGGAGTGAAAACAGCTGGTAAAAGCTTTATACTTGCAGTACAATAGTTGGTAACACTGGTGTCATTGTTGATCAGCTGCTAAAGTAAAATTGATTTGCTTATAACCTCAAAAGCTAATTTTGCGATTGCATAACGTCTTGAAGTCTGCCAGTTAGTTATTCAGAAGTGTTTTTATAAAATTTCCGTTGGACATTGATCTATTAGATATGTCCAGCATAGAAAAACCCAGACTCAGACTCGGAAAAATGAAATGTGTTTTAGTACAGTCACGTTCACAATTTCAGTTCGATTCTATTTGCTTTGAAAAGTTTGTTACACAGCAAAATACGTTTAATAGTTTCAAAATGGCGACAATTTAAAATTCATTCCTTTTATTGAAGTAATGTTTTTTGAATATCCGACTTCACAATTGTAATCACCGGTGAAAACTAGAATTTTGACTTTTCAAAATCCGTTAAAATTAAGATTTTATTACGGCGGTCAGGGTTCGTTTTTGTCTTTTTAAGTAGTTTAACACGCTAATGTTGGCAGATTTTAGCGCTAATTGCGATTGTGACATTAGAATTTCAAAAAAAACCCTGTAATAACAAAAACCATATTTTGCAAATTCGCTTTCATCACGTTAGCAAGCCAGCAGCGTTCAGCGATTATTTTGTTTGTCGATGTTTAAGACCTGGTTGAAATTTACCAAATAATACGGACAAAGTAGTACGAACCAAAATGCTCACATGTGATGTACAACGCGCGATCTTCTGTCTTCAATTTGAATTATAAACAATTCCCTAATGCAGGTAGGACTTCTGCGACCAGTTATGTGTCTTTTAAAAACCTTTATAAAACTAAATTCTGGTATATACATTTTTATTACTGGTTACCTCAGATAATCAATAGATAATGTAATAATACGAGAGTTGTCCGTAAAGTAAGGTTCCCAAGGCGCTATAGTCGCTGCGAACGTTGTTACGCGGGATTCGGTGACCTTGGCTTGCAGCTTGGTTCCTCCGCTCCCAATCCCCACTCCGCGAGCCCTCTGCGACGCTCAGTCTTGGCTTGGTAGCCGTTAATAATGGAATTGCTTCTTCTGTCACCCGCCAGGTGTGAATTACGCTCTGTGATTCGTTTTTTGAGTGCAAAAAGCACTGCGCCAGTGGACGTTCATATCCAGCTGTGTGAAGTATACGGAGAAAAATGTATGAGCATACAACCGTGCGCAAATGGTGCAGAGAATTCAAAGACGGACTTTCATGACGAACAGCGTTCCGGACGGCCATCTGTTTCGGACAAAATTATTGCATAAGTGGAAGAAGCAAGGGTGACTGTTTGGGAGCCCTCCGAGATGATCGCTGATGTCAGAAATACTTGCATTGATAAAATTTTGACAGACCATTTAGCGTATAGCATAATTTGTGTGCAAAGTGGGTCCCAAGACAGCTTACAGCAGACCACAAACGGCAACGGATTGATGCGGCCCGCGAATTTCTGCAGGCCAGAAATTCTTGGACTACATTGTCACTGGGGACGAGACCTGGGTACACTATACGACACCGGAAACGAAAGAACAATCACGTCAGTGGAAACATCTAGAGTCACCGAGGCCGCGGAAGTTCAAACAAAAACTGTCTGCCGGCAAAGTCATGGCGAGCGTGTTTTGGAACAGGAAGGGGTTATTGTTGTGCAAATTCATGGATACTACTGTGAGACGTTAAGGAACCTTCGCCGCGCGATTCAAAAGAAGAGGAAAGACATGCTCACGAAGGGAGTTTGTTTCCATCAAGACAACACTCGTCCGCACACAGCCCGTGTAACAACCGTACTCATCAACCAATTTGGGTGGGATATTGTCACACATCCTCCTACAGCCCGAACTTAGCCCCAAGAGACTACCATCTCTTCCCTAATTTGAAGAAACACGTAAATGGGACTCATTTCAGTACCGGAGAGGAGCTGAAAGAAAAAGTATTAAGCTAGCTTCGCGGCGCGCGGGAGAGTTTCCCGACTCAGGCATACAAAAGATTGTTCACCGTATGGAAAAATGTATCGATCTCAACTACGATTATGTTGAAAAATAGAAAAAAGTGTAAGCTTTCCAAAAATGTATTATTCAATGCAAATAAACATGTTTTTCATTGTGAAAAATTATTGGAAACCTTATTTTACGGACAACTCTAGTAGGTTGTTATTAGGCTACCTTATATGGTGCATAAAATTATAGATCCGATTCAAAAGGATAAAAGGATTCAAAAATTGTGAAATATATTTTTACGATCTCTTCTCTTCCACTTTTACAAAGCAAAAAAAATTGATTATGTGATTTTTAATAAATATATTATTCTTGTGGTTCACTGGGTCTGTTAGTTTCTAGTCCCTAAAAAAAAGTCGATGTTAATCCCGTATCTCGAGACAGTTTTTTGAATGACTATCAAGGTCTTCTTTCACAAAAAAACCTGTTCAAATTAAGAGCTCTAAATTTTTTTTTCAAGTTTAGTGAAAAACAGGGTTTTATCACTGAAACAATTTTGTTTGAAAGCGTTTAGGCCGTAACAAAAAAAACCAAAAGCAAAACCCGAACGGATTAAAAACCGTGTCCAGACACTGTCCAGACCTCTATTGCAAACAACATTTGTGTTTCGACATTATTCGTCTCACGCACTTATGCTGACAAGTCAAAACAGACCGTCCTACAACAGTCCGGGATAATTACAATAACGCAAACATTGTGCAAGCCATGTGCAACAATTTATTTGCGCACAAAGAGTTCCGTTCACTCCCGCACTAACACAAGTGTCTGTCTGTCTGTCTATCTGCGTCATAAGTCTCGTTAAGAGCGCAGCGAGTCTACACAGAGCGCGTACTATGTACGATTACGAAATCCTGTCTCTGAAATACTTTCTCCAATTTGCCGGGTACAAAGTGTTTTTTCGAATGAATTGCTTTCAAGTTACACACACTTTTTGATGTGTTCTCTAACATCCATCGTGTTCTGTTTTATCCTATAATTTATTTTTATTTAATTTATCGCTTTTGGGATCGGCATGTAGACCCTAAGTAACTAAACAAAACGTATGGGCGATTATAACACCCCCCCCCCAAAAAAAATCAGTCTTAGAAGATTTCGACAAAACAACATGAAAATTGATACATTTTTTCAAAATCGGTGAAGTAGATTTAGCGAAAATATTGTTAAATTTTTTAAAGATTCGTAACGCAAAACAGTGAACCAAATTTGAAAAGAAACTTACCTTTCGGAGTAAATAGAAAAACAAAATTAGGCAAAACTGTAACCGCAGTATATTTTTGTTCATTTTTCAACTTTTTAAGACAATTTTTAGAGAATTTCCATTGGAAAAAGAGTCATTGAAGCAGCCATCGTGGTAAGACCTAAACCCGAAACCTTGAAATGTGCACCGATCCTGACAAACAACATGAAAATTAATGTAATTTTTCAAAACCGGTGAACTAGATTTAGCGAAAATATTGTTTATACTTAACGATTCGTAACGCGAAACAGTGAACCAAATTTGAAAAGAAACTTACCTTTCGGAGTAAATGGAAAAACAAAATTAGGCAAAACTGTAACCGCAGTATAGGTTTGTTTATTTTTCAATTTTATATTGACCTGTATTGTTTTTAGAGAATTTCCATAGGAAAAAGAGTCGTTGAAGCAGCCGTCGTGGTAAGACCTAAACCCGAAACCTTGAAATGTGCACCGATCCTGACCTCTAGATCACTTTTTGTGGTGCCGTTAAAAATTAATATATCACTCTCAAGTTCGCAACTTGATTTAAACTTTACAAAAAATCGACTTCGGTAATAGCCTGTACACAAGTTCGTTAACCGGAAAAATTCTTTTAACATTTTCAAAAGGCTGCCATTAAACATCTTTAAAAATTGTCATAAATTTGTGTTTAAAATTCCAACATCGTAATCAGCGTTAAAAAACTGTACACATTAGAATTTTTAATTTTAAAAATACGTTGAAATTAATAAATTTAATTTGACAGGGAAGAATTTAAATTCGTATTTTCGATATAATTTTAAAAGTTTAAAATGGCAGTGTATGAAGACCTAATAAAATGATGAAATCAGAATTTTAAGAAAAGATTAAGAGGAAAAATCCCTTTTGAAATTCGCTTCTATCACGTCAGAAAGGCAGCTGCTTTCCACGCTAATTTTTAAATTCCAGTGAAAACTTAAAACTTCAATTTATGGAGATTCCATCGCTGATTACAACGTTGAATACAGAGTGCGCTGCGATTTTGAGTATCCGCCATTTTGAAACTGCAATACGGATTTTCGGGAATAAATAATGTACAGAACGTATAAATTTAGTAATCAACTTTTCCGCTGCAGATTTGAGAGATGTTTGCAGCCGATGGCAGAAAGAGATAGAGACAGAAGTAGGCGGAAAGATACGTAGTAAAAGCAATACAAGCTGACCCGCGTTTGTAAACACTCGCTTTGTTCGGCCTAAATTTAAATATACGGTGTCTAACGGCGTCGACCGACACTCGGCCGTAAATCTAACAACGCTGCTCCACTTGCATGAGTTATTCCCCCGTAAACTTCAAGACAGTGTATCGCGTCCCGCAGCATTTACATTATAATAAAGTCTGTCTTCGGGTGGTTTGTTAATTTTATTTCGGTTTGCTTAACGCCAACCTTGTCCAGTCTCACTCGCCCGACTGGTGAACACTTTATATCTGCGACCAAACACGACGTTTTCGTTAAGGATTTGCGAAAATAGCTTCCTGAGAGCAATAAAACAAGTCGATCTAAAGGAACGTTCAGCGTGAGTGAATATTTCAAAACTGAAAGTCAAACTAGAAAATTCATTTTATATTAGTTTTAGAACCAGCGAGATCAGTTTTAAAATGGCGCATTTATTATTTAATAAAAACTTACGAAAATCTATCCAACATCTATACAACATTCCGAGAGTCATCTTTCATATTCATGACAAAATAATCCTTTGATTTCAAAATTGTTGTTTAAAATTCCGAGGATCGTGTTCCTGACACAAAAACCCTCTGGCATTGCAAATATGGCAGTACAACTATGAGGATCGTGTCCCTGACAAAATGACCCTCTGGCTTTGCAAATATGGCAGTACAACTATGAGGATCATGTCCCTGACAAAATAACCCTCTGGCTTTGCAAATATGGCAGTACAACAATGAGGATCGTGTCCCTGACAAAATAACCCTCTGGCTTTGCAAATATGGCAGTACAACTATGAGGATCGTGTCCCTGACAAAATGACCCTCTGGCTTTGCAAATATGGCAGTACAACTATGAGGATCGTGTCCCTGACAAAATGACCCTCTGGCTTTGCAAATATGGCAGTACAACTCTGAGGATCGTGTCCCTGACAAAATGACCCTCTGGCTTTGCAAATATGGCAGTACAACTCTGAGGATCGTGTCCCTGACAAAATGACCCTCTGGCTTTGCAAATATGGCAGTACAACTATGAGGATCGTGTCCCTGACAAAATAACCCTCTGGCTTTGCAAATATGGCAGTACAACAATGAGGATCGTGTCCCTGACAAAATAACCCTCTGGCTTTGCAAATATGGCAGTACAACTATGAGGATCGTGTCCCTGACAAAATGACCCTCTGGCTTTGCAAATATGGCAGTACAACTATGAGGATCGTGTCCCTGACAAAATGACCCTCTGGCTTTGCAAATATGGCAGTACAACTCTGAGGATCGTGTCCCTGACAAAATGACCCTCTGGCTTTGCAAATATGGCAGTACAACTCTGAGGATCGTGTCCCTGACAAAATGACCCTCTGGCTTTGCAAATATGGCAGTACAACTATGAGGATCGTGTCCCTGACAAAATGACCCTCTGGCTTTGCAAATATGGCAGTACAACTATGAGGATCGTGTCCCTGACAAAATAACCCTCTGGCTTTGCAAATATGGCAGTACAACAATGAGGATCGTGTCCCTGACAAAATAACCCTCTGGCTTTGCAAATATGGCAGTACAACTATGAGGATCGTGTCCCTGACAAAATGACCCTCTGGCTTTGCAAATATGGCAGTACAACTATGAGGATCGTGTCCTGACAAAATTGCAAATATGGCAGTACAACTATGAGGATCGTGTCCCTGACAAAATGACCCTCTGGCTTTGCAAATATGGCAGTACAACAATGAGGATCGTGTCCTGACAAAATAACCCTCTGGCTTTGCAAATATGGCAGTACAACTATGAGGATCGTGTCCCTGACAAAATAACCCTCTGGCTTTGCAAATATGGCAGTACAACTATGAGGATCGTGTCCTGACAAAATAACCCTCTGGCTTTGCAAATATGGCAGTACAACTATGAGGATCGTGTCCCTGACAAAATAACCCTCTGGCTTTGCAAATATGGCAGTACAACTATGAGGATCGTGTCCCTGACAAAATAACCCTCTGGCTTTGCAAATATGGCAGTACAACTATGAGGATCGTGTCCCTGACAAAATAACTCTCTGGCTTTGCAAATATAGCAGTACAATTATGGGGATCGTGTCCCTGATAAAATAACCCTCTGGCTTTGCAAATATGACATTACAACTACGAGGATCGTGTCCCTGACACAATAACCCTCTGGCTTTTCAAATATGGCAGTACAACTCTGAGGATCGTGTCCTTGACAAAATAACCCTCTGGCTTTGCAAATATGGCAGTACAACTATGAGGATCGTGTCCCTGACACAATAACCCTCTGGCTTTGTAAATATGACAGTACAACTATGAGGATCGTGTCCTGGACAAAATAACTCTTTGGCTTTGCAAGTATGACAGTACAACTCTGAGGATCGTGTCCCTGACACAATAATCCTCTGGCTTTGCAAATATAGCAGTACAATTATGGGGATCGTGTCCCTGATAAAATAACCCTCTGACTTTGCAAATATGACATTACAACTACGAGGATCGTGTCCCTGACACAATAACCCTCTGGCTTTTCAAATATGGCAGTACAACTCTGAGGATCGTGTCCTTGACAAAATAACCCTCTGGCTTTGCAAATATAGCAGTACAACTATGAGGATCGTGTCCCTGACAAAATAACTCTCTGGCTTTGCAAATATGACAGTACAACTATGAGGATCGTGTCCTGGACAAAATAACTCTTTGGCTTTGCAAGTATGACAGTACAACTCTGAGGATCGTGTCCCTGACACAATAATCCTCTGGCTTTGCAAATATGACAGTACAACTCTGAGGATCGTGTCCCTGACACAATAACCCTCTGGCTTTTGCAAATATGGCAGTACAACTCTGAGGATCATGTCCCTGACAAAATAACCCTCTGGCTTTGCAAATATAGCAGTACAACTATGAGGATCGTGTCCCTGACACAATAACCCTCTGGCTTTTGCAAATATGGCAGTACAACTATGAGGATCGTGTCCCTGACAAAACAACTCTCTGGCTTTTGAAAATATGGCAGTACAACTATGAGGATCGTGTCCCTGACACAATAACTCTCTGGCTTCTCAAATATGACAGTACAACTATGAGGATTGTGTCCCTGACAAAATAACTCTCTGGCTTTGCAAATATGACAGTACAACTATGAGGATCGTGTCCCTGAGACAATAACCCTCTGGCTTTGCAAATATGACAGTACAACTATGACGATCGTGTCCTGGACAAAATAACTCTTTGGCTTTGCAAGTATGACAGTACAACTCTGAGGATCGTGTTCCTGACACAATAATCCTCTGGCTTTGCAAATATGACAGTACAACTCTGAGGATCGTGTCCCTGACACAATAACCCTCTGGCTTTTGCAAATATGGCAGTACAACTATGAGGATCGTGTCCCTGACAAAACAACTCTCTGGCTTTTGAAAATATGGCAGTACAACTATGAGGATCGTGTCCCTGACACAATAACTCTCTGGCTTCTCAAATATGACAGTACAACTATGAGGATTGTGTCCCTGACAAAATAACTCTCTGGCTTTGCAAATATGACAGTACAACTATGAGGATCGTGTCCCTGAGACAATAACCCTCTGGCTTTGCAAATATGACAGTGCAACTATGAGGATCGTGTCCCTGACAAAATAACCCTCTGGCTTCGCAAATATGGCATTACAACTCTGAGAATCGTGTCAGTGACCTTTACGTTTTGTAGAGGAAAGAATCTTCTCAATAGGTACAGCTAGTCTGCACCCCGGCGGGGAATTACATATGCAATAGTGACCTCCTTCAACAAATACAGAAGTGTTTTATTAGATTATATATTAGGACACACATCAACTTAACATTCTAAGTATAGTAAGTAGCCTGTACAAAGAATTTTTATTTCTTTTAGAAATGGAATTAAAAGGAAAACTGGTTAAAGTACAATTTATGTTTAAAAGTCCAGAATGTAGGTAATATTTATGCTTAATGTCTCCAAAACAAAGTGACTAATTTACGTTACAAATGCCTCTTGATGAACTGTACACTTACATTAACCGAAAGGTGAAGTAATTGTATTCGACATAAATCAGAAGACATTTACAATTTATCATGAAGCGATTGTATTGAACATTTATTTAATGCACGGTTCAAGGAATTTGAAAGTTCAAGAGGTGATATTGCCGAAATTTTATACAAGTTACGTCCTGTCCACTTTGAAGGTTATAAGAAGAGAAAACACTGATTCTGTTAAATCAGGTATAACGTGTTCGAAAATAAATAGAACATCCACACTAATAGCGTACTCGTGACCATAAATCAACGGGAACGCTTAGTTTATCGTTGGAATTGAACGATCGAAATATTTGCTCAATTTCGAGATAATGTTACAATGTATTGCACGTGGTAAACGGCACCAGTCTCTAAATACATCGCGCCTGACTGTGATGTCACCGACAATGGCTGAACATTTTAAATAGTAAGATGGAGTTTCCCACAGCGACGAGGACGCGGGTAGGCCTACATAAACGAAATGTTTCGTTCATTGTTGTTCCTCTCTTCAAATATTTTTACACAATAAGGATCTCACAAAGCTTGCTATTAACACCTAGATTACAGTTATTCTAAAGACTTTAATGCCCGCATACCGATGAGGCGAGAAGTTGTCACTTAACGCAATCAGAAATAATCACGCTAAACCGATCCGCATCAATTTGACGCCATTACGTTGGCCAGCTCGCCCACACACAGCCAGTGTTTGTACTACGACGCCGTGTATTTAAATAAAATGCAACATAAACACAGCCCAGAGGTCGGTAATAACAGCTGATCCCCGACGCTTATAATCAACCGTTTCCCGATGTATTGGATTCAAATATCCGCTCCGAATGAAGTCGCTCACAAAACACTGTAATAAAGCTGGCGTGCTCAAGACTCAATCGAGGATCGTGGAACCCGTGACCGCGGTCCTGATAATTGTTATGATTGAAGACCTGTCAGGGCGCAATTTATAATCCGGACGACTAGGCGCACCTTGAGCGAAATGCCAACACATAAACTTTACAACGGAATCGCCTTGTTATTAGCTTTGGAAACGTTCTTGGGTTTCTAAATTATTTTACTCTAATTGTCCGCCAAGAAATGTCTCGCGGGAACTATTCGGTTAAACGTTGCCCGCGATAGTGACTTTAATGCTTCGAGTACTGCAATGAAGTTCTTGGATACCCTGAGAGAATTGAATGCCGCTGAACAGGAGAATAAATTGTGTAAACGTTATATGACTCTTCGTAGGTAGGCATGTAAATAATAGGCTTACCGTGGTGTGCGGCTGATCCCTTGACAATTATTTACACGGTAGGTGGGTAAAGGTTATCTACACGATCGTGTAAAGATAATATTTTAAAGAGCTGATATTGCATTTTGTTTAAGTAAATGCTTCAGGGTAATTTTTAAAAAATCTTAACTTTTACTGCTTAAAAAACCTCGTTCTGCGAGTCTTAAAATCTAATTCGTAATTTCCAGTAATTTAACGAGTCTTCAGGCCTTCTGAGGATAACTTTATTCTTCTGTTATGTCCTTGGGAAACTGCTATATCTGGAGTGATTAGTGAGAAATAAGGACTTTTTTAAAATATTTTTTCTTATTCATTTTAATCTTGTGAGTTGCGGTAGTTTAACTTGGTTGGAAAAAATACATTTTACTAAATAATTTTATTTTTATATCTACCACACGCGCGCAATGGTGAAAATAACATTGAAGTGAGAAGTCCAATACAACTGCCAATGAAATTTTACTTCTTGTTAGAAATAAAGTTGTATTTAAGCTTTTTAAATAATATAAAACTTTGTTCAATTATTTGAAATTACTGAACGCAAGTCCTGTGTTTGTCTGTCTGTCTGTCTGTCTGTCTGTCTGTCTGCTATAGCAGGCTACATTTCACTAACGTACAGTCAAACCGTACATACAGCAAAGTAGTTGTCTTGTTTCTTGTCCGACATTTGCTAAACCGAACTGTATCATATGGTTGATTGAACTTGTTGACAAATTTTCAAGTTTTTTTGTCAGTAAATTATTTTAATTAAAAAATAATCCAGTGAAATTTTGAAGAAAACAACTTGAAATTGTGAAAACCATGTGTTTGGCAATACGTATAAGCAAGAAAAAGAAGAAAATACTTATCTATTAGAATTAAGAAAATTAATAAAAATAAGAAAGGCACGTAACCGAGCACCGGAGATTGAAACTAAAATAATACAAAATATCTCTTAAAGAAACCAAAAATGAATATGAATTTTTAATGGATACTTTGCCGTCCGACACTGTCTGCCCCAAAAAAACAAAGAATATTCACTTTGGAATGCAAACAAATTTACTCCATCCAAGAACTTCTTTACCGGCAAGGGCTGCTTTACTATTTATCGATTACAACTTACCTTTAACTCATACTACTCTTACACATCTACTGCAGAAGAGATGATAAACCTAATCAACTCTAGAGATAGATTTTCATCAGTTTGAGGAGCTGATATCAGTTGGGAGTCAATGATAAACGTAATCAACTCTTTGATATCTAGAGTATGATAAGATTGAGAAGCCGATATCAGTTCAACTCTTTGATCTCTAGAGTGTGATAAGTTTGAGGAGCCGATATCAGTTGGGAGTCGATGATAAACCTAATCAACTCTTTGATCTCTAGAGTGTGATAAGTTTGAGGAGCCGATATCAGTTGGGAGTCGATGATAAACCTAATCAACTCTTTGATCTCTAGAGTGTGATAAGTTTGAGGAGCCGATATCAGTTGGGAGTCGATGATAAACCTAATCTACTCTTTGATCTCTAGAGTTTGATAAGTTTGAGGAGCCGATATCAGTTGGGACTCGATGATAAACCTAATCAACTCTTTGGTATCAAGAGTTTGATAAGTTTGAGGAGCCGATATCAGTTGGGACTCGATGATAAACCTAATCAACTCTTTGGTATCAAGAGTTTGATAAGTTTGAGGAGCCGATATCAGTTGGGAGTCGATGATAAACCTAATCAACTCTTTTGATCAAGAGTTTGATAAGTTTGAGGTGTCGATATCAGTTGGGAGTCGATGATCAACATAATATACTCTTTGATCTCTAGAATGTGATAAGTTTGAGGAGCCGATATCAGTTGGGAGTCGATGATGAACCTAATCAACTCTTTGATTTCAAGAGTTTGAGGAGCCGATATCAGTTGGGGTCGATGATAAACCTAATCAAATCTTTGATTTCAAGATTTTGATAAGTTTGAGGAGCCGATATCAGTTGGGACTCGATGATAAACCTAATCAACTCTTTTGCATCAAGAGTTTGATAAGTTTGAGGAGTCGATATCAGTTGGGAGTCGATGATCAACATAATATACTCTTTGATCTCTAGAATGTGATAAGTTTGAGGAGCCGATATCAGTTGGGAGTCGATGATGAACCTAATCAACTCTTTGATTTCAAGAGTTTGAGGAGCCGATATCATTTGGGGTCGATGATAAACCTAATCAAATCTTTGATTTCAAGAGTTTGATAAGTTTGAGGAGCCTATATCAGTTGGGACTCGATGATAAACCTAATCAACTCTTTTGCATCAAGAGTTTGATAAGTTTGAGGAGTCGATATCAGTTGGGAGTCGATGATCAACATAATATACTCTTTGACCTCTAGAATGTGATAAGTTTGAGGAGCCGATATCAGTTGGGACTCGATGATAAACCTAATCAACTCTTTTCTATCAAGAGTTTGATAAGTTTGAGGAGCCGATATCAGTTGGGAGTCGATGATAAACCTAATCAACTCTTTGGTATCAAGAGTTTGATAAGTTTGAGGAGTCGATATCAGTTGGGAGTCGATGATCAACATAATATACTCTTTGATCTCTAGAATGTGATAAGTTTGAGGAGCCGATATCAGTTGGGACTCGATGATAAACCTAATCAACTCTTTTGCATCAAGAGTTTGATAAGTTTGAGGAGTCGATATCAGTTGGGAGTCGATGATCAACATAATATACTCTTTGATCTCTAGAATGTGATAAGTTTGAGGAGCCGATATCAGTTGGGACTCGATGATAAACCTAATCAACTCTTTTCTATCAAGAGTTTGATAAGTTTGAGGAGCCGATATCAGTTGGGAGTCGATGATAAACCTAATCAACTCTTTGGTATCAAGAGTTTGATAAGTTTGAGGAGCCGATATCAGTTGGGACTCGATGATAAACCTAATCAACTCTTTGGTATCAAGAGTTTGATAAGTTTGAGGAGCCGATATCAGTTGGGAGTCGATGATCAACATAATATACTCTCTGATCTCTAGAATGTGATAAGTTTGAGGAGCCGATATCAGTTGGGACTCGATGATAAACCTAATCAACTCTTTGGTATCAAGAGTTTGATAAGTTTGAGGAGCCGATATCAGTTGGGACTCGATGATAAACCTAATCAACTCTTTTCTATCAAGAGTTTGATAAGTTTGAGGAGCCGATATCAGTTGGGAGTCGATGATCAACATAATATACTCTCTGATCTCTAGAATGTGATAAGTTTGAGGAGCCGATATCAGTTGGGACTCGATGATAAACCTAATCAACTCTTTGGTATCAAGATTTTGATAAGTTTGAGGAGCCGATATCAGTTGGGAGTCGATGATCAACATAATATACTCTCTGATCTCTAGAATGTGATAAGTTTGAGGAGCCGATATCAGTTGGGACTCGATGATAAACCTAATCAACTCTTTGGTATCAAGAGTTTGATAAGTTTGAGGAGCCGATATCAGTTGGGACTCGATGATAAACCTAATCAACTCTTTGGTATCAAGAGTTTGATAAGTTTGAGGAGCCGATATCAGTTGGGAGTCGATGATCAACATAATATACTCTCTGATCTCTAGAATGTGATAAGTTTGAGGAGCCGATATCAGTTGGGACTCGATGATAAACCTAATCAACTCTTTGGTATCAAGAGTTTGATAAGTTTGAGGAGCCGATATCAGTTGGGAGTCGATGATCAACATAATATACTCTCTGATCTCTAGAATGTGATAAGTTTGAGGAGCCGATATCAGTTGGGACTCGATGATAAACCTAATCAACTCTTTGGTATCAAGAGTTTGATAAGTTTGAGGAGCCGATATCAGTTGGGACTCGATGATAAACCTAATCAACTCTTTGGTATCAAGAGTTTGATAAGTTTGAGGAGCCGATATCAGTTGGGACTCGATGATAAACCTAATCAACTCTTTGGTATCAAGAGTTTGATAAGTTTGAGGAGTCGATATCAGTTGGGAGTCGATGATCAACATAATATACTCTTTGATCTCTAGAATGTGATAAGTTTGAGGAGCCGATATCAGTTGGGACTCGATGATAAACCTAATCAACTCTTTGGTATCAAGAGTTTGATAAGTTTGAGGAGCCGATATCAGTTGGGGTCGATGATAAACCTAATCAACTCTTTGGTATCAAGAGTTTGATAAGTTTGAGGAGCCGATATCAGTTGGGAGTCGATGATAAACCTAATCAACTCTTTGGTATCAAGAGTTTGATAAGTTTGAGGAGCCGATATCAGTTGGGACTCGATGATAAACCTAATCAACTCTTTTCTATCAAGAGTTTGATAAGTTTGAGGAGCCGATATCAGTTGGGAGTCGATGATCAACATAATATACTCTCTGATCTCTAGAATGTGATAAGTTTGAGGAGCCGATATCAGTTGGGACTCGATGATAAACCTAATCAACTCTTTGGTATCAAGAGTTTGATAAGTTTGAGGAGCCGATATCAGTTGGGACTCGATGATAAACCTAATCAACTCTTTTCTATCAAGAGTTTGATAAGTTTGAGGAGCCGATATCAGTTGGGAGTCGATGATCAACATAATATACTCTCTGATCTCTAGAATGTGATAAGTTTGAGGAGCCGATATCAGTTGGGAGTCGATGATGAACCTAATCAACTCTTTGGTATC
Organism: Callitettix versicolor; assembly: GCA_022606455.1. Lineage (NCBI taxonomy): Eukaryota > Metazoa > Arthropoda > Insecta > Hemiptera > Cercopidae > Callitettix > Callitettix versicolor. The sequence continues at coordinate 12,075,170 of CM040190.1, forward strand.
AAGAGTTTGATAAGTTTGAGGAGCCGATGTCAGTTGGGAGTCGATGATCAACATAATATACTCTCTGATCTCTAGAATGTGATAAGTTTGAGGAGCCGATATCAGTTGGGACTCGATGATAAACCTAATCAACTCTTTGGTATCAAGAGTTTGATAAGTTTGAGGAGCCGATATCAGTTGGGAGTCGATGATCAACATAATATACTCTCTGATCTCTAGAATGTGATAAGTTTGAGGAGCCGATATCAGTTGGGAGTCGATGATGAACCTAATCAACTCTTTGGTATCAAGAGTTTGATAAGTTTGAGGAGCCGATGTCAGTTGGGAGTCGATGATCAACATAATATACTCTCTGATCTCTAGAATGTGATAAGTTTGAGGAGCCGATATCAGTTGGGACTCGATGATAAACCTAATCAACTCTTTGGTATCAAGAGTTTGATAAGTTTGAGGAGCCGATATCAGTTGGGAGTCGATGATCAACATAATATACTCTCTGATCTCTAGAATGTGATAAGTTTGAGGAGCCGATATCAGTTGGGACTCGATGATAAACCTAATCAACTCTTTGGTATCAAGAGTTTGATAAGTTTGAGGAGCCGATATCAGTTGGGACTCGATGATAAACCTAATCAACTCTTTGGTATCAAGAGTTTGATAAGTTTGAGGAGCCGATATCAGTTGGGACTCGATGATAAACCTAATCAACTCTTTGGTATCAAGAGTTTGATAAGTTTGAGGAGTCGATATCAGTTGGGAGTCGATGATCAACATAATATACTCTTTGATCTCTAGAATGTGATAAGTTTGAGGAGCCGATATCAGTTGGGACTCGATGATAAACCTAATCAACTCTTTGGTATCAAGAGTTTGATAAGTTTGAGGAGCCGATATCAGTTGGGGTCGATGATAAACCTAATCAACTCTTTGGTATCAAGAGTTTGATAAGTTTGAGGAGCCGATATCAGTTGGGAGTCGATGATAAACCTAATCAACTCTTTGGTATCAAGAGTTTGATAAGTTTGAGGAGCCGATATCAGTTGGGACTCGATGATAAACCTAATCAACTCTTTTCTATCAAGAGTTTGATAAGTTTGAGGAGCCGATATCAGTTGGGAGTCGATGATCAACATAATATACTCTCTGATCTCTAGAATGTGATAAGTTTGAGGAGCCGATATCAGTTGGGACTCGATGATAAACCTAATCAACTCTTTGGTATCAAGAGTTTGATAAGTTTGAGGAGCCGATATCAGTTGGGACTCGATGATAAACCTAATCAACTCTTTTCTATCAAGAGTTTGATAAGTTTGAGGAGCCGATATCAGTTGGGAGTCGATGATCAACATAATATACTCTCTGATCTCTAGAATGTGATAAGTTTGAGGAGCCGATATCAGTTGGGAGTCGATGATGAACCTAATCAACTCTTTGGTATCAAGAGTTTGATAAGTTTGAGGAGCCGATGTCAGTTGGGAGTCGATGATCAACATAATATACTCTCTGATCTCTAGAATGTGATAAGTTTGAGGAGCCGATATCAGTTGGGAGTCGATGATGAACCTAATCAACTCTTTGGTATCAAGAGTTTGATAAGTTTGAGGAGCCGATATCAGTTGGGAGTCGATGATCAACATAATATACTCTCTGATCTCTGGAATGTGATAAGTTTGAGGAGCCGATATCAGTTGGGAGTCGATGATGAACCTAATCAACTCTTTGGTATCAAGAGTTTGATAAGTTTGAGGAGCCGATGTCAGCTGGGAGTCGATGATGAACCTAACTTACACACATTTGTGTAAAACCACTTTTTCAGACTAAGAGACACGACTAGGCTACTTAATCAAATTTCAAGATCGATCTTTTCCACTGTCATAATACTTTCGATATGTTTCGTATAGTGGTCTTACGTAACAAACATTCGGTTTGAGTGAATACTAATTAGTATGGAGGGAATAAGTGAGTTGCTTTTCTTTAGTAATGTTTGTTTTTGTGAACTTCAACTTGCTGGCTGGATTACTCAGTTGTAACATAAAAAGTAGATAACCACTGTCTTTAATGTTGTAGCGGATAAGATTTCCTCTGATCTAAATGTGAATCGGTCTTACCTCAGGCACTACATAATGACATTATTGAAGCCACGGTCAGTTGAGATAATGCAGAACTTCGTGCGTAACCCAAGTATTTATATTCAAGCGTTGTCAGACGTCTATAATACTTTAGTAAATACTACAAGTAATTTGCCAGCCTAACGGAGATTACAACGCTGCAGTAAAAAGGTGACCGAAGCCCCAAGCTGTCCTTGCATGCAGCTCTACCTGTGAACCGGTCTTCTCCTGGTTGCTACAAAATGACTTTATCTATTGAACCCACAGCGTGTTGATGTATAGTAGAACCTCACGCACGATCCGAGTATCTATCCGTGGCTATAAGGTCGACATTCAATATATACTTGAGTAAATACTGGACTTAATGGCTTCAACCCACGGAGACTACAACGCTCGGACAAGAAGGTAATCCAACCTAACCAATTATATTATATTTAACGATACATTATAAACAAGCCATTAAAAATTAATTGAATTTGAAATTTGATTTATTTTTTTAAACCGGGCCCAACCCAATTTTTAAATTGAGATAGAAGATATTATTAAACTTGTCGCTGCTGTTGATTTAACGGACGGTTAAACGGATCGAAATAGATTTATGAGTTACCTTTGCATATGTATTTAATCACCATCGGCTGTCTTTTAATTAACTTTGGATTGGTAATCTTTACACGTCCAATGTTATTCTTATGCAAACAATATTATTCAAGTTTAAAATTTACTAAAATTTTTAACAGGCAAGAGATATTGTTTAATGTTTGATGTACTTGGACAATCTGAGATTTCTTGCAAAATATACATTCTTTACTGGTTTTGTTTGTAAGTGTGTATATTATTCTATTTCTCTGTGTCAGCCTATAAGAAGTGTAAAGAAAGTATTAAGTTTTTCTTACGTAGTTTTCACTTAAGGTTGTCTTAAGATTAAACAAGATGGATGTTTAAAATCAATCTTATAAAACGCGGCTGATCCACAGTAATTTGTTTGGGGAATTAGTGACAAAAAAGCTAAAAAGTCAATATAATTTCGTAAACTTGGTCCATCAGATTTTGGCATTTAAATTTATGAAGCCATTTAACTGAAATCATTGCAGCAAATTTTAAATTAAAGCAATTTATGTATACGCCCACTAAAACCGAAAATTTCGTTTAACTGAAATTCAGTATACTGATTGTAGTTACAATCTGAAACATGTAATAAGTTCTGAAGTACCGATTTTGAGAAATCAGGCCAAATTTCTATTTTTTTTTTTTTTTTTGCCAGACAGAATTTCTTGCGAAAGTTTGTATAAACTAATACCTTATCACCTTTATTTTCATTTACATATTTTTGTTATAAATACATTGTAAAGATCTTTTCTTCTTCTTGTTAGGATTGAAGGCGCTCCTCGTAGACGAAACTAATAAAAAGTTCTGAGCCTAACACTCCTTTCTTCACCCACCGTTAAGGTTTCTTTTCACATTGGCTAAGTAGCCCGCACAAAGCGGGAAGGAAAGGAGACATAGTACTTTGGCTTCGAAGAAATAGTATCAAGGTGAAAAGGAAGGACCTACATTTTGACACCTTTTGTGAGAGAGGAATTGCGTGTAGTCACGCTGATTTATGTTGTAGCACAATAGAAGCCAGGAGGGTGACAATCGGTTGTGCACGGTGGAGGGTCGAGGGGTTGTTGGTACCTGCACTGTGAAATCTGCAGCGAAAGCCGAGTCGGACATAGTTGTTACGTGTGTCATTGGTTGAATAAGTTACGCGAAATGCGAGGGGTAATCAGAAAGGGGTGGAAAGTGGTGCGTGTCAATAAGATTTATAATTACGTAATTTTTGTGTCAGTTTATCAGGATAAATCTTTTAAATTTATATTTTTAATACTTGTAATTAAAATATATATTCAACAATGAAGTATCTTTTATATTCGTAAACACCCTTGTATTCATTGTAATTAGTCTATTCTTCATTTAAAAAAAAACTAAAAACAAAAATAAAACAAGTCGTTTATTCTAACGAGTGATATCGCCCAAACTGAGTTTATAACAGTAAAAAAGTTTGAAATAAGAGTAAAAATCAGTCGAGCCTATAACTAAGATGTTTTATCTACACCGCTCTTCATCTCCTTCATCCCATCCACTCCGCTCTTCATCTCCTTTATCCCAACTACTCCACTCTTAATCTCCATCATCACATCTACTCCGCTCTTCATCTCCTTCATCCCATCTACTCCGCTCTTCATCTCCTTCATCCCATCTACTCCGCTCTTCATCTCCATCATCACATCTACTCAGCTCTTCATCTCCTTTATCCCATCTACTCCGCTCTTCATCACATCTACTCCGCTCTTCATCACATCTACTCCGCTCTTCATCACATCTACTCCGCTCTTCATCACATCTACTCCGCTCTTCATCACATCTAATCCGCTCTTCATCTCCTTTATCCCATCTACTCCGCTTTTCATCTCCTTCATCCCATCTACTCCGCTCTTCATCTCCTTCATCCCATCTACTCCGCTCTTCATCTCCTTCATCCCATCTACTCCACTCTTTATCTCCATCACCCCATCTACTCCGCTTTTCATCTCCATCATCCCATCCACTCCGCTCTTCATCTCCATCACCCCCACCTACTCCGCTTTTCATCTCCATCATCCCATCCATTCCGCTCTTCATCTCCATTATCCCATCCACTCCGCTCTTCATCTCCGTCACCCCCATCTACTCCGCTTTTCATCTCCATCATCCCATCCACTCCGCTCTTCATCTCCATCACCCCCACCTACTCCGCTTTTCATCTCCATCATCCCATCCATTCCGCTCTTCATCTCCATCATCCCATCCACTCCGCTCTTCATCTCCATCATCCCATCCACTCCGCTCTTCATCTCCATCATCTCATGATACATGCAACTTACTTTCATTGCATACCATAAAGACTGAACATTTTCAAAAGTAAAAATCTCCAACTGGAATAACATTCATAGTAAATTAGACTAACATATTGACAACTAACCAACTATCGTCCACTTAAAATAGTACAATAGAACACAAAGAAGAGTCACTTTTCTTGAAACTTTCAGGATATTTTAACAACACCGCAAGTAGTATATCAAGCCTATCTGTTGCGTTGACTGGCTGGCATCTTTCACAGAATAGGGTGTAGAAATGCGAAGCATTTATGAAAAATCCAAAAGCCCAGACATTTCATTGAATATTTCAGGATTTAACAACACCGAATTAAGGGTTGAGGGGCCTGTTGCCTTGGCTGACAGGTCATCTTTCACGCAACATGGTGTAGAAGTGCGGAGCGCGTTATTAAAGAAACAACCCGTAGCCCGGAGCGTTTTTGAATTTTTCAGGATATTTTAACAATAAAACAACCCCTATTTAGGCTTAATCTGAATCTAGTACCTTGACTGACTGGTCATCTTTCACGCAACACGGTGTAGAAGTGCGGAGCGCGTTATTAAAGAAACAACCCGTAGCCCGGAGCGTTTTTGAATTTTTCAGGATATTTTAACAATAAAACAACCCCTATTTAGGCTTAATCTGAATCTAGTACCTTGACTGACAGGTCATCTTTCACGCAACACGGTGTAGAAGTGCGGAGCGCGTTATTAAAGAAACAACCCGTAGCCCGGAGCGTTTTTGAATTTTTCAGGATATTTTAACAATAAAACAACCCCTATTTAGGCTTAATCTGAATCTAGTACCTTGACTGACAGGTCATCTTTCACGCAACACGGTGTAGAAGTGCGGAGCTCGTCGTTAAAGAAACAACCCATAACCCGGAGTGTCTTTGAATTTTTCAGGATATTTTAACAACGCCACCAGTATTAAGGGTTGAAAGGGTGTTAATCTGTTGTTTTGACTGACAGGTCATCTTTTACACAACAGGGTGCAGAAGTGCGGAGCTCGTCGTTAAAGAAACAACCCGTAGCCCTGAGTGTCTTTGAATTTTTCAGGATATTTTAACAACGCCACCTGTATTAAGTATTGAGGGGGTGTTAATCTGTTGCCTTGACTGACAGGTCATCTTTCACGCAACACGGTGTAGAAGTGCGGAGCTCGTCGTTAAAGAAACAACCCGTAGCCCAGAGTGTCTTTGAATTTTTCAGGATATTTTAACAACGCCGCCCGTATTAAGGGTTGAGGGGGTGTTAATCTGTTGCTTTGACTGACAGGTCATCTTTCACATAACAGGGTGTAGAAGTGCGGAGCTCGTCGTTAAAGAAACAACCCGTAGCCCGGAGTGTCTTTAAATTTTTCGGGTTATTTTAACAACGCCGCCCGTATTAAGGGTTGAGGGGGATGTTAATCTGTTGCTTTGACTGACAGGTCATCTTTCACGCAACACGGTGTAGAAGTGCGGAGCTCGTCGTTAAAGAAACAACCCCGGAGTGTCTTTGAATTTTTCAGGATATTTTAACAACAAAACACCAGCCGACTTGCGGCTTAGCTCTAATCGATTGGCTCTCTTGACAGGCCATCGCTTGTTTAGATCTTCCGTTCCACTCCAATTTAGTGAATCCGAACTCGTTTTCGGGGAGTGTCACTCGAACGCCTACTAAATGTCAGGGCTTAATTAATATCTTCAGTTCGGGATGGCTTACCTGGTATGGGATATATCACGGGAAGATATATTGGGTTGGTGGGAGGAGGGTAGTAAAAAAATGTTGGAACCTTCTTTCATGGGAACACAGACTAGTAGACAACGTACTGCGACGATAAAATAGGCTTGTAGATGTTATGACTTAACTCAGGTTGTGTGAAAACATTATTGTAACGTCCGCTTCTGAAGCTATGGACAATAAATTCTCGCATCCGGTTCAACAGATTTTGTTGAAACTTTATATTATATAATTTCATTCGTTTAAAATTTGCTGCTCTACATCCACTTGCTTTCGTAATTTCGTCACTTTCCGCGGTAACCACCGAACACAACCGATCTGTTCCGAGCTGGTTATGGTTAGGTTAGGTTAGGTTCACCGAGCTGGTGTGGCGGATTGACGTTGTCATTCCCTCTCCTTATTAAATAGATATTTTAATTGTGAAGCCTCAGAGTCAGGCACGGACACACTGTTATTAAAGGCAACAATGATTGTGCAGTTTTGTGGCCAGGAATGTTGGATACAGGGTGTTCGGACGCTACTGCTCTTTAGCAATCGCTTCACACTGCAAACAAAGGAAATTACTGGTCATCTAATAAGAGGTGTTCTCTGAATGTACAGGGTATTTCAGAAGTAAACTGCAACTTGGGTTGGTTACAGTACTTCTGAGTGTACATGTAACAGTGTATTATTTTCTTTCAGATCTAATCGTGCAGCCGTCTCGGTGGCCTAGTTGATAGCGTACTGGGCTTTCACCCCGAGGACCCGGGTTCAATTTCCGGCCAGGGCTTGGCATTTTCATACGCTATAAGTCATCCCGTCGTCTGCATTAGTCCAAGTGTGCACAATAGTCGGACGTTAAACACCAAAAAACAAAATCAAATATAATCACTTTAATTTTTTTTAAGCTAAAAAGCGATGCAAATCCTAACGGCAACATCGTTACCTAACTAAAACATTTAAAAAAATCTTCCAGGATATTTTTGTCTTTAGCTTAGATATCCAAAGCTGATTGCACTGTCACATCTCCTCCCCCTCTCCTACTGCCGTCAAGGGGATGGCTGCGGTTTGCGGTGGTGGAATCGATTTGTTTCGGAACCTAGCTTAGATGCGGTTAACTACCGTATATGTTTAGACATTCTTCCGCTATTCACTGTTTACTTTACCCCCCACAAAGCAACTGTCAATAACTGCACAAACTGTCTCACAGTGAAGGAGCACAACATCTACGACCAATCGAAACACTAATAGACGGAAGTACTTTAGATGTGAAAACTGTCAGCAAAAATTTCAAATTTATGAAAACTAACAACAAAGCTCCCAAAACCGACAAAGATTTTCCTCAAATTTGGGTACTTTGCTGATGACACCGCTATCCTTGCTGTTGGTGCTTGTGTTGAAAAGGCCACGAATAAACTACAAAGTGCAATGGATAGGATAAGTACCTGGACAAAGTGCTGGCGAGTTAAACTGAATGAGACAAAATCAATGCATATAAACTTTACCAATAGGAAGATTGCCATCCATCCATTGTTTATCAACGCTCAAGCTGTTCCTTACTCCAACAATGCCAAATATTTGGGGATGACCCTGGATACAAAGCTCAAGTGGAAGGTCCATGTAAAGAAAAAGATTGATTTTTTTTTTTTTTTTTTTTTTTTTTTTTTTTTTTGTGTTTAACATCCGACTATTGTGCACACTTGGGCTAATGCAGACGATGAGATGATTTATAGCGTATGAAAATGCCAAGCCCTCGCCGGGAATCGAACCCGGGTCCTCGGGGTGAAAGCCTAGTACGCTATCCACTAGGCCACAGAGGCGGCTAAAGGTTGAAGAGCTTAGAATAAAATACAGAAAACTTTACTGGTTGTTTGGACGTAACTGAGCTTTCAGTGCAGAATAAAATTTTAATAAACAAATATTGAAACCAGTATGAACACATGGCTTGTAATTGTGGGGTTGTACAAAATCGTCGAATATAAAAATAATCCAAAATTTCCAAAACAAAGTCTTGCGCGGAATAGTCAATGCTCCATGGTATATTCGTAACAATGGTTTACATCGGGACTTGAACATCAGGCTTGTCACGAAGGAAATTAAAAAAATGTGCAACTAGTCATAATCTACGGCTTCTTACGCATGAAAATTGTGAGATGGAGGCAGTACGTGAAGTGGCCGGTAACGTTCGCCGCCTCAAGAGGACTAAACCTCATGAACTGCTCCACTGAGGTGAAGGAAGATATTAATGTAATAGCTGTCCTACAAATGTGATTTTGTTGTAGATGTAAACCATTAGCCGATCTTGTAAAGACTGGTTATGAGTATTAAATAAATAAATAAAAATTGGGTACGTGGACGTGAGCGTGCATGTTTTATTCAAATTTGAAAACTGTTTCTAAAGCTCTCCCCTTTCATTGTTAAGTTCATTGTTAAAACCATTTTTAATAAGAAAAACTTTTATAATTGAATTTTCTCAAAATCCATTCTAAAGATCATGATCAAATTTTTGATGCCATAATGTAATCCATTAGCGCCCAGAAAAACGTATGGGTCACTATAGTTCCAAACAATCGGTTTTAGTAGCTAATGAAAAATTGGAAACGACATAAATTTTTAATGTCGGTTCAATTTCTTATCCCCTTCTGGTCACGTACCTTCATAATTCATCACTTTATTATAAAAAAGTTTAAATTTCAAAAAAAAATGGTGCAAGAGCAAATTGCAAAAAATACAAATCCAAAATTTGAACGCCGTCAAGTTTAAGTTATTTTTATGAAATTATATATGAACTTTGCTTTTATCTCGGGATTATTTTTTAATTTTATTTTTTATCGGTCAACATCGCATTTTCTCAAAGTCGGCTCTGGTAATTTTCGTTAAACTTTGCTTAAATACAGTCCGTAAATATCTAAAGTGAAATCTATATTTACAGAAATCCACTTCGGGAACTATCGAAAAAACCGAAAAATCAACCTAGTTTTTCAAAATAAGTCAAGCTGACGTAGCAAATTTGAAATTAAAGAAGAAAAAAATTCTCCAAGTAAATAAAAAAAACCAAAAATAAACTGACTGCTGTTTTTTCCTAATTTACTCTGTAATTATAAATTAGTTGTATTTCAAGTTCGGTTCATTAATTTAATTTGTAAATGTCCATATATATCAAAATCTGTGTAATTTTGAGAAATGAGTCGATATTTTATTTTTTGCCCCCTCCCCGGGGACGTTTTGTAGAAATTACTGAATATTAGGAAGTTTATTTAGATATATTAGTAGGTACATAAGAAGATGCTATTGGAGGTTAACGTTTCTCACCCTACAACTACCCCCCAGTAGTTGACGAACAAAGACGTCAAACTAAGGGAAGAGGGTTGGTTTTGTTAAGATGTTGACTTGAAGATAAATCTACTCTATCATGAAACTGCCCTCCATCTTTAACCTTTGTAAACGCCAAAAAAAGGTGTATTCGTAAAATTTTACGCGTTCAGTTAAATAATATTCGTAATTATTACAGATTATAATATTCGTAATTATTACAGATTCTAATATTAGTGTTTATTAAAGCTTATAATATTCGTAATTATTACAGATTACAATATTCGTAATTATTACAGATTATAATACTCGTAATTATTACAGATTATAATACTCGTAATTATTACAGACTATAATACTCGTATTTATTACAGATTACAATATTTGTATTTATTAAAGATTATAATATTCGTAATTATTACAGATTATAATATTCGTAATTATTACAGATTACAGTAAAGGACATTGTTTTAAATCTTAACGCTAGAATGAAACTAATTACTTTTAACAGGAAATCACAAAGACTGTTTCGTATAGGGTCGTCTGTTGTGGCGTTTATCAATAGTTTAGTTTGCATAATCAGCTCCTCGTATAAAGAAACTTTGATAACTTTTTGACACTTAATTAATTAGATCTTGTCAGCAGTAAGTAAAGGGTATAAAATATCGTCTATTTGATATATTTATGAATCCATTTTTTACTATAAAAGCGTCCTTAACGTCTACCAGACGTGGCTGCAGACATTCAGGCCCGTTCTACTTCCAATGGTATTTTATAACTGCACGTCAAGCTTTTTGCTGAAGACGTAACTATACGTTCAGCTGTCCACTATGACCACCGCCTTCGTACAGTAAGTAGAGATGGTACTATCTGTGAAATACTGCTATATGTGAAAACTGCTACTGTTACTTTCAATACCTGTTTAATTAAACTGTGAATAACTATGAACTGTGACATAATGTCTGGCTGATCTGTTATGTAGCTATTGCTTCTTTATATAGGCTAATATAAATCAGAAAAAACAAACAAAATCAGGTATTTTACCTGCACAAATACACAATTCTTCTTCTACACAACACTACTTGTGCAAAAAACATTCGCTATACTAAATAAATAATACCAACAAGCTAAATCTGGCGGGAAACAACTGTGCGCGCGCAGTTAGCAATATCAATATTTATCTCGTCTCAGTAATATTGCGATCGTTAGAGCTGATGTGATTTTGTTAGGCACGATGAGGCAGTGTTTGACAAATTGTCCCAAAGTTTCGTGAAACTAAATTATATTTAAAAAATGGGTCACACACACACACACACACACACACACACACACACACACACACACACACAAACACATGTACAGGGTTGTTGAAGCGTATTTTACAGTTAGTTGGAGGTACGGGTGACATCCAATGGGTCACATGGAGTGGTAGAGATGATACTATCTGTGAAATATTGCTATATGTGAAAACTGATACTGCTACTTTTCAATACATGTTAAATTAAACTGTGAACTGTGAAATAATGTCTTGGCTGATCTGTTATGTAGCTATTGCTTCTTTATATAGGCTAATATAAATCAGAAAAACAAACAAAATCAGGTATTTTATCTACACAAATACACAATTCTTCTATACAATTATTCTTCTACACACTATTTGTGCAAAAAACATTCGCTATACTAAATAAATAATACCAACAACAAGCTAAATCTGGCGGGAAACAACTGTGCGCGCGCAGTTAGCAATATCAATATTTATCTCGTCTCAGTAATTCCGCACTAACAAATGTGTGAACTATGAAAATGTCACAGTTCACAGTTAGTGTGTAGATAGGTAGGCCCAAACTGTGAAGTCATTACGCATGCGCAGGGCAAAGCGACGCGATCCTAGCGAAAATAAAAGAAACTAGGGGCATGGCTTGGTTGAACAGATTTCGGAAATTTCAGTTCACAGTTAGTAACAGTTGAACTCAGCCGTTCACTATTAGATAAATATGTAAAATTTGACTATCTGTGAAAAAGTAGCAGTTCTGTGATATCGCTACAGTAAGTGCATCCATATAACTACACTACGTCCTGATAGTCTTTTTCAGTTCAATAATCCTTTTCCCTTATCTTCTGCAAAAACACCATAATTTTACTGCTACTGTATCTTTTTTATTTATTTTTGAACGACCAGAGTGTACAGATATGTCTCGCGATGGAACACAAAGGACATGGAAATCGCAATGGCATCGATGATGCTGTGGGCAAGTATCATCTTTCCCAACGGAAGTTCAAGTTCTTCAGATGCTCCGTTCTTCATGACAAGGCAAAATATCCACCTGTCCTGAGCCACTTTGCTACACAAAAAAAAGGGAAAAGGTTTTAACGTATACCATATTTTTAGGGTGATTTTTATGTTAGATTTTGCATGACGCGTGATACGAGGTGCACACTTGGGCTAATGCAGACGATGGGGTGATTTATAGCTTATGAAAATGCCAAACCCTGGCCGAGAATCGAACCCGGGTCCTCGGGGTGAAAGCCCAGTACGCTACTGAGGCGGCAATTTTTATATAGATATATAAATCTTGCAGTATATTCTTAGCGTCGCAAGTCTCACATGAAATTAATTCTAATTAAAAAATTACTGTTTCCGTCCGGGATCAAACCGGGGCCCTTGCGCGCGCGATAACCTTACTACGAAATATTCGAAGACGTTTGACTGATTTAAGTATATGAAATGAATCGTTAATTTAATTTCGGTAATTCTATTAAAATATCAGCTGTTTTATATTCGTAAAGACCATCTTATTTCATTGAACAGCTGATGGTAATAATAAGTTTTATTTGTTGTTAAAAACTAGCTGTGTTAATTTTTCGTTTATATTTATTCGTAAAGATCAGCTGATTTCATTGAACAGCTGATAGGTTATAAGGTTCAGGTTATGTTAATTTGTCGTGTTCTTGAACAAATTGTCGTAATTAAAATAAGAAAGGAAGAGAAAACGTGATACAAGATTTTTATTTTTGATTCAATAAGAGAAATGTTTTTAATCAAAGACTTTTGATGATCACAATGAATTCGTAATAATCAATAAAAGTAAACATAATAAGGTAAATACCTTCTCTTGGTAACCGATGAATCAAGAAAATATCATGGCTACCATGAGCGCTAGAAAAACGAAATTTGGTATAAAAGTAGCTTAAAATGGTTTACCAGTATATTTACTACCAAAAGTTTTAAGTTAGGATTATGAAATTCGGTATGCAGGTAGGATATATCATATTTTACACATTTTCACAAATATATTTTTTTTATTTTAAACTTTAACGCGAAGACGAAAAAGAAATCATTTTAAAACTCAACTTTGCAACTACTGACGTTTGGGTATTGAAATTTGGTACTCAAAAAGATCGTTGTTCAAAATTTTTTGCCAAAGAAGAGCTATTTTAAAAAATAGTTGTTTCTTAAACTGACGTTGTGCCAGTAAAGATATAAATGTTATGTACTCTTTGCAACGAATAAACAAACATGTTTTTATAACAACTGTTGTCACGACCGTACCCTCTTCACCAAAGGCTATTTTGCACCCATTGCTCTTCTGTCTCGCTCACTCTTCTTTTTCTGTAAACACACCACCCAAAACATGTTTCTATTTTCATCATTCCAAACTAAATGATTAACTAGCCTCTTGTAATTCTCTCTAAAGTTTATTAGAATAACCAGATTATCAGTGACCCCGTTATAATGAGGGCGTCACCCCTACTATTTGTAAAATAATCCGGAGATAACTTTTTGACACTTAATTAATTAGACACGCCCAGTCAGCGGTAAATTGAATAACTTCCAGTATAATGATGTATAAAAATGTCGACAGTTAGGGATGTTTATGAATCCATCCTTACACGGAGGGTGATAAATAGCGAAGCTAAGGGTAGAAGTGCTTAGCAGGAGGCGGGGGTGGAGGGTGACAGCTTTAACACCCCCCGGGGAGCTCTGCGGGATCGCAGGTGTTCTTTATCTCCATATATCCTGACAGGGAGGACCGCCCCACTGGGTAGTTGTGTTAAATATTCCGCTTTTCGGGGAAACTGAAGTTTCTAACGTTTTTCGGGATTTAACAAGTTTCTTATACTGACCATCTTTGGTACCTTTAAAGTACCATCTGGAGTACTCCCTCGCTGTTAAAGGTAAAATATATGGTCAATATTTACGTGTTTTCAATTTTAGTGTATCGATGTACAAGTAATATACATAGGTGTAGCTTGTATTTTACGACCTGGTATTTTTACATAATCGATTTAAATAATTGTTAATTACATTTACTTATAAACATTATTTTTATTGACAATCTAAGTTAACAATATTGCAGTAATTTTACTTGAAATTATTTATATCGTCATATTTTTTTATTAATATTGATTGTTTTTATTATTTGCAATTACAGTAATTGTGACGTTGTGCAATTTTTATTGCCTGAAGCAATAAATCAAAAAATTAATTGAAAATAAATAGCAAAGTATATAATATTGTACCAATAAATAGCAAAATGTATAGGGTTTGTAGCCCTGCTGTGTAAGGGAAAAAGTGTAAAAATAGAGCGTACATAATACTTTAAAGATATCCTGAGTTCAGAGAAAGTGATTTTACTTGCATGTATTTATACAGTTGAGTAGACAAAACAGTTGGAACGATTTTGGTCCTAATCGTAATGTAGGTACGGTACACTTGTCTATATAAATATAACGTAAAATTCAGGAGTAACGATGTTTGTAAAGTAAGCATAAAAACAAATAGAAGGTGTCGTTACTTCACCAAATTTGGATTTTGCTAACATTTTGAACTTGGCAGGGGGTGCAGACTAGTTGCACCTATTGAGAGGATTTAGACGTCCCTCGCGGTACTCGAGTCTAACACACACTTAGGCCTACACTTACAATACTACACGTACGACTTTAACACTTTACACTCACGCTTACATTTAGGGAGGCGATAATAGCCTCAATGTGCTTTTCAATTACAACCTAAAAGAGTCACAATTTTTGGTATTTTTTAAACTCAAATTACCTTGCATTCATTTTGCTCTTCTGATTGTAAAATTATTTGGTGCTTAGAGTTTCAACAAATATTGTATTTTACGAGATTTCGTGTAAAATACCGTTCTAAGGACGAGAATACAGCTTGTTTGTTAACTTTCAAGAAAATCTCCCTGCAGGGGTGCAGACTAACAGCACCTAATGAGAGGATTTAGACGTCTCTCGCGGTACCCGAGTCTAACACACACTTACACTTACAACACTACACTTACAACTTTAACACTTTACACGCACTTACATTAGCGAGGCGATAATAGCCTCAATGTGCTTTTCGCCTTAAATTAAAAAAAATAATTGAACACTTACATTCAGAACATTTCACCACCTGTTTTCGATTTTGATCTGGCTTTCTAACACTGATCGTTACGTTCGCCTCTGAAAATGCAACAATAAAGTTACCGTTAGTATTTTCAAAATTAAGATGAAAATCAACGCCAGACTGGGCACTTGGAAAACAAATTTTAAAGTAAATTTACGTTTTTAGAAAATTCGAGAACATTTTTCGTGTGACAATAATTTTCGCTATTTTTCAGTTTGTTGAAATAAATAAGGGACTACGTTGTTCATTACAATATAATAAGAAATAAAAAAATGAATAAACCCAGCACGCAGCTGTCTCGCTTACGAGATGCAAGCACTGCCATATAACACGGCAAAAAAATTTTATCTTGCATTTTTTTTTGAAAATAAATTAGTTATTTACATTTTAAAATTATTTTTAAAATATGAAACTGAAGGCCCGTGTTATGTTCGTTTAACGTATTGTCAACGACATTTTTAAAACATTAATGCTACTTTAATGCCGATTACAATAGTAGAATCAGACTTTCATTAAAATGTAAAAGAAAAAGTTAAAATTTTTTAAAATTTGAATAACCGCCATTTTGGAACTTCTGAACGGATTTCACTGGGTAAACATTTTTTTCGAACAATTACTCAAAATCGTTTGAATCAAATTCAAACGCCCGAATATAAGTTGCTAATTAAGGTGATACAGTTTTTTTAACTATTTCGCTGTCTAGTAGCACGAAACAGTGTATACCAGTGAGTGGGACAGTTAATATATGGATATACATTTAAAACCTGCACAGTACTTACATCTCGACTGCGTGGTTTGTGATTAAGAGTTTTCCAAAAAGCAATGTAAACAGGTCGGCGAGGAGCGAGGACAGCAGATCGGGTCTGAAGATAACCCGCTTAGCGCGCTCGCCTGGTCTTCTATCTCTGCATCGCTGGACATTGTTTAAGCGGGTCCACAGATAAATAATGTACGCCGCCGTAGATTTATGTCACCCCGACACTAATATATAACAGGCAGTGGCACGCCGAACTGAACATCTAAGTACAGTTTGAAAAGTTTGGACAAACCGTTGAGGATTCTTGTGGTCAGCAGCTGCAGCGGTTGCTTAAGCACATTCTTCCGCTATTTGGAATGGTCAACAACCCGCGCTAAAGGAGAAGTCCATTATGAGTGGACAGCAAGGCGCGGAAGAAGATTGGGAAATGTTTTATCATTGATAGTAACGGAACGCGGTCCATTTTGAAAGGAACGGCGAGCAGGTATTTCTCGTTCGTCTCAACTGATCAGTACAGCTACGACGTGGATGTGAGTTGCGTAAAGTAGGTTATACAAACTGTACTTGTTTATGTCACAAATAAGTAGCCTATATGTGAATGGTTAGTTGATTAAGTGCGAGATTTCCCTGCAGGTCCAGCATACCATGCTAATAGTCGAAAGGACAATGCATAGAAGCAAATCCTATCGTGAAATTTCGTCTCATCTTGAAAAAACATCCGATAAAACAGATGAAGAAATTCACCTCAGTTTTGTTTTGAAAAATCAGGTTTACCCAGTAACACGAGTCACGGACAGCAACCTTTAGGTCATCATCTGATGAGCACTCTGTGGTTACTAGTGGTGGGGCAGAAAACACCAAACTGTTAAAAAAACTGCTTTTCTATAAACGACAAACAAACTGCTTTTTCAAACGGAAACAAGCAGTTGGATTTGGACTGGTTTATGATTTGTTAAACAAGGAAGGGCTTTCCGCACTACCAAACTTAACGTTGCCGCAAGCGCTAAAACTGTTTTCCTGCTGTTTGCCTGCTAACTGCTTTCCTGCTAATTGCTTTTATGATTTTTCCCTTTATTTCAAAGTTGCTTGTTGCTTGTTGCTTTTAGTGAAGTAAGAACTATTTGGTCAATGTCAACGTTTATCTGTATTTTGTTGCGAGTTGTAGTAACAACCCCTCACATTTTGTAGATACAGAGCCTAATTTTATTTAAACATATTTTTTATATTTATTATCAATCATCAATATTTTTAATCAACTAAAAATATTCTAAATCGTTTGCATTTTGGTAAATATGCAAAGGACTATTTAATTTTTAAGTAAAAAAAAGAATGCTTCTATTAGAAATGCATCGCTAAAAATGGCTTACATAATTATTACGTTTTGATAATGTAATTTAATTATTACTACACTTGTAAGGATTATTTTTATCCTTTCTAAATGCTTTATACCCAAAAACAGTTAAGGACTTGATGACAGTGGGAAAAAGTAGTCTTAGAAAACTGAACTTATGTGATTTATGTTTTAGCTGCTAATACAACTTTGAGTTTCAGTTTTCTAAACCTGTTTTTTTCCAACTGTTTTAAAAAGCAGCTTTTTTCCTCAACAAACAGTTTGTTGACGATTTGTAAAAATAGCAGAAACGCCCACCTCTAGTGGTTACTGTTTGTGCCTTGCCGGCCGTTGTGGACTAGCTGCTGAACAGAACCTCTCCACCGGAAGACTTTCAGAGTCGTTTGAAGAACACAGTTTTTGTTTTCTGGGAAGCATTGGTATAGGATACAAAAAGAATCTACCATCCCACAACCGATGTGGACAAGTACGAATACAAAACATGGAACACAGACCGTAACCTTGTTTTCAAATAAGTTCTTTCAGAGGCAACAAGTAAAATGGTGGTTTTTGCGAAGAGGATGTGACACGGTACTTTGTCGAAGTTATTACCAGAATGTGCCCGTTGGTAGCTGCGAATATGTGTCCTCCGACGCGAGCTGCATTACTTTAAGAATTTCATTCAACGACTAAAGGTTCACATTGAAATAATAAGGACAATAGTTTACAGATTTTAACACAGTATAACACTAGCGTATGGATAAATTCTTAAATCGATTAGTTGTGAAAATAAGAAAGAATAATTGTTGATGCTAAGGCTTTTGCACAAGTGTAGAGGTATCCGTCCGAAAAACGTTGGACTACTTAAACATTTATAAGACAACAAAAAACTGTTGACTGTATTAAAAAGTAAGGGTTTGAAAAAATATACACAGAAAACCAAAAATTATGTTGGATTATGAAAGAACTGCGTTCGGTATAGGCTACCGTTCGAAAAATGCGATAACGATACAGTCATATTTTATTAAACCAAACACACGTTTATATACTTATCAAGTAATTTATTCTATGATTTAAACTCATTACCTGTTCATGAGATCATGATGGCTAACATCAAGTAAGAAAACCTTCGCACGTAAGTTATGTTTACAGTATAACTCAGGAATTTTTTTTAACGAGAAACCATTAAAAAAGTAATAAATTTAAGTAGCAATGATAGATACTATGCAGTTCTCGCTTAATGATACAACTCATTAAATCCGTCGTGTCTATTTGTCTTGGACGCGAATGTAGGTACACTCTGGTGCGTGCGAAACTTAAAAGTAACCAGTAATGTCCAGCTTTATGCAATACCTCAGCGTGCGATGGGCCAAGAAATGTTAATTATGTAGGGATCTGTTCGTTTTGAGGCTCCGTGTAAAGGTGGTTTCAAAATGGAAGGAAATCGTTAATTCAGTGTGTGAGTTTATTTTATTTTTAATTGCATACAAGCCGTTGAAGATTAGAATTTTGTTTTAAAGTAATATAAAGTTTGAAACGTTAAGGGTGCTTATGGGAGGCACGGAAACGAGGTGTTGGAGCTTAAGTTACCTTGGATCCTCCCAGGTCAGCCACGCACACATAGACCCGGTAACCAGCTTATGGTGAGCACTTAACTATTAACTTAATTAACTTAACAAACACAATTGCATAACTACTGACCGCGCGGTCTGAGGCCAAGGTAAATTAGGGTAACTCTACAATGTATTCCAGGGGGTCACTGCACTGATGTTTATTAGCCCCCCAACGCCATTTGGCCTCCTTCTCACCCCAAGACCCGAGTCAGCGTCCCTAGCGGACAAAAATTAAAGGCAAATACTTAAAATAATTTCACAACACCAAAAATATGGCGGACCACTCATGAAGTACATGCGCCGGCGAGACAGTAGGAAGCTCGCGCATGCGCACGGCGCAACTTTTTGGAAGGTAAATTAAATATTTTGTCTGAAAAAAAATGATTACTTAGCAGTATCTCGTATGAAATTGTAAGCGGAAATAATTTGTTCATAATTGTCGAAATGGAGAACTTTAACAATGTTTTTGCCCCGCAGGGGGTGCAGACTAGCAGCACTTATTGAGAGTATTTAGACGTCCCTCGCGGTACCCGAGTCTAACCTACACTTACACTTACAGCACTACACTTACGACTTTAACAGACTTTAACACTTTACATTCAGGAAGGTGAAATAGCTTTAATGTGCTTTTCCTTAAAATAACACAAAAATAATTTTTTTAAATCACAACTTTTTGTTTTACACCTATTTTGAAGAGGTGATTTTACTATCGTAATCAGCTGTAAAATCTGCGTAAAATAAAATTTTAAAATGTTATTGCACACGAAAATGAAATAACCGGTCGATTTAAGTATCCGTTGTTTTATGTATTCCTCCACGAGGCTTTGCCAACGATTGCAATGTTAACATTCACTCCACTTTAATTCCAGTGGAATTCTAAGTAGGAACCAATTTTTTGTGCACCTACTTTTCGGCTGAAAACGTTCTCCAACGTCTTCCAATTCCTAGCTTCCATCTTTCTCTGTCGTTCCATAGATCTCGATCCAATCCTTTTCTAAACCCATATATAGATATATTCATTTTTATCAACCGTTCGTTTGAGATATATACCTTCTTAGATTTTCACGTACCATAATGGACACTCCTTGTTGTGCAATTTTATTCTTTAATACGCTACTTCAGAAGGGATCGTAAAGCCCTATTCTTTGAGCTTTCCCTTTTTTGTTTATGTTAATAAACAGCTGTTACCTAACGCAGGGTCTAACTTTAAAAAAATATTCAATTTTCGAGATATCGTAATTTAAAAAAAAAATGTTACCATACTTTGGAAATATAACGATTAATAATTCAGATAAATATATAAAAATCGCGGCACGCAACTGTCTCGCTGACGTTGTTTAATCGAATTTACAAAAATATTTTTTCAGCTTGACCCTCTTTTTGAAACTCTGATTTTACTGTAATAAACTGCCTATGTAAATTTTAGGCGCGCGTGTGTGTGGTGTGAGTGTGCGTGTGCGTGTGCGTGCGAGTGTGCGTGTGTGAGCGCGCGCGTGGGCGGTTGTGTGTGAGCGTGCGTACGTGTGGTGTGCGCGCGGGTGCGTGTGCGTGGTGTGCGTGTGCGGGTGAGTGCGTAGTGCATGTGTGCGTGCTTGTATGTGTGTGTGTGTGTGTGTGTGTGTGTGTGTGTGTGTGTGTGTGTGTGTGTGTGTGTGAGCGCGCGCGTGTGCCTGTGAGGACCTTTGCAATTTTAGATCCGTAAATCTGCGTATGTTAGCATTTTTCAAATTGCATTGAAAAAGTAAACCCTGACCGCCGTAAAATAAAATTTATTAATTTCAACGGATTTTGACAATTTAAAATGCTAATTTATGCAGTTCTTTTTAACACTGATTCCAATGGTAAAATCAGATTTTCAAAAACATTCAAGAGAAAAAAGGTATTAATTTTAAAAAAATTGAAATGGCCGCCATCTAGAGGTCAGTGTAGGAGTTAATTTCAAGTTTCCGGGTCTGGGTTTTACCATGATGGCTGATTACTGCGATAGCTCATTTTTAAAATCAAAATTAACTAAATGTGGTTCGGTTTTAATTGAAAAAACCATACATGAAAGATTTTGTTTTTCGATGGCTGTAGAAACTTGATTTGGAATTTTTACACCGTATTATTTTTGCGTTTTTTAAACAATTATATATTCATTTGTATATATATATATATATATATATATATATATATATATATATATATATATATAGACATATTTATATTTATATAATATTATTTATTTATAATATTTATGCAGTTCTTATATCCAAACAAATCTTAGTCAAAATTGTTATCAAGCTGCCGCACAGAAACGTACCCCATGATAAAACATACCCAACTAACTGCCATTTGTGCAATAAACTTTTAACATAAATCACACCTGTTTGATTGTATAAATCATATGTTTGTCAGCTGATCGATGTATTTACAACGCTTAATAGAGTACAATATTAACAGGTGTTAAATGAGACATAAGACGTACCAGAAGCACAAGGTGTGGTGACTCACAATACGCATTGTTTCCTGTTTTATCCGTTAGATTGAGCCATTATAGCGTATTGTTGTTGTCGACTGTATTTACATAAATGCATCCACTTCCTGAAATGTCTGTCTTGTCTGAATTATTTATAGCTTCTATACAAATGTCGTGACAATTAGCGTTAATGATAATTTGTAGGAGCTGTTTAACAGTTTAAAGGCCCCAAACGGCCGTGGAAAATTCTTTTCAAATTTTAATTTTTCACACGTTAAACAAAGTATTGTTGTAATAAA
>CM040190.1:12102045-12117045 GCA_022606455.1 Callitettix versicolor
AGACGAAAATATTTGGGGCATAAATTAAACACTGACAACATTTGTCTTCTTAAAGACATATTTTAGCTCATTTTGTCCGCTTTACGTGAATGCAATCATTGTTTCAAATGAGTTTAAAATTAATATAAATACTAAAAAGTTAAGAAAATGTTTACCAAAACAAAGCAAACAAAAGAATCACGGCAAGCAGTTGTCTCGTTGACGTGATGGAAACGAATTTTCAAAAGTAAATTGTTTGTTTTACTGTAAATTCTTATTTCACGATCATATTCAGTCCTGACATTTCATTTACTGGTATGTTAAACTTTCAAATTACAACGAAATATAGCCGCCTCGGTGGCCTAGTTGATGGCGTACTGAGCTTTCACCCCGAGGACCCGGGTTCGATTCCCGGCCATGGCTTGGCTTTTTCATACGCTATAAATCATACCATCGTCTGCATTAGCCCAAGTGTGCACAATAGTCGGACGTTAAAAAATAAATTGGTTTTATTTGGGTACTGATAGGTTAGGTTACATTTGTGCAAAATTTTAACAATATTGGTTGAGCCGTTTTATTTTAACAAAAAACGTTAGAAATGTTGTTTTTATAATTACTTAAACATGGCGTTTCAAAAACACATTCACAAACAAAACACAAACACATACTCACACAATTACACATACTCACACAATTACACATACACACACACAACATACATACACAGAAACAAAATACTCACAACACATACACACACAAACACACACAACACAAACACACACACACACACACACACACACACACACACACACACACACACACACACACACACACACGCGCCGCGCGCACACACACACACACACACAACAAATACACACGCACACGCGCGCGCGCACACACACACACACACACACACACACACACACACACACACACACACACACACACACACACACACACACACACACACACAACACACACACACACACACACACACACACACACACACACACACACACACACACACACACACAACAGATACACACACACACACACACACAAACGCAGTTTGACACAAATGTATGTTTCAGACATACATTGAAAACGAGTAGGATGTATCCATACAAAATTAAAATGTCACATTCATCGTATTTTATTTATACTTTGTATAGTGACGAAATAAAAATGGCAATGGCGATCCATGCTTAGAGCGACCAAAGTAAAAACACGTTATTTTTTCAAATACGAAAACTTTATTTGTTTTAAATTCCTCAGTACTTTGTATATCCGGGAAAGTTAGTGCAGCGTATCGGTACTTTGATTTTTGAGCAGCATAAACAAACACCCTGAGGCGCCTTCCACCTGTCAAATCCCGGGGATTCCACTTTGATCGTGAACATTTATCTTGACTTTAAAATCAATAAATCACGGTCAAACATCGTGAGATGAGCGGGGCTGACGTCCTTCGAGCGAACTCGGTGATCGATACACAATACACAGACGTGACGGAAGAAAGTTGTGCATCCTACCTTTCAATTAATTTATCAAAATCGTTGGAACTGTTTCTCCTTTCTCGTTGAACGAAGTGAAGAGATGTCTTTATATAAGGAACGAAATTAGGACCATCAAATCCTTTAATCCATTTAACCTTAATAAAAAAAATTCTGATCTTGAAGAAAATTAATTTTACGATATTTAGAGATTTGTCCGTTTTCAGATCCAGAAAATGTAATTTTCACGTAACAATGCACGTTGCTAGAGACAAAACGAATTTTCCGATTTCGATGACATTTAGTGTACGTAGTTCTAATTTTCCTCATTTCCCAGTCTATTTTTTTATACATAAAATTACAACTAGTCTAAGACTAGCAATATTTTTCTGTCTACTGTCTGTGTGGTGAAAAAACGTCCAGAGTCGCCCTTCACAATGCAATTACACTTAAATCACGTGTATCAATCCTGCACCAAGTCAACAGGTTTCTTTCTCTTCAGTCTCCTCACTTGTGGTACGTTGCCTAAATGTACAACCTCTACATTTTGATGTTCACAGAGCCTTGCTGCATGTTTTCCAGCATACCTTTTCAGGACTTGCTTATACAGACTCAGTTTATTATGTACGGACAATTCAGAGTTCCTTCCGATAATCCAATACATTTGTCTGTACTTCATTCCAAGTTGTTCGCGCTTTTTTTCACGTGAGACTTCCAACGAAGTTTAGCATCCAGAGTCATCCCTAAATATTTAGCCTCGTTTGCATGCAGAACAATTTGTCCGTTTATCATTACTGTTGATACACATAATGCTTGTTAGTAAAGTTGACATGAGTTGATTTACCCTCATTCAGTTTAATTCGCCATTTTCTAGTCCATATTTCAACATTATTGATAGCTAATTGTAGTTTGTCAGTAGCTATATAAAAGGTTTTTTGAAGTCTGTTTTGTTAATAATCAATTTTTGCCGAAATCGGCTCTAACGAATTTCATTAGTGTTTACTGAAATTGTTGTTTTTAAGTAGATAAACTTTTGTATCAGGTTCAGTTGTAAAAATCACATATGACCACACAAAAAAGAAACTGATCAGATTTCAATAAGTATCTTGTCATACTTCTTGTATAACAATATTGTTTCCGAATCTTCGGTTTTTTTGTTGACAACTACTGAACGGGATAATTGTAGATACATATTTCGTCTGGGTGGTTATGGATTACATTTGAAGTGAATTTGCCAAAATAATGAGTAGGTACAAGAAAAACTTTTTGCTTCTAAAAAGTAATAATGCTACTGATTTAAATAACTTACTGCAAAAATTTAATTTTAAAACGAAAAGTGATTTTGGGGAAAAAAGTATTTGGACACTATTGTCGGATTGTTGTTACGTTTAGCGATTATTAAATTCTGACAAAAACATGCCTTTGAAATAAGTTTTCATTTGAGTGTGTATGTATATGTGCGTGCGTGTATATGGTGTGTGTGTGTGTGCGCGCGCGCGTGCGTGTGTGTGGTGTATGTGCGCGCACGTGTGTGCGTGTGCTCGCGCGCGTGTGTGGTGGGTGGTGGATGCAGGCACGCGTGCATGTGTGTGTGTGTGCGCGTGCGCGTGCGTGTTCGTGTGTGTGTGTGTGTGTGTGTGTGATGTGTGTGCATGTGCACGCGCGTGTATGTGTATGGTGTGTGGTGGGCGCGCGCGTGTATATGTGTTTGTGTGTGTGCGTGCGTGTGTGTGTGTGTGTGTGGGGAGTGTGTGTGCGCGCACGCGTGTATATGTGTTTGTGTTCATGCGCGCGCGCGCGCGCGTGTGTGTGTGTGTGTGTGTGTAAGATGTTTTCCCATTCACTTTTCGTTTCAAGTTGGCGGTCTCTGATTCAATGTTGACAGTGTAGTTGCTAGTTATTTCCTGTAATACTGGCTGAACGGCAATATCTATCATAATTTTAACCTCCCCGTAGAGGAAGAGGATAACATTTCCAATAAAATGTTTGCCCAGTAACATTTTTCGTAAACATTACGGCCACCGGTCAAATTGGATGAAAGGGTTACGTGCGCTGTCGTGCAGCGCTCTGTATGTTAATTAAGAATAACTACGAGAGCCACTGTTCTTTGAACTGCTGTACACAGAATTAAACAGTTTCTAAGAAGAGTGGAGGAGGTAGTTGCTTTAAATTTAAAAATATTGAAAAAATTCACACCGAAATATAGGGGAGGGGCATTGTAACATCGTCAGTAATGAGTACTGTAGTATCAAGGTACAATCTGTGATCACTTTATAACAATCCAAATAAACGTAGACAGAATCTTGTTCTTGTTGTGTGTTACTTAAATGTTGGTAATGCTAAAGGCACTTTATGAACAGTTTCCTAGTTTCATGTTTTTCCCTATTTTTGTTAATGTGTTTGTTTTCGTTATAGAGTTCTGTTGTTTAGTCTGATGCCTGTTATTAATGATGCTTGATTCTTGTTTTTTTAATTGTATTAATCATTTTCAATAGTATTTAATTATTTGCTGGACCCACTAGTTGTAAAAATGCTGACAAGTAAAAAATATGTAAACATAACAGGAAATAAATTCATAGTTCTATATGATTTTAAAAAATTGCCCCGAGTGTAACACACACTTACACTTACAAAACTACGAGGTGTGTTCAGAAAGTAACGAGAATTTTTTAATTTCACTGTCTCGGAGAGTTCGATTGTCAAACTTTTTTTTTGTTATGTTGGTATACATGTCCTTGAGGTATGATAAACTTTCAGCTGTTTTCATTGTTGACTTTGTCTGTGACAGCCACTAAGGTTAGACGTGTTTTTATGAACTCGGCGATTTTCGTTTGTTAAAAGAAATGGATCAAAGAATTTGTATCAAATTTTGCGTAAAAAAATGGAATAAAGTGTAACAAAGTGTGTGAAATATTAACTAAGGTTTATGGTGAGTCTGCTATGAGTAAAGCAAGAGTTTACGAGTGGTATAAGCGTTTCCAAGAAGGCCGTGAAGACGTTGAAGATGACGAACGCCCTGTACACCCCAGCACATCAACAACCGATGAAAACGTGGAAAAAGTGAAAGAAATGGTTATGAACAATCGCCGAATCACAATTAGAGAGGTCGCTGATGATGTTGGCATATCGATTGGATCATGTTATGACATTGTTTCCAGTGTTTTGTGTACGAAACGCGTGGCAGCAAAATTCGTTCCAAAATTGTTGAATTTTGAACAAAAACAGCGGCGAATGGAAGTTGCTCAGGAGTCAGTAAATGAAGTCAACGACGATGCAGAATTACTGAAAAGTATTATAACAGGTGACGAAACATGGGTTTACGGATATGACGTCGAAACTAAGGCTCAATCATCCCAGTGGAGGCATTCTGGCTCGCGAAGACCGAAAAAGGCTCGACAAGTTCGGTCAAACGTGAAGGTTATGCTCATTGTGTTCTTCGATATTAATGGCATAGTGCATGAATTCCTGCCACCAGGTGAAACGGTCAATAAGGAGTACTACCTACAAGTTCAACGAAGTTTGCGTGAAGCAATCCGAAAAAAACACCCGGATATGTGGAAAAATAATTCATGGATTTTGCACCACGATAACGCACCAGCTCACACTTCATTGCTTGTTCGTGAATGTTTGGCCAAAAACAGTACTGTAACGATGCCCCAGCCTCCATATTCGCCAGACATGGCTCCGTGTGACTTTTTCCTATTTCCAAAAATAAAGGGCCGTCGTCTTACAGCCGTAGATGCCATCGCTGAAAGAACTAAAGGCTATCTCAAAGATCGAGTTTGAGAAGTGTTTCGAGGATTGAAAGAAGTGCTGGCACAAGTGCATAATCTCCAATGGGGACTATTTTGAAGGAGACAACATCAATGTAGAAGAATAAATAAATATTTTCTTCAAAAAATTAAAATTCTCATTACTTTCTGAACACACCTCGTACACTTACGACTTTAACACATCACACTCACACTTTCATTTAGGGAGGCTTTAATAGCCTCAATGTGTTTTTCGCGTAAAAATAATAAATATATATATATTAAATTGTTACTTTTTTGTAATTCAGCTTTTATCACAGCTACGCGTAAAGACTGACACAATTTCAAAATGCAATTCTCAAAATCGTACGCCGATGCAAGTCTACTGTTGCTAGTGCAGAACACAAGCTAAAAGTCTCCTAAGTCACCGTATTCAAATAGCCACGAACTTAGCCGATGTTTGCCGAAGTAACATTGTTTGCTGTAAATGTTTGTAAAGACCAAACACTACTGTTTGCTCACAGGTAAGGGACACTCAACAAACAATATCACGCTATTTCTGCAAACACCCATGCTACGGTACAATCAATATTTGAACGGTCTTGTCTTGGCACGCTTTGTAGGTAGCAGCTATTCAGTAACAGTGACCGCTAAGTAGCTGTTACTCAAGTGTTTGACCTTATGTACACAAAATTATATTACAACACAATCCTAAATGTTTAAACTTCAGATTAAGTGAAAGAATGAGAAAAAAATTAATATACGAATTTAATGAAACGAAAGTTATGTTTTAAAATAACCGTTATTTACAAATTTTTGAACCGGTTTTGTTAAGCAGCGAACACAACTTGTTCACAATTTTGTTGAAATCAGTTTTTATGACAAGTTGAATCACACCGGAATTCGTTATATGTGTATTAAACTTTCAAATTGTAGACTTTGACGATACAAAAACGAAACCTGAACGTTAGAATAAGCAATTATCTGTCCTGTCAACGAGTGATCTAATGTTTGTGTTCGTTTTGAATGTCGAAACGTGATTTCCGTTCCAATAATTCTGAAATAATTTATTACGTTTAGTGTTTTTACCCATTTAATTACCCACTAAAATAAACCTATAAACTGTTATTTTATTTTATTTAAAATTTGAGTCACTTCGTAGCGCCGTACATCTTCATATATCACTGCAATTGTAGCAAAACCTGATGCACCGATTTTGAGAAAATTATTACTTTTTGATAGCCCACTAAACAATCCCGATAGGCTAATAAATTCGCTAAGTTGATTGGACGCTAAGTCACGAAAACCAAACACGCGAAGACTACCAACGGTTTCACAAAGTAAAAACTATTTGAATTGGACAATATTTTATTGTAGCGGCCCTGAGGATGTCCGCAGTGAACTGAAACCCGCTACAATGGACAAGACAGGTGTACGCGGTCGTGTATAAAGCTGTAGGATAGGATTGACAGCCAGCGGCTGATTCACTGCAAGAATACGTAAACACTTGAATAATTCAATCGTAAGGAATATAACGATGGACCTTGATATTGTCACTCAGATGTCAATCGGCAATCTGCATGGAGTATGCCTTCCTTCATTGTACCGAGGCAACACTCAACCAGAAGGTATGCAGGGAGACTGAACTGCGGTTCTGATTCAGAATTTCAATAAGTAATGACATTTTTAAAAGAAGCAATCCTTGTAAACAAAATCTTTGACAAATGAAAGTCTTATTTTTTGTTGATAATAAGACTTTTACCAATGAATTTCTCGTAATGAAAAACTACAATAACCAAATCTCAAGAAAATTTCTCGAACCTTCTTTCGGAAAAAACAACAATTAGGCATTTTTAGTTCGGAAAAGCGGAAAAATTAATTTTGCCTGAAATATTTATCTTATTTCAGGCAAAATTATCGATAATTTATTTATAATTCTTATCGATAATTTATTCGATATATTTATCGTATTTCAGGCGACCCTTGGTGAACGGATTTATCGTATTGCAGAACCCCTAATGCCGTATAATCCCAAGAAAATCCTTCAATATTTTTTGTAAAAAGCCGTAAATAGGCAATTATTTTTCAGAAAAGCGGGGAAATTCAATTTCCCGAAATTAAGACTGAACCGAAATTTATCGTTTCGTAGAACCCCTAACGTCAAAGTCTCAGGGAAATCCTTCAAGCCGTTTTTGAAAAAATAGGCAATTATTTCTCGGGAAAGTGGGAAAATGAATTTTCCAAAAAATATAGCCTTGGTCAATAAAATGACTGCCCATACAGAGCCCACATACTTAAGCTCCGCTTACCCACCCAGCCTTTGGTGTAAGCTGTTCCTCCTTCGTTTGGACTGAATTTTTTTTTTTTTTTGAAGAGAAAAGCACATTATTATCGCCTCCTTAAATGTAAGTGTGAGTGTAAAGTGTTAAAGTCGTAAGTGTCGTGTTGTACGTGTAAGTGTGTATTAGACTCGGGTACCGCGAGGGACGTATAAATCCTCTCAATAGGTGCAGCTAGTCTGCACTTTACTACAGGGTGGTTTGGACTGAGTGGCAGATAGATGAATAAAGGGTTAATCCGAGTAGGACACCTCCGTACTCGCGATGTGTGTCTCCATGAAGTTTTTGTATGTGGTTAGTATCCACGGTTTGGATAAAATATGGATTGTTACGCTCCAAATACTTGGTTGTGTTTACGTGTAGCGTTAGTAAATAACGGTTTTGTGGACTATCTTTTTATTGGTGATATTGGTGTATGTTTATTTCCATTCATTAATTTTAATACGCCAACATTTAAATCACTCCAACATCTTCACCGACAGCCAAGATGGCAACCAGAAACGAATGGTTCAGAAAATAATTTTAATGGGTGTAACCGTTTGTCGATAATTTTTCATTGATTATTTTTGAGAATTTTTAATGATTGTGATAAAGCCAATGTTGAGGTTTTTGACGAATGTGTCCGCTTTCACGAGTCAATTGGAGATGTGTCCGCACACACATCTCGTTGGAGACTAAACCAGTGGCCGATTTTGATATAATTTGACGTATAAGTCAATTTACCCAAGCGTTTGAAGTTGTTTTTTTTAATGAATTCAGAAAAAATTCGATGAAGCCCATTTTTTTGATAAAAAACTGTTAAAATTAGATTTATTCTAATTTCGATTTGTTGTGTTACTTCGCAGCTATTCGAAAAATCATGTTTGTGAGCTATCAAAAAAATAATCAATTTCTCAAAATCGGTGCATCAGATTTTGCTACAATTGCGGTGATATACGATGATGTACGGCTCACGACAGTGTCTAAAATTTTAAATAAAATAAACTAACGTTTTATGGGTTTATTTTAGTTGGTAATTAAACGGGTGAAAGCACTAAACATAAACACTAACAGCTGTAGGCTTTTCGATTTTCTTAATTTGCTTTTATTTCAGTTTTGTTACACTGACTCGAGTCTGCTGGTTTAGAATTAAATCATAATTACCGCTTTGCTCTGCTAGTCTGTTATTTGTCCTTTCTCTGTTTAAGGAAGACACTCTTCGCTTCTTGGCGGTGCCTGCATGGAGTGGTCTCGTTATAACGCCAACTAATTTTTAAACGTTCACTTCTTTAGCTCGTACTTCAAGGCTTGTTCCGGTCAGCCATACGGTCACAAAATGTTGTACTATCGTCACGCACCTGTTTCGCGAACATTACAGAAACAGAAAGTAGCCGTATCACATAAGCGTCACAATAGTGACACAATTAGTATCACAATAGTGACACAAGTAGTATCAACAATAATGACACAATTAAGGTCGCAATAGTGACACAAGTAGTATTAACAATAGTGACACAATAAACGTCACAATAGTGACACAATTAAGCGTTACAATAGTGACACAATTAGTATCAAAATAGTGACACAATAAGCGTCACAATAGTGACACAATTAAGCGTTACAATAGTGACAAAATTAGTACCACAATAGTCGCACAATTAGTGTCACAATAGTAACAAAATTAGGGTCACAATAGTGACACAATTAGTATCACAATAGTAACACAAATAATATCACAATAGTGACACAATAAACGTTACAATGATGACACAATTAAGCGTTACAATAGTGACACAATTAGTATCACAATAGTGACACAATTAAGCGTTTTAATAGTGACACAATAGACGTCACAATAGTGACACAATTAAGCGTTAAAATAGTGACACAAAAAGCTTCACAATAGTGACACGATTAGTGTCACAATAGTGACACAATAAGCGTCACAATAGTGACACAATTAAGCGTTACAATAGTGACACAATTAAGTGTCACAATAAGCTATTACATTTGTATACACCATCTAAATATTTTGGTAATTTTAATTGATAATGAATTCAATTTTAAATCCCGATCACGACGATAAAATAAGGTTTTCCAAAAAGCTTAAGTAAAAAAGATATGATTTTTTTAAGATTTAAAATTGTAGATATTTCGAAAAGCTAAAACTTTGTTTAACTTAAAAATTGTCCCGAGATATAGGCCGAACTACACGAAAATCGATCATCATTGGTTGCAACGACGTGCGTACGTTCAAGAACGATTGCTTCGCGTTCACAAAACATTCTGTACACTCCGATTAGTGATAAAGTAAAAACAATGAACACAAAAAAACTGTGTACAATAATTTCGCGTGCGCACTCTTTAGTTTTCTTCCGACACGAGTCGGGTAAAAGAGAGCCGTGAATTGAGATTCAGTTATAAGTTAAAGTCAGGGTGTACACACGAGCTGCCAGCAAGGTCGTGTATGTAGATACAGATACGATGCTAATGCGGCCAGCTATTCACAATGGTGTGTATCAGCTCGTAGCCATACATGGACAAGGCACTAGTTTTCTCACCGAGCTACCGCACATTCGCGGAGTTTTAAATTCGCTTATTTAAACTTGATACATAACGTACTGATCTTAAAATTATTACTTAATGATAGAATATTTATTTTGTTAATGCTTTTAATTCGGACACTGTAATAATTCGTGTACAAAATGAAATACAAGGTATTTAGAAAGTATTTATCAACTCTTGTTCTCAAAGGAATAACATTAAACCTAAACATGCAACACGAACACAAGATAGATGCCACGACCTATGTTAAAATACTTAAAAATTAAGAAAAATATTCAGGGCAGATTACCTAAGTGGTAAAAATAGAAATAAAAAAATATTTGCATGTGATCAGGAAACTATAAGTCACAAAGAAAACGAAACGAAAGCTCTCAACAATACTTGATAAATATCGTATTTTATTTCTGTTCGCCCGCTCAAGGATCTGCCCTGAATGTTTTTTCCTAAGACAGATTCCCTAAGTGGACAAAACAGAAATAAAAAAAGATTTACGTGTGATCAGGAAACCATAAGTTACAAAGAAAACGAAACGAAAGCTATCAACAATACCTGATAAATATCGTATTTAATTTCTGTTCGCCTACTAAAGGATCTGCCCTGAATGTTTTTTCCTAAGACAGATTCCCTAAGTGGACAAAACAGAAATAAAAAAAGATTTACTTGTGATCAGGAAACCATAAGTAACAAAGAAAACGAAACGAAAGCTCTCAACAATACTTGATAAATATCGTATTTAATTTCTGTTCGCCTACTCAAGGATCTGCCCTGAATGTTTTTCCTAAGACAGATTCCCTAAGTGGACAAAACAGAAATTAAAAAAGATTTACGTGTGATCAGGAAACCATAAGTAACAAAGAAAACGAAACGAGAACTCTCCACAATACCTTATAATTTTTTTTTTATTATTATTTTATTTTACGCTACAACTAAGTAATAAAACTTATCTAGCAGCTTAAATCTAATAGCAGTTAACTATTAGGCGGAATTTAGTCCACTGATTTAAGTCCACCAGATATCCACTGCGGGAAACAAAGTATCATCACTGCACTAAATCTGCAGGCTTGGTTCTCTTAAGTCTCCTTATTACCCTGTTGGTACTTGAGATCTGGAGCACTGCTGGATTTTCATGATTAATAAGCTTCTTTAAATGCTTAATTGCTGTAATTTTAATTTCCTCATTTACTGTGTTCATCTTTAAATCTCTGTGGATGTCATCATTCCTAATATACCAAGGGGCGTTAACAATTCCACGTAACACCTTGTTTTGGAAGTTTTGTATAATTTTAATATTGGTTTTTTTGGTGCAACCCCAAAGTTGTAAGCCATACCTCCAGATTGGTTGCAAAATCTGCTTATATAATAACAATTTGTTGTGTATGTTAAGTTGAAAACTTCGTCCAATCAACCAATACATTTTCCTATACTTAATAGCTAGCTCTTCTTTTTTCTTTTTGACGTGCGCTTTCCATTTTAATTTAGTGTCGAGTGTCATACCAAGGTACTTTGCCTCATTTGCATATGGAATAGCTTGTTCGTTTATGTACACTGTTATCTTCTTGATTTTTCTGTTTGTAAAATTTACATGAATTGATTTTTTTTCATTTAATTTAATGCGCCACTTTTTTGTCCAAGCATTAACTTTGTTGACCGCATTTTGTAGCTTACCAGTAGCTTCTTCTACAGTGCTCCTTACGACCAGAATAGCAGTATCGTCAGCAAAGGTAGCCATTGTGGTATCTTGATTTAATGGTATGTCACTGGTATACAATAAGTACAGTACTGGTCCAAGAACACTACCCTGGGGTACTCCAGCAGATATTTCTTTGAAGTCAGAGTATTCACTTCCATGTTTTACTCTAAACAGTCTGTCAGATAAATAAGACTGTAGGATTTCACAGAACTATTTTGGTAAGTCACGTCTTAACTTGTAGTTTAACCCATCGTGCCAGACTTTATCAAAGGCTTGAGTAACATCAAGAAATACACTAGAGCATACTTTTTTCTTTCTAGTGTGTCTCCTATTATTTTAGCTAACCTGATAAATATCGTATTTTATTTCTGTTCGCCCACTCAAGGATCTGCCCTGAATGTTTTTTCCTAATTTTTAAGGAGAGGCCTTCTGGATTTCTAATCCAGGCTTATATTCTAGGCGCATGTTTAGGTTTAAGTTAGGTACTTAATGAGAACTGATCCATACTCCCGTACCGTTGTATATACACGAATAATGACAACTATCCTATTAAGGAATCATAATAACGTAGTGTATCGTATTTTGGAAACATTTCAAAGGTAGGTTTTCGTAAAAAGTAGACAATGCTCATTCGTATCAATTTTAATTATTTCAGACATTATATAGTTATTCTAAGGCCTGTTGTC
The DNA here is from genome assembly GCA_022606455.1 of Callitettix versicolor. Taxonomy (NCBI): domain Eukaryota; kingdom Metazoa; phylum Arthropoda; class Insecta; order Hemiptera; family Cercopidae; genus Callitettix; species Callitettix versicolor. The sequence continues at coordinate 12,114,526 of CM040190.1, forward strand.
TAGATTCTAAACTCCCGTAGGAGATGCAGACTAGCTGGACCTATTTAGAGGATTCGTCCTTCGCGGTACCCGAGTCTAACACACACTTACACTTACAATACTACACTTACGATTTTAACACTTTACACTCACGTTTACATTTAGGGAGGCGATAATAGCCTTAATGTGCTTTTCGCTTTAAAATAACAAAAAAATCCATTAAGGTAATCGAGACAGCTGCGTGCCGTGATATGTGGCATTAATACTGCATACGAATAGGCTGCATTTACTGCCAATAATAAATCTGCTTTGAAACAATACTGTTCGTTCAACTGTAAAAACGTTGAGACACCCGTGACATTGCGGCCAGTGTGGACAGTCCCACTCATCGCCGTGTATTGGATTAGATGCCCGGATACCGTGTTTCTGTGAAACCTAACCTGTCATGCGCAATCCGCCCAACTAGAAACATACACTTTGCAACTGTTTGAATATTCAGTTAATTATAATTAATACATACTTTGCATATCATCTCGGTCGATTTAATCTCATCAATATTGATAGAGTTTTAATTCAACGCGGGCGTCAAATTGAATTTACCTCATCAATCACGCGGCCGCTGCACAGCCCGGTCGCCGGGATTATTCAGGAATAAATGAACAAGCGTCATTACAGAGTGTGAAATCATCAGATAGCTTAATCAAATCTTTACATTCCCGACGGCCGTTGTTTTTTCTTCGCCTTCCTGTTTTGTCAGTTTTTAATGAATAGTTGATTACGGTATAATCAATATTTTTAAGAGTAATTTTATAATGTTTGATCACGTCGTGCAGCTGTCTGGCTGAAGTGATGGTAGCGAATTTCTAACGTTACTTTTCCCCCTTAACAATCGTTTGAAAATTTTGTCATAATTGGCATTAAAATCTGCTAAAATTATCATTTTCAAATTGAATTTTATATTCAAATACGAGTATAAACCCTAACTGCTGAAAATTTATTTTATTAATTTCATAAGATTTCGAATATTCGAAATGATAATTTACGCGGCTTTTAACTCTGTTTGCGATTGTGAAACCAGAATTTAAAAAAAATGTGAAATAAACATGAACAAAAACTGATGAACTGGTTTCAAGAAGATTGGACAATTTTACGGTGAAATATGTTTTGTGAAAGATTTTTGAAAAGTACAAACTGATTTAGTTTTTAAAGCACACACAGAATGACACAGCCGGACAAACAAACAAGTAAAAACCAATTTTCTACATTAAGGATCTGAAACCGGATGTTCATCAGATCGATTATTTTAGAACAGATTTTCAGAAATCAGATTTTGCTACTTTTACACAATTATTTATTTTGTTTTTTTTTAATCGTTCCGACCCCGCAAGGGGGTGCAGACTAGCTGCACCTATTGAGAGGATTTAGACGTCCCTCGCGGTACTCGAGTCTAATACACATTTACACTTACAGCTCTACACTTACGACTTTAACACTTTACACTCACACTTACATTTATGGATGCGATAATAGCTTCAATGTGATTTTCGCCTAAAAATAAATAAATAATGTCGTTCCTACATTTGAGCAAACGTACAAAGTATTACCTCCAGCGACGTGAGCAGGAGCACATATAGAGTAGACTCGAAGAAACCACTTTTTTGGATCCACCTAATCTATATTTCAAAATATATTATTTTCAGACTTAATATTATATTTGTATTTATACTCTGTATAGAACAATAGTAAAGTTGTAATGTAATTTTAAGGATTTAAGAAAATACATTTTTTTAAAAATAATTTTCTTATTATAAAAGTTAATATTTTTATTCTGGAGCCAGAGTAACTCCAGAGAGAGATAAGAAGAATACTAAAAACGATCATCAACAAGAAACACATAATGAACGGATACCACAGGCTGCTTCCTGGAGCACTGCTGTACAAGGAGAACGAATACCTTATCGACGTATTCAGAAAGAAAAGCCTGGCATTTTACGGACACCTGATCAGACTCCCAGAAGAAAGACTCATCAAGAAATTACTGAACTACCAGTTGAGCACAAAAAAAAAAAATTGGCTCAAGGTGATAGAACAAGGCTTGGGGGACCTAGGGATAACCGAGTAACAGTTGAGGAATGGGGAGGAGAAAGCCATACTCAAGGACAAGGAAATGAAACTCAACTTTAGAAAATCAAACGACCGAAAGGGCATGACAATCTCGGAAGAACTTAGGAAAAGGAGATCACAAAGGCTGAAAAGGTATTGGGAGGAACAACGCGCCAAGAAGAGACCTCACTAATGTGCTCCACATACAAAACACACACACGCACGCACGCGCACACACACACACACACACACACACACACACACACACACACACACAATGGTTCTGGTTCTTATAATAGCCGCTCCAATAGCTCTTTCTCCGATACACATTCGCAAAATATCGACTTAATAGGCTATCTGAGTATTTTCATGAAAATGTTGTTACGGAAAAAACTCCTGTGTAATTACAACACAGGTTTACTGCAAAGGAAAACGTAT
>CM040190.1:12122045-12162045 GCA_022606455.1 Callitettix versicolor
GGTTACGTTGGTGGAATCATTCAAAAACGTTTAAGAAAAAATGATTTCAGTGTAATTTAAACGTTTAAAATGCTAATGTATGCAGATTCCGTGGCCTCGGGTCTTACCATGATGGCTGCTCCGAAAGCTCATTTTCCGGTGGAAATACGCTAACGATAAATGGTACAAAGATACTGCACAAATGTTTAACCCTTATGCAACAAAATAAATGGGTTGTTATCCGTGGTAACCTCCTCGGTGGCCTAGTTGATAGCGTACTGGGCTTTCACCCTGAGGACCCGGGTTCGATTCCCGGCCAGGGCTTGGCATTTTCATACGCTATAAATCACCCCATCGTCTGCATTAGCCCAAGTGTGCACAATAGTCGGACGTTAAACACAACACACAAAAATATTATCCGTGATAAATGTTGAAACAAAGACTGACTGCGGTCAGAGTACAGTTTTTCGATTACGTTGACAATTCCGATCGGTCATTTCCAGTCCTGTATTATCCTTTGTGAGAAAAACTAAAGAAATAAAACCAAGGATATTACAAACTATGACGTCATAGTTCGGTTGGAATTAAGTTATCAAGATGTTGGTCCTCAACCAATTAACACCGCCAAACCTTGGGGTAAAAAAAGGTTTCGGAGTTTAAGTATAAAAGCCAACGTATCATTAATCTTAGAGACAACAATAGGAAGGGTGGAAGGCGCGTCCGCTACGGTTAAATCCCACCAGCCAGCTTGTTGCTTGTTAATGCGCTCAAGGTGTAATTTGTAAGCATGTTACTGCCAGCTAGGGATCAGGATAAGCTGTAAAAACCTTACATACACGGGGCTTTAACGTTTCGTTTCGCATGTTAGCGAATTACCGTAGAAAAATGTGCTATTGGAGCGGCCATCATGGTAACGCCCAGACCCGGACTGAAATGAACACCGATCCTGATCTCTGATCACTTTTTGAGGGGACGTTAAACTTTTCGATTGTTCCTAATAGCTTGGTAGAGTTCTTAACAAGCAAAATCCGTTTCAAAATGGCTGCCATTTCAAATCTTTAGAAATTCATGTTTTTGTTCATTTAAAAAAATTCTGATTTCACTGTCTTAAGTAGTGTTAAACACTGCGTTCACTAGCACTTTCAATTTTCAAAATCGTTTGAAACTAAGAAATTTAATTTGACTGCGCTTAATAAAAACATTTTCATATTTTCAAAATAATTTAAAAGTTAAAGATGCAAATATAAGGAGATGCTAATGCTGATTATTACAGCGAAGTTAGAATTTCAAGAAAGGGTAAGCTAAAGAAAAATCCTTTTGGAAATTCGTTTCTATCACGTCAGCGAGATAGCTGTGTGCCACGATTATTTATGTGTATTTAAAAGTTTCAACAGGCGCCCCCAAAAAATCACATGGGTATTCACACAGTATTGTTTTGTACTGTTTTACAATAAACAGTACTGTTTTGTTAGCTAAATAATGATCGTTGGATACCACAGCAGCATCCGCGAACTCAAAACCCCGCAAAACGATCGGCGTCAGCATGATGTGTTCATTCTGACGTAGGGTATTTGCATATGCTTGCACCGGCATAACTTATACCGTTCTATGAATAATACCCGTTTGATATCCATATTATGGGGACCGGTCTATCGCATATTATTAACACTTTCTTTTCCCGCCTTATTTTCAAAAAAAAAGTAATCCTTATTTATATCCTTACCGGTGACCTTGGTGGTTCTGAGCCGCGTCGTATTTAACTCTTTATGGGTAAATCCAATACGTACAGCACCGGCTGCGGTCAACCTAAGCGCCCTGTTAGTGCCTAATAGCCTGATTAACTGATATAACTTATGTTATCTCGGTCTATATAAATATTTAAATGTGTTTAAACTTGTGAGTACGGCCAAACCTGTTTTCCCAGTTACTTTGAAAAGATTTTTTTTTGCCAGCAAGTTTAAAATATTAACAATTTGTTAGGTTACACTTTATCGATTCATTAGAATATGTTCGCTGTTCTCATTAAGTTTATCAAAGGTTTATCGGTTGTTAAACGGATTATGTTCCGCATTAAAATGTCGCCAATACATTAATTTGTTATAAAGGAATATTACAAACATTGCGAACACATCATGCTAAACCAATCGATTATTTTTTTAAAATAATGAATTAAATTGCTAACAATGAAAAATACACCAAGAGTTATTAAAATCTTACCAAACGATTTTCAGAAATTAGAACCATTTTTTTTTGTCAATAGCTCCTAAACCGCATTTATTGCATTACATAGCCGCCTCGGTGGCCTAGTTGATAGCGTACTGGGCTTTCAACCCGAGGACCCGGGTTCAATTCCCGGCCAGGGCTTGATATTTTCATACGCTATAAATCACCCCATCGTCTGCATTAGCCCAAGTGTGCACAATAATCGGACGTTAAACAAAAAAAATATTGCATTACATTGTAAATTTTACCAAAATCCCTTAATTCTATTACTCCTCGGCGTTATGAAATGACACAAATTCTGACAGAAGCCAAAATAAAAAACACTTTTTTGGTCTGACGACACAATCTAAATACATTCTTATTTATATCTAAATACATACTGGTCCATAGTTGGTTAAATACCACGACGTAAACAATTATGTCGTGCTACATATGTTAGCTACAAACTCCTGTATACAACTCATTACATATTGGTCCATAGTTGGTTAAATACCATGACGTAAACAATTATCTCGTGCTACATATGTTAGCTGCAACCACTTGTATATACCTCATTACATATTGGACCAGAGTTTGTTAAATACCACGACGTAAACAATTATGTCATGCTACATATGTTAGCTGCAACCACCTGTATATACCTCATTACATATTGGACCAGAGTTTGTTAAATACCACGACGTAAACAATTATGTCATGCTACATATGTTAGCTGCAACCACCTGTATATACCTCATTACATATTGGTCCAGAGTTGGTTAAATACAACGACGTAAACAATTAAGTCATGCTACATATGTTAGCTGCAACCACCTGTATATACCTCATTACATATTGGTCCAGAGTTGGTTAAATACCACGACGTAAACAATTATGTCGTGCTGCATATGTTAGCTGCAACCACCTGTATACAACTCGTTACATATTGGTCCATAGTTCGTTAAATACCACGACGTAAACAATTATGTCGTGCTACATATGTTAGCTGCAACCACCTGTATACAACTCGTTACATATTGGTCCATAATTGGTTAAATACCACGACGTAAACAATTATGCCGTGCTACATATGTTAGCTGCAACTACCTGTATACATCTCATTACATATTGGTCCAGAGTTGGTTAAATACCACTACGTAAACAATTATGTCGTGCTACATATGTTAGCTACAACCACCTGTATACACCTCATTACATATTGGTCCAGAGTTGGTTAAATACAACGACGTAAATAATTATGTCGTGCTACATATGTTAGCTACAACCACCTGTATACAGCTCATTACATATTGGTCCATAGTTGGTTAAATACCACGACGTAATCAATTATGTCATGCTACGTATGTTAGCTACAACCACCTGTATACACCTCATTACATATTGGTCCATAGTTGGTTAAATACCACGACGTAAACAATTATGTCGTGCTACATATGTTAGCTGCAACCACCTGTATACACCTCATTACATATTGGTCCATAGTTGGTTAAATACCACGACGTAAACAATTATGCCGTGCTACATATGTTAGCTGCAACTACCTGTATACAACTCATTACATATTGGTCCATAGTTGGTTAAATACCACGACGTAAACAATTATGTCGTGCTACATATGTTAGCTACAACCACCTGTATACACCTCATTACATATTGGTCCAGAGTTGGTTAAATACAACGACGTATACAATTATGTCGTGCTACATATGTTAGCTGCAACCACCTGTATACACCTCGTTACATATTGGTCCATAATTGGTTAAATACAACGACGTAAACAATTATGTCGTGCTACGTATGTTAGCTACAACCACCTGCATATACGTCATTACGTATTTGTCCTGAGTTTGTTAAATACCATAACGTAAACAATTATGTCGTGCTACATATGTTAGCTACAACCACCTGTATACACCTCATTACGTATTGGTCCAGAGTTGGTTAAATACAACGACGTAAACAATTATGTCGTGCTACATATGTTAGCTACAACCACCTGTATACACCTCATTACGTATTGGTCCAGAGTTGGTTAAATACAACGACGTAAACAATTATGTCGTGCTACATATGTTAGCTACAACCACCTGTATACACCTGTTTTTATTGGTCCTTTAGTTCGGATGCGATCAGTGTTTTATTTAAGTAAACATTTGAGTGATTAAAGTGTTATGGCCATGATACAGCAGATAGAGAGAGAAGAAGAGACCAAGTTAATGAAGGTGTGTGAGACAGCGCACCTGTGTTGTCAGGGGGGAGGGGGGTCTTCAATGGGCGATGGAATTTCTATTCCAACAATGGTCAGGCAGCCGGCAGGCCAGCTCCTTTATGTATTTAGACCGTTTTGTTACTATCTTAGGCCAGCTCGTGGTTTTCGGTTCGTTGGTTAACATTTCTGTTTAATATAGTTGTATTACAATCAACCCTAGTGTGTAATGGAATATTACGTTATTTTGCTGATGTGTATTTATGTTACTCATTGGTTAGTTCAAATTGGCTGCCTCTAGTAATTCAGAAACGGTATTTGGCACCTAAGAAAGACTCTGAGAAACAACAAAAAATCTAAAACTAATACCTAATGTTCAAGAAATATTTTATTTGTTAAATGCGAAAAGCTTTGTGTTTTTGTAGTGCTGCTTCAACTAAACGCAAAAATAAGTACAAAAGACAAAGCAAGGATAAGCTGCACAAAGAAACTTAAACTTAAAATTAGACCTTATATAAAAACCCAATTTAAAAAAATCTATTTTGGATTTTAATAACTGATCAATAGATTTTACTCCTAGAATTGCTTTACAAAGTTATACATCTCAGGTTGCCTCCATGACGTAGATTTATACCGTAAATACCGAATGCAAAGAACTAAGAAGAGACCAGTCAAGTAAAGTCGTGCGATAGGTTGTAGGAGTGCGACTGTCTGTCTGTCTGCTGTGGAATGTTTCACGGCCGGCATCTTGCCAGCATCTACGCGACCTAAGGTTCCTCGGCATCGCCTTATCAATTGATATATCAAGGCTATGTTACACGAGGTGAAAAGAGCTATGTGACCTTTGTTTTCAGTGTGTGACTGCGTGTTATATATAAGAGAAGGAGCGTGATTGTAGTTGTACAAAGTGATTATGAGAAATTAATAATTTGTTCTATCAGAGTTAGATTGTTTATTTGTAACATTCGAGTGATATACGTGCCATTACGGTAGTTGAATTTGATAGCGAGTATATGATAATTAGTGAAAAACGTATCAGTAGGGTTTATTTCCGGTGTGATAGAGATTTTCCGGCCGTTCCGTTAGCCTTTAGGCCTACATCATCATGGGTGAACAGCTGATGGGCTTAGTGATCCCACCGTACGTCTAGCTCTACACGTTTCGCGCCAGCTTCAACCTAGTTAACTTAAGATTCACAAGAATTAGATAACTTATGTCAGTGACAGATGCTGACCAAAACGTAGACGCTAAAAGTTCTCGAACGGACATTGAGGGAGATTCAGGCTCGGAAGACCGAAACTTACGATGTCCGAGTTTACTAAATATGGCATAAGAAATTTTGAAACTATAATTAGAGGCACTGAGTTTCACTCCCGCTCAATCAGAAAGAGAACTTTTCGGTGGTGATAGTCCTAATTCAGCCTCGTAAAATGGAGGAAGGAAAGCGGTTATACCAGACTACGCAGCTGGTCTCAGACTGCTGGTAAAGTATGTTAGAAAGCCGGAAGTTGTACAGGGTGTTCACATCCATAGGTGCAGCGATATTTTGGCGTCTTCAAAGATGGTTGTTGTCTCCTGTTGGTTGCTTGAGGATGAAGCCACAAAGAATTCTTTGGAGCTACCCAAGTTTGTTTGTTCAAGCTAGAAATAAAAAAAAAGCCTTTCAGTATCCAGGGACGAGTGAATCAACATTTCTTATGGTACCTGTACTCGGGTTGGACGGAATATGTCTCACTGTCTATTTTTTATGAAAAAGAAGCTAAAAAAGCCACGCTTTACAAAATAATGAGAAAAATCTTTCAAAACTGTTTTACCAGGGACTCGAATAATGTCTCCCTTGTATTTTGAGGTGTTCTTGGATTGAGCTGGGCACAACCTAAACACGTCACAGCTTCCTGTTCCCTCTAATACTTATGCACAGCTGCTCCAACACTTCCTCTCCTTGAGCCCTGATCAGCATGTCCAATCGTCTCTTTCAGCTAATGGATCAGCTATTTCTTACGTAACTCGAATACACACGTGTTAACCGACTGACACTTCACTTGTAGCAGCAGGACAACAACCCCGACGGCGGTCAAGGTTTCGGTTTTACTAGATTCGCCTCCTTGCTAAAAATATTCTAATAATCGGTTTGATATTTATTTAACTTTAGTAAAAAAAATATTTTGTAGGTTCTAAATTATTTTGCAAAGTCAGACAAAATCTGACTTTTGTTATTAAAATTTTCACAGAATTTTTTTTTTTTTTTGGTTTTTAACGTCCGATTATTGTGCACACTTGGGCTAATGCAGACGATGGGATGATTTATAGCGTATGAAAATGCCAAGCCCTGGCCGGGAATCGAACCCGGGCCCTCGGGGTGAAAGCCCAGTACGTTATCAACTAGGCCACCGAGGCGGCTAATATTCACAGAAGTTCTTTTTTTTAGCAAAATATGACCACTAGCAAATGACGCCACTAAATATAATCATTAGAATTTGTTCTTACTTCAGTCCGACTATTCCTTTGTTAAAGATCGATATGACCTTTCATGTTATAAACCACAGGGAACACAAAAAATAGCGTTTCTTCTTAGTAACGAAAATAACTGAAAAGCTCTCGGATACTATGCGAAAGAGAATAAATTTTTACGGTCATCTTCTCAGAATGAATTCCAATAAATTTACTAAACAAATATTTGATTTCTTCTACAACCGCAAAACAGAACCCAACTGGTTTAAGGAAGTTGAGAAAGTCTTGATGGATATGAGAATTGCAGAAGATTCTTTGCTAAGAAAATTACCAGAGGTGACAGTGTAAGTTTCCAAGATAAATCATTGGACCTGATAAATCAGTCACTAAACACAATCATTGGATTTTGTTTTTATTTCATGCCGGCTATTCCTTTGTTAAAGCTCGATGTGACCCTTTATGTTATAAGCCACAGAGGGAGGAACGTGCATAAGGATAAAAACAATAACCCCGTGTTCTTCTTTACTGTCACTTCAGGTAAAGTTCAAATAATAGGCTACATTTATCTTTTTGTCTTAGTGAAATTCAGTAAGTCCTCACTCTGCAATAACTGTTCTTATCTTCTAGCTGTACAGCATCATAGGTTAACTGGCACGTAGTGTCAAAACGTTGAGTCATAGGTACACTCAATTGGCGTTTAGTGTACAAAATTATCACTTTGTACACAATTGGCAATTAATGTACACAATTAGAGTATAGATATAGTTTTTGAAGATGGAGATTCTCCGAAACGCGTCAACGAAAGTAGAATTGACGAAGCTAGGGAAGACAGATCATTGTACTGAACATACGCGTAGTACACAATTTGTCACTTACTTTACACAATTGACACTTAGTGTACACATATATTACGTAGTGTAAACAATTTGTCTTTCAACTAAACGTTTGAGTAAAATAATGTTACTGTAGTTTAGTTTGAGATACAAGCAAAAATACTGTAAACACATTGTCAGATAAATGTTAGGTATAGCAATTGTAAAAACGGAACAAACCTACTTTTGTAATAAGCATTCATATTGTATAAAATAATGAAGTTCATTGCTTTAGACTGTAAGAGAAACCTAACGTTTGGAGAAAGGCGATAGGTTTTAATTTTGTAAAAGATAGGCTGTGGAAAGTGTAACCAGGTAAAGTTGATAAGACGAAAGAATGAAATTAGTAATAAATATTGCTTTTTTGTTATTTTAAAGCGAAAAGCACATTGGTTATTATCGCCTCCCTAAATGTAAGTGTGAGTGTAAAGTGTTAAAGTTGTAAATGTAAGAGTGTGTTAGACTCGAGTACTGCAAGGGCGTCTAAATCCTCTCAATAGGTGCAGCTCGTCTGCACCCCCTGCGTGGATTATAAATATTGCTATATTTATAGTTGTAAAACAAATATTGTAAATATAAATATTTTACAACTACTAGATAAATGCAGTAAACAATAAAAAGGTACCATGTACTCTCAGTTTTTTTTTTTTTTAATTATAACGTATTAAGTATAAGTTTACGTGTTCCTTGTTAAGTCAATAGGCTACACAGAGCTCGTAAAAATTACAGCTAATTTAACCGATAACTGTAATATTTAATTTTTTTTAAATTTATTTATTTAATACTCATAACCGCTCTTTATAAGATCGACTAATGGTTTACATTTACAACAAAATCACATTTGTAGGACAGCTATTACATTAATAACTTCTTCACATCAGTGGAGCAGTTCATGAAGTTTAGTCCTCTTGAGGCGGCGAACGTTGCCGGCCACTTAACGTACTGCCTCCGTCTCACAATTTTCATGCGCAAGAAGCCGTAGATTATGACTAGTTGCACATTTTTTAACTTCCTCTGTGACAAGCCTGATGTTCAAGTCCCGATGTAAATCTTGATACGAATATACCATGTTCTTGATATACCATGATATACCATGAGGAATTGATTATTCCTCGCAAGATTTTGTTTTGGGAATTTTAGATTATTAACTGTAATATTTGCAAAAAATTTTACGAAATTAATTTTGTTGGAAATGTTATGTTTTTTCTCCGTGAAGAGGTCGAAATTATGATATATTTTGTCGCTCAGCCGGTGACACAGGAAATAACCCTCTCCTGCACTCTCAACGTTGAATCAAAGGCCGCCATCTTTGAACTGAAGTGAATGGGAAAAATTCTTACACATACGCCTTTCGGGCTTTATACAAGGTACCTTTGTACTAAATTTCAAAACAATCGGTTAATTTGTTTGGCCAAAACTGCGGACACTTGACATTGCAAATCAGTGCCCGACACTTAGAAACGGAAGTGCATTGGAAAACAATCTTACATAGCCTATACACTTTACTGGATTTGTACAAGGTGCGTCTGTACAAGATTTTTGGAAATCTTGCGCGCGCACGCACGCGTACACACACACACACACACACACACACTCTCTCTCTCTCTCTCACACACACACACACACTCTCTCTCTCTCTCACACACACACACACACACACACACACACACACACACACACACACACACACACACACACACACACCAAATGCTGAAGTTCGAGTATTAACAAAGGCATGTTTTTGTCAGAATTTGATAATCGCTAAACGTAACAACAATCCGACAATAGTGTTCAAATACTTTTTTCCCAAAATCACTTTTCGTTTCAAAATTAAATATTTGCAGTAAGTTATTTAAATCAGTAGCGTTATTACTTTTTAGAAGCAAAATGTTTTTCTTGTACCTACTCATTATTTTGGCAAATTCACTTTAAATGTAATCCATAACCACCCAGATGAAATATATGTCTACAATTACCCCGTTCAGTAGTTGTCAACAAAAAAAATCGAAGATCCGAAGACAATGTTGTTATACAAGAAGTATAACAAAGATACTTATTGAAATCGGATGTTTCTTTTTTGTGTTGATAACATTTCATTTTTATAACTGAAACCTTTGTTTCACTAGGCCTACTGTAAATTTTGCGCAGTAATTCACAGATTTCCAAAAAATAAATTATGTCTAAGATTTTCGTTGTTTTTGATTTCCCTGCTATTCTCATCATCACTTTCCAACGGGATTTTCCGGGGAGATTAGTGATTACATTGTGTAAAAGGGACTTTGTAAGAAAGTCTGCAGTGTTTCTTGATGGTAATGCGCGCGTCACTGGTGTTTAAAATTACTGTACTATATTGTTTTGGAAGGTAATGTGCGCTCATCTATTGTTTAAAATGATTGTGCTATATTGTTTTGGAAGGTAATGTGCGCTCATCTATTGTTTAAAATCATTGTGCTATTTTGTTTTGGAAGGTAATGCGAGCTCATCTATTGTTTAAAATCATTGTGCTATGTTGTTTTGGACGGTAATGTGCGCTCATCTATTGTTTAAAATCAATGCGCTATATTATTTGGGAAGGTAATGGGCGCTTATCTATTGTTTAAAATCATTGTGCTATATTGTTTTGAAAGGTAATATGCGCTCATCCATTGTTTAAAATCATTGTGCTACATTGTTTTGGAAGGTAATGAGCGCTTATCTATTGTTTAAAATCATTGTGCTACATTGTTTTGGAAGGTAATGTGCGCTTATTTATTGTTTAAAATCATTGTGCTATATTGTTTTGGAAGGTAATGAGCGCTTATATAATGTTTAAAATCATTGTGTTGTATTGTTTTGGAAGGTAATGTGCGCTTATCTATTGTTTAAAATCATTGTGCTATATTGTTTTGGAAGGTAATGCGCGCGCATATGATGTTTATAATCACTGTGCTAAATTGTTTTTTTTTGTTGTTATTTTTGGTGTTTAACGTCCGACTGTTGTGCACAATTGGGCTAATGCAGACAAACTAAATAATTTTAGAAGGTAATGAATCGTTACGTTGCTTTCTTGGAGAGATGTAAGAAGCTTTTGTTTAAAGCTGAACACATTTTTGGAAAGTCCAGTTAAGGAAGGGCATGTCCATACAATACAGCCCCGTTATGTGACAACTTTCTCTCCCCCCACACACCCTTCAACACTTGCTAAGTGGAATATGTCCACCACACCACACCCTTATTCCGACTTGCAACCAATTCCAACTTGCAACCCTACAAGCTGTTAACCATTGTAGTAACATTTGTTTATCATTAGTCTAAATACTTAAGCTATTTGTACCTGTTTTACCTCATTAAGCTCCATGGTTGACCTTGACTTTATTTGCTGTTTGTTCGCTAACCTCGATAGGTTAGGAGATACAGTTGCAGACATTCGAACTAACATTCAATCATTTCCCCAAGATAAACTATCGAATCAATTTCTCAAAAACGGATAGCCTGATTTAGTTCAAAAATGAAAATTAATATTTCGAGTATTAGTAGTAGGCTGAATTTGAAAAAAGTGGTTATTTTATAGTTCAAGTGTATCGGGGAAAAACAGTTTAATTTTATTTTGTAAAATCACTATCGAACCATAAAATTAAAGTTATGAAGAAAAACGCAGTTTTAATCTATTATAGAGCTTTATTAATCAATTAGTGAATTAAAACTGTGTTTTTATTTACAAACATTAATCGACTATATTTGATCGAATCAGTCAAATTGTTTATTCTGCAGATTGTACGCAGGCGAACAAAAATTTCAAGTAAAACTACATTTTTTGACTCTGGGGACTTATTTTTTATTGTTTTTTATTTTAAGGCGAAAAGCACATTGAGGCTATTATCGCCTCCCTAAATGTAAGTGTGAGTGTAAAGTTGTAAGTGTAGTGTTGTAAGTGTGTGTTAGACTCGGGTACCGCGAGGGACGTCTAAATCCTTCAATAGTTGCATCTAGTCTGCACCCCCTGCGGGGTCTGGGGACTTAAAAACGAATATATTCATCAATATCTAAATCGGTTTTTCGCGGTCAAATACTTTTTACGTACTTCGTAGTGAAAAACGAAAACAGACCGTTTTTCAAAATTGTGTTCAATTTCAGAACGACACAAATCGGTGTAACATTCTTGAATGCCATAAATAGGAATTCCATTTAATACCAATAGAGTTATAAGCATATGGCCAGCAAAGATTTCAAATGAGACGAAGGGAATGGTTATGTTAAAGAAAACCCGAAGACAAGCAGTTATAGAAGAGAAGTAGGGGTAAAGGAGTGGTTCGTAAAGAGAAGTAGGGGAGGGGAACAATTACGGCTCTCGCAGAGTGAGTCGTAGCCTGTCAGTTGCGGGATAACCATTGTTAGTTGAACACGTGACGTTCTTCTAGAGAGCTTTCAATTTGTTAAACTTTGCTAGAACAGTTTTGCAGTTTATCGAGTTGTGTAGGTAAACTTTAGTTGTATTAAGATGACATAGTTTCACACAGGCCGTGGCGGGCACGTAGTTTGATTATAACGTTTCAGAAGTAGCCCGGAGCGCATCGTGAGTGGGGAGTCGAGCAGGTTGGATTCGAAAATTACAGTGATAATGCCTCGAGATGAAGACATTAACCGAGTAGTGGGGGCGTACAAAATGGTGGATTATTTTGTTTTATAGTGTTGTGTGTTGTGATATTTTGACAAAATGCCCGAAAAAGATGTATACAATATGCCTCCTCCCCCAGGTTTGCCGTTGCAGTTCCCTTCCGCTTTCGCTGCTTTCCATGCTCCTCTTCCGGTGGACCAGAGGACTCATGAGGGACGGTACCTGTGGGACCCTACGTCCGGGAGAGTCATCCACCCCGGCAGTACTGGCACAGCGTTCCATCATCCTTCGCATGGGTAAGTTGTATTCACTTATTTAATCTATAGTTCGTTTTAGTCAAACGCGAATAAAATGTACCTGATGATGAAACATTCCGAAACGTGCATGTAGAATAGGCATGACAGTGTAAACGTTTGTAGATTTTGTTTAGGCCTAAACACTTGTACATAAGCGTATACCAAACGAATACAAAAATGTATATATCTTCAACATAAGTTAATAGGGCCTAATAACCGTGTAAATTGTGTCATGAAAGATCGTAAACAAATATAAAATACAAACTAATAATAATAAATGAAGCCTAAATTTATTTTACATATATGTAAACTTATGCCTAACCTAAAAACACTAATAATTACTTCAGTACAAAAAACAAAACATTTCTACTTTCCTAATACTTATATCAATAATCTGATGTTTCGCTGACGTGATGGAAGCAAATGTCCCATCTTGTTCTCTTTCTGAAACTGATTTCACCACGCACGCACACAAATTTTAACTACAGCTCAAAAATTGATCTAGAAGTCTGGATCTGCTCATTTCAAGATCCCTGGTTTGGAGTCGTGCCATGATGCTCGCTCCAATAACTCATTTTACAATAAAAATGTCCTAAAATTAGTAATGATTGTGAAGAAATTAATCTTTAGATCCGAATCAAAAAAAACGTCTGTCCTTTTGTGTTCGTGCGCGCGCGCGTGTGTATTAGATTTGATTAAACTAATTGAGGAATTTTCACGAAATACGTCGTGTAAATTTGGTTTGTTCACGTCTCGGTTATGCGTTTTGAAATCAAAAGACTTAAAAATCAAATTTTTCTTTAAATCGTCTCCATAAATTTTGATCGAATTTCAGTCGGACTTAATGAATAGGCTTAAATACCCGATCAAAACGTATGAATTGCTATACGTATTAGTCTTTCCAAAAATTGTGTTTTTTTCATTAAACCGCCTTAAATTATTGACAAATCATTGTTGTTTAAAATAATCACTGGAAACGAATTTAACAAAATCGAATCTCTAAATAAGCTAATTTTTATTAATTTTAAATTTTAATAAGACAATTAAATAAACAAGTCAAACAAACAAATATTAATGAACATTTTATTATGCAACACTTTTGTATTTAACGATGAAATTTCGAAAATGAAGCCTACCATTGTAGAAATATACATTTTCGTCTTTCACTTAAAAAGAAAAATCTGATTTCACCATCGTATCGGAATTAAGATCACTTAAGTTATTATATTTAACGTGTTCAGATCACCACTGTTCCTTTATTTTTATATCAGTTAATTTGAAAGTCTAAAATATCACTTAACGTTGTTGAACGTTAATAAATGATGTAATCAGACATTCAAAAGTATTTAGATTTCGATAATTCCATTCGCAAAAAAAATTATAAATAAATGAAAACGTTAAAAACTCTGAAAACGTGTTCCAGAAGTGTTATTGTTCTTTTATTTATTCGGTCATTTGCCACCGTTTGTTTCTCAAGTGCCTGACATTAACAATAAACTTGACAAGTAGAACAGACAGACTTAATACACTAAAACTAAGAACACTCAAACTTAATTCACTGATTGAAGAAAACTAACACTAAGACTTACACAATACAATAGAGGAACCGGAAGTGGCAAAAATAAAAAGTTACACAATATTTGACAATAACTGTTTGTACTGGTCAAAAGAAAATAACACGCTGATTCGTTAACAATTTTAAAAACAGAATTATTATGTTTACAGGAATTTTACAAAAAAAAAACAAAGTAAAAAAATTGAATAATAAGCATTTTAAACAATGTGAAAACAAATTAAATAATAAGCATTTTAAACAAAGTGAAAAAAATAAATTAAATAATAAGCATTTTAAACAATTTAAAAAAAACATATTAAATAATAAGCATTTTAAACAATGCGAAAAAACTAAATAATAAGCATTTTTAAACAATGTGAAACAAACAAATTAAATAATAAGCATTTTAAACAATGTGAAAAAAACAAATTAAATAATAAGCATTTTAAACAAAGCGAAGAAAAGCATTTTAAACAATGTGAAAAAACAAATTAAATAATAAGCATTTTAACAATTAAAAAAATCAAATTAAATAATAAACATTTTAAACAATGTGAAAAAACAAGTTAAATAATAAGCATTTTATCAATTTAAAAAATCAAATTAAATAATAAACATTTTAAACAATGTGAAAAAACAAATTAAATAATAAGCATTTTAAACAATTTGAAAAAAAACAAATTAAATATTACGCATTTTAAACAAAGTGAAAAAAGCAAATTAAATAATAAGCATTTAAACAATTTGAAAAAAACTAATTAAATAATAAGCATTTTAAACAGTGTGAAAAAACTAATGAAATAATAAGCATTTTAAACAAAGTGAAAAAACAGATTAAGTAATAAGCATTTTAAACAATGTGAAAAAACAAATTAAATAATAAGCATTTTAAAGCGTATGCATCAGATTATGTTCACGTTTTTGTCCGACACGAAGCTTTGTAACGTAAACCCAAGTGTGGAAATGGTTTGAAATAAAAGACATTCTTTGTTAGGATATAAATTGAAAAAAGAAACTGACTACATCGATTTTGTCAACAGTGTTGTTCTAACGTACACGAACAATGTTATTGTTGTTATAAATATCAGATTGTTATGCTATTTTTACAGTATTCAAAGTTAGGTTAGGAGATACGAAAATCAGAAAACAGTGATTGTTTCAAACGTGTATATCTCCAGATCTACTTACCGCACTCGCTAGGCAAATGTAAATATGTTTTTGTACACGCAGATATGTTGATAGTAATTGAATATAAATTGCTTTTAAATAAACAGATTTTTATCGAAAATGCAGCTGTCTTGTTGACTTGATGGGAGCGAATTTCCAAAGAATATTTTTATTGAAATTCTGATTTCACCCTCACATATATAAATCTCCATATACATCAGTAATTTAAAATTTTCGTACGTTATAAATACATGACACTGACCGCCATCAAATTAAATTTCTTAATTTCAGTGGATATTAAAAATTTAAAAGGTTAATAATGCAGTTTTTAACGCTGATTACGATGTTGGTAATTAATTATATGCAATTAATTTGAAAATCTAAAATATCATTTAACGTTGGTAAATGTTAGTAAATGATGTAATGGGGAGATTCAAAATTATTTAGATTTCGATAATTCGATTCGTAAAAAAATATATAAATAAATGAAAACGTTAAACACTCTCAAGACGTGTTCCAGAAGTCTTATTGTGTTTATTTATTTATTATTTATTCGGTCATTTGCCACCGTTTGTTTCTCAAGTGGTGTTATAGATGTGTGATTATAGATGTTTACACAAAAAGATGTTATAGATGTTCAAATTAATTATATGTAAGTAGATCATTTTATTTTTACCGAAATTCCATTGATAAATGAGTGGCCATCATGGTAAGACCAAGACCAGAGGCCATTAAAATAAGCACCTTTAGATCATAGATAATTTTTTTGAAGCACAATTAAAATTATTTGTGTGTGGGGGGCGTTATATATATATATATATATATATATATATATATATATATATATATTTGTGTGTGTTTTTTAGCACTGTCATGTTCGCAAATGTGGTCCGCTTTGATTCACATTTGACACTGAAATTGATTTTGGTAATATCTTGGACAAAATAATCGTAATGAATTAAATCGTATTCAATTTAATTTTAAAAAATTGATTTAGAGGTCAGGATCTGCGCTCATATCTAGGTCCCGGGTATGTAAAGGCTGCTCCAATAACTCATTTTCCAACGGATATTTGCTAAAAAGTTTAGTGTGTGTAATGGAAGTGATATTGTTATATTGCAGCGTGAGAATAAGAAATGTATCCGTTACTAAAATTAAAAATTTAACAAAATAAAAATTCCCAATATATTCGTTCAATATCAAACACGAGAAAACGTATACTGTATTTTCAACTAAGAAAGTCTTTAGATTTCGCTGGTCACGCTGTTTCCAAATTTATGGTTAATCACAGCTGTTGCAGACACCAGCACACACTGGCGGGAAAATGATTATAACCCCCGAAAGGTAGGCTTACCCTCAACACTAACGAGCTCGGAGGGTAGCTGTGCTGATATTCAGGGGTTTCTACCCTCGCCGGGCGGTAAACAACAAACTTGTTATAATTATACGAGCTTGTTGAGTTGAAATGGTAGTCTGTAATTTGAGACGTGGCCGTTTGGAATAGGTTTCAGGACACCAGATCGTATAAGCAAGAAAAAAGCAATCTGTTTTCTGTTTCGTGCATTTTAACAGTTTTCTGTCCGGACAAACCCGTTAAATGAGGCTAAACAGGGTGAATTTTAAAAGCCTCCCCTAATACTTTTACGTATGTGTCTTCAGAAAATATCTTCATAAACTGTCCTGTATGCCAACATTCAATTTGACATACTGAATTAATTTAATTGATCATAGAATACCATTTAGAAAAATAATTATTGGTTCTTAAAATATTGTTTTTTTGAAAATGATAAATATTACGTTAACGTTTGTGAAAAAGTAATTCAAAATAGCAAAATATGATTATTTTTTTATTTGTACTTCCAAAAAAATGTTGCTATTTTGAGATAGTGGTAAGTTCAGATTGGAACTGCTTAGTAGCTACATTTGAGAGATGTGTGAAAAAAATCACTTAATTCAGTTTTAACGAAAACTATTGTATTTTATTTAGAAATTTTTCCGACAAAAAATAAATTAAAACAAATATTGTAAAACACTTACTTTTTTTGGTGTTTAACGTCCGACTATTGTGCACACGATTGGCTAATTCAGACGATGGGATGATTTATAGCGTATGAAAATGCCAAGCCCTGACCGGGAATCGAACCCGGGTCCACGGGGTGAAAGCCCAGTACGCTATCAACTAGGCCACTGAGGCGGCTTTACACTTGCTAAAAGAAACAATTTTTTTACTTTGGCTATCTGAAAACGTATTCTAAATGTCACATTCGCCATACTTTCTGTAGTGAAAAGCTAAGATATTGGTTCTTAATGTATTTTTTATATAGCCTAAATAGCGTACAAGAAATAAGTACTTAATTTTCAAAATATCTTTAAATATTAAAAAAAATAATATAACACTTTCGGAACACCCTATAGATATCTGGTGTGTTCATATATTCTAAAAATCAAAATTTTTAATAATTGTTAGAAAATAACCTATAATTTATCAGAGTGTATTTAAATCAGGTCTGTTTACAAAGAGCACAATGACAGAATTAATGCCTTGTCAGTATTTTACGGTAACTAGATCAGCTGATGTTTCTACAACAAAACAGTCTGAAACGGCCTTCAAACGTTTTAACATTTACCTCAATCAGCTGTTCGGCAATTATTTCTTCAACAAATAAAATATTGTTTGATCCAGTTTATACAGTTTTACGGTTGCGTTGTGTTTCGCTTTATATAGAGTATTTCACATTTTGATTTTTGTAATTAAACATGTCTGTCTCGTTGTTTTGTCGTACAAGAGTTGTATCGGCTTCTTAAATACAACGTTTAAAAGTTCTTAAGCAGCCAACTGTTTTATATGTAAGTAGAAATTCCATTGATAAATGTGGGGCCATCATGGTAAGACGAAGACCAGAGGCCTTTTAAATAAGCACCTTTAGATCATAAATCATTTTTTTGAGGCACAAATAAAATTGTGTGTGTGTGTGTGTGTGTGTATGTGTTGGCACTCTCATGTTCGTAAATTTGGTCCGATTTGATTCAAACTTAACACTGAAATTGATTTTGAAACTTGACACGAAATTACGAACATAAGTCTATAACGGATGACAAAATTTATTTTAATATTTGTAATGTGCAGTTACTTGATAATTTAAATAATTCAATTACAAGTTCTTAGTTCAAGTTACTCCAGTAAAACAATTTTCAACACAAAACATTCTGTTATTGAACTAAAAATAAAAATCATACATCATGTTTTTCTTTCTTTTAATTTTATTTACAATAATTTGTTCGAAAACACGACATAACCTAAAACTTATAGTCTGTCATCTGTTCAATGAAATCAGCTGATTGTTACGAATTAATATAAAACAAATGATCTCTTACTGCAACTACCAGTATAAAAATTAAATTAACAATTCACTATACATTTACGTAGTTTTCGTAGTGTAGTGGTTATCACGTGCGCCTCACACGCGCATTGTCCCCGGTTCGATCCCGGGCGTATACAATAAATTTTAATTATAATTAATTTAATATAAAATTTGAGACGCGCAAAATACATCAAAACCAGTCTTAAAACATGATATATGTTAAATATAATAAAATAAAAACAAAATTTCCGTTTTCTCTTATTTTCAGGTTTTGAACTGAAAAATATAATTAAAAATGAATCATGCAGGTTTGTTTCAAATTATGTTTTGCTTGTCTGATGAAATGTTTACTCTAAAAAAAATTATTAATAATATTTTTAATTATGATCAAGATCAATGTTGGTATACGGTGTCAATCAACAACGTATTATCTTCGCTAGGTATTTCAAATCTCCACAGCCTTCATAATTTTCCAAGTCGTCTCTGGACTTACTTCGTATCTTCTTATTCTTGCACCTTAAATGTTTATTTCCTTTATATTTGAGCCATGCACAGTATGTCTCACTTCCGGGTTTGAACTTCCTCAAGGGTGTCTTGAGCTGCACTAGTGGCCTAGGGGCGTTTTGGAAGCACTTTCACATTGCAAGTGTTATTTCCAGATTTTGTAATCGTCAATATTCGATAATCAAAGGATTTGGTAGGTTTCTAAGAGGCGAGGGGTTGGGATTGGATTTCTGATCAATTCGGTTCAAATACGTCTTCCGGTTATCAAAAAACAACTGATGAGAAACAAGCTGATTCAATTCCGAGAACGCGAGGTCTGAAATTTGCGCTTCAGAATTTCGTTATTATAGCAATGGCAGCAGTCAATTAATGCAATTTTGTCAGTGGGGGGGGGAGATACAGGAAGGCTTTCTTAGAGAATGAAACTTTTTGAAATAATCTCTTGAAAAACTGTTAAACTGTTTTGAGACTTGAAACTGATATACAATTGGAATTCCTTTTATATTCTTCTTCTTTTCTGCCAGGATTATTGTCACTATGTTCAGTATAATGATCTGCCTTTCCTAACTTCGTCAATTTTATTTTAGTTGACTCGTTTCGGAGAACCTCCATCTTCAAAAACTATAGCCTATCTATACTCTTGAGTTCAGTTTTTGAAGATGGAGGTTCTCCGAAACGCGTCAACTAAAATAGAATTGACGAAGCTAGGAAAGGCAGATCATTATACTGAACATAGTGATGTACAATTAATAAAAAATTACTCTATTTTAGACAAAAAAGAAAAATGTAATTTCTGTAGATGCTTAATTTTTAAAACCTTGGCAAAACTGGCTTCGTTTACGTAACTTAACCTAAAAAGCACAAATTCTGTAAGTTTTTATCAATATAGAAACAAATTAAATGATAAAATATTGAAACGGTCATTAAAACACTTTTATAATAGTATTTTGTAAGTTGTTAAAAGTTGCATTCATATTAGCTTTTAATCGTAATTATAGTGCTTTTATTTTTAAAATTAGAATAAAAAAATGTCAGTATCGGTAGAGTAGTGGTTAGCGCGTTAGCTTCGTACAAGGCCGAGATTAGTGGGATTTTTAAAGTGAACAGAAATCAGCCTGTGTTCGGAAGGAAACTAAAGATGGTGGTCCCGTATGGTGTATGATGTCATCGCACGAAACATTACCTAATCTAAGGATAAAACAGAGCAGACAATTGTCAGCTCACACTGTCCGTAAAAACTGATATGAAATAAAAACATTAGTAAAGTAATACATGTAAATTTAAATGTTTTTTTAATTATGACATTTTTTTAAATACAATTATTTGCAATGACATTCATTTTGAAACGACAGTTGTACTTAAGAAAACATGCTTCATTTTTTGCATCTTTTTCTGGCCGCCTCGGTGGCCTAGTTGATAGCGTACTGGGCTTTCACCTCGAGGACCCGGGTTCGATTCCCGGCCAGGGCTTGGCATTTTCATACGCTATAAATCATCCCATCGTCTGCATTAGCCCAAGTGTGCACAATAGTCGGACGTTAAACACCAAAAAAAAAATCTAATCGATTTTTGTTAACGTCCTAAATCATCTTTTGAGTTTACCTATTTTAATTTTTTATACACAGCCGCAGTTACTCCTGTCGCTTTACCGCCGTTAACGCTGTTCCCTCGTTCTCACCTAAGTGGCATAAAGTATTAACGTTAAGCATTGCCGGTAACACAGGAAGAGAATAGAATTAACATAACATATCTAATTTTTAATCTCGATCAGTACACACATTACAAAGTGCCTAAGCGTACATATGTTTATACAGACAAAATTTCATGTATATTTTAAAATTGAGATCGGGATGGTTATTTGTTTCGGACCCCTCATAGGCCTGTGCTTCTGACATTTTTTTATAATACCCACATCGTACGCATATACTTCCTTCTTATGGAAGTAAAGCCGCCTCAGTGGCCTAGATGATAGCGTACAAGGCTTTCACCCCGAGGGCCCGGGTTCGATTCCCGGCCAGGGTTTGGCATTTTCATACGCTATAAATCATCCCATCGTCTGCATTAGCCCAAGTGTGCACAATAGTCGGACGTTAAATACAAAAAAAAAAAAAATTATGGAAGTAAAATAGGATCTTTTACGTTATTTATTTATTTGTCTCGGGAGGAGCGGTCGCCCGTCCTTGGAGCAGTGTGTCCGTCAACGGAAAAGCTAGGCAGAAGTGCAAAATGGTTGTTTCAAATTTAGTCTGTTTTGTAGACCTATTTCTGCGGCTTCCATTCCTGAGCAGAATAAAGAAGACGTAAGAATCAATGTAGTTGTAGGTCATCAGCAATTGAGGCGTCTCCAAATGTTCAAAAGTTCTGTCAGAATACTTTTATGTGATGCAAACTTTGTTAGTCGAACGCTGTTTGTATTTAATGGTACAAGTCGAGATTTTCCCAACACAAATAAGCAGGTAACTCCCGACGGTGAGGATAACATTCATACAAACTTATGCAATATATTATTATTCGACAATCGACTTACGGAACAATATATTATTCACTTATCGAATGTTTCACATAATATATAAACATCACGTT
This sequence comes from Callitettix versicolor, assembly GCA_022606455.1. Taxonomy (NCBI): domain Eukaryota; kingdom Metazoa; phylum Arthropoda; class Insecta; order Hemiptera; family Cercopidae; genus Callitettix; species Callitettix versicolor. Next base: position 12,143,838 of record CM040190.1, read on the forward strand.
ATACGACGCTGCCCGCCACCTACACGCGCGCGCTCTATTGTTGTGATTAAACATTTTATCGCTTTATTCGGGTAATTTTGTATCCTGCTAGACGTGGGTGTAGAGGCGTTACACTGTAGAAAGTTGTAATGCTTGTTTATTTGTACGTCTTGCGGGTTTTTTCGAGATCAGTTGTGAAATAATCGGTAACACGTCGGAATTGCGTAAGGGTTCGGAGGGCGTTGAAAGAAACACGGAGGAGCTTGTGTTCCTTAATTTATGTTCTGTTAGATCCAGCCTTTCAGAGGCTCTTCTGGTAATTATTGACCGCGGGAATCGTGGTCTTTCTGCTCGGCCGTTCAGCATTCGGTTTAAGTGATTGTTACGCCAACGTATTGACCCATTTAAAAAAAAAAAATTGGTACAAAGGTATATAAGGCCCGAACGACGTGTTTGTGGTGTGTTTCCCCATTCACTTCCGTTTCCGTTTTTCCGATTGATAGTTGCTGAATATATCCTGTAATACTGGTTGGCAAAATTTTTACCGCTTCCCATTCACTTCCGTTTCCGTTTTTCCGAGTGATAGTTTCTGGATATATCCTGTAACTCTGGTTGTCACAATTTTTACCGCTTCTCGTTCACTTCCGTTTCCGTTTTTCCGAGTGGTAGTTGCTGGATATATCCTGTAATACTGGTTGGCACAATTTTTACCGCTTCCCATTCACTTCCGTTTCCGTTTTTCCGAGTGATAGTTTCTGGATATATCCTGTAATACTGGTTAGCACAATTTTTACCGCTTCTCGTTCACTTCCGTTTCCGTTTTTCCGAGTGGTAGTTGCTGGATATATCCTGTAATACTGGTTGTCACAATTTTTACCGCTTCTCGGAGAATAAAATTTACAATAAAGTTGGTTCGTAATCCAGTAACATTTTTTTATGAATACTAGGTTTACTGGTCAAATTGACGGAAACGTTACGACCGCATCAGAGCGGTAATGAGGTTATAATGCGGGAGTACTTTTCTTTCAACTTCTAGTTATTAGTGTACATATTATTTATATAAACTATCTACGTAAAACTCATCGTGATTATTTTTAATTTGAATTTTGTCGATCATATATTTTTTCCCAAACGAATCGTGAAAGAAATTGCACAAACTTTCTTGCATTGAATTATCCGCTCAAAAAATTCATGGAGAAATTCAATAACTGGAAAATTGATTTAATTTTTTCAATCGGTGCTTTGGAATTCGCCAAAATTTTGGTCCTATACGTAGGCTTACACATTTTTAATAAGCAAATTGTGGTTTGTGAATAAATTTACTTTCTTTGATCTAATCTTTAATATTAACAAATTAATAAGTAAGTAATGTATCTTTAAGCTGCCTTAATGTTCAAATGTGTATAATGTTCGATTCCAGGCCAGGGCTTGGCATTTTCATACGCTATAAATCATCCCATCGTCTGCATTAGCCCAACTGTGCACAATAGTCGGACGTTAAACAAAAAATCTTTAATAATTTTTTTAATTTTAGTAAAATCTAATGAACCTATTTTGAGAATTTTTATTTTTTTTACTAAAAAAAGGTTTGAAATAACTGTTTTGATACAAAATGTCGGAATTATTTTGCGTATTTTCATAATCTTAATAAAAATCAGTAAGTTTAGTCTCTAGCATAAGTTCAGAAACACTGATAATGGACACAGTAAAAACCAGTTTCGAATTTTTTCATCATCAAATATCTGTATAATGAACTATAAAAAAACTTTACATAGATATTTTCTCAAGCCTGCTTTTGTTCTACGAAGCAGTGTCGAAAAAGTAAAATTCAGTTTTCATTTTACTAAAAAGCCGTAAAAAATTGTATGCCTCTCGATTTCCGTCGAGTGTTCCCGAGTGTAGAGCTAAGGTGTGGTTGTCGTGCATTCTTCTTGTTTGGACTGGTGCCATAGAAGCGCAGATACTGCGCTCTGCACAGGCTTCGGCCGAAACTGTCTCGTCCACTGGGAACCCGCCAGACTACAACCTGTAGCGGCTAAACGATAAGACATGCAAGTTGTGGTACGTGGTAGTTTTGTTCCAGGCCAAAATCAATTTAAACGCGGTTATTGTCACGCTTTCAAAATGGGCGACTATCTTAAGTAAAAAATACGTTTTTCCAAGTATGTCTTGGAAACTTGGAAATAGGTTACTTTGTTGACTTGGAATTTTGCTTTGAAGAAATGCAAAATTTTATCACGTCCTGAAATTCACCCAATAAGGATTTGTTCTATTTTATAGTAATACCTGGGAATAATTAGAATTTGCTTAATTCTGCGCAGGGGGATGCGGACTATCTGTACCTATTGAGAGGATTTAGACGTCCCTCGCGGTATCCGAGTCTAACACACACTTACACTTGCAACACCACACTTACGACTTTAACACTTTACTCTCACACTTACATTTAGGGAGGCGATAATAGCCTTAAAATAAAAAAAATAAGCTCAATTTTATAATAATACTAGGGGAATAGGAATTAGTTGAATTTTATAATAATACTGGATGAGTCAGAATGTGTTCAGTTTTATAATAATTGGCCTGCTAATAAGAATAAGAATGTGTTGAATTTTATAATAATACTTTATGAGTCAGAATGTGTTCAGTTTTATAATAATTGGCCTGCTAATAAGAATAAGAATGTGTTGAATTTTATAATAATACTTTATGAGTCAGAATGTGTTCAGTTTTATAATAATTGGCCTGCTAATAAGAATAAGAATGTGTTGAATTTTATAATAATACTAGGAGAATAGGAATTTGTTCAGTTTTATAATAATAGGCCTACTAAAGGAAAAGGAATGTGTTGAATTTTATAACAATACTAGGAGAATAGGAATTTGTTCAGTTTTATAATAATAGGCCTACTAAAGGAAAAGGAATGTGTTGAATTTTATAACAATACTAGGAGAATAGGAATTTGTTCAGTTTTATAATAATAGTCCTGCTAATAAGAATAAGAATGTGTTGAATTTTATAATAATACTAGGAGAATAGGAATTTGTTCAGTTTTATAATAATAGGCCTGCTAATAAGAATAAGAATGTGTTGAATTTTATAATAATAATTCTTGCCCACTTCATGGGCCAACCTTACAAAGTAACTGTACTAAATTCAGTTCAGTATTTAAACCATAGAAACCAATATTAGAACTTAATGATTTATAATATTGTTAAAAGCTGTTATGAGAATAAATATATCTTTTAAGAATAAAAGAAACTTTGAAGGGTGAATTGTTCCTTTTAGGATTTTTTTTCAAAAAGTCCTTTCTTAGTGCGTCTCTGCATTACAAAATGACCGTATCCTTTCGACTTGCCTCTCAAAACATTGTTTTCAAATTTGGCGTTGCAGAATTAGCCTATATAACTATCCTTTTTAAGTCAGTACAGCAAATTTTAAATTGAATAAAAATTTTGGGATTGAATGGAAGTACAAACCAGACTGCTGTTTGTTATTTAAATATTTTGTTGAAATATTTAAATATATTTTGTTTAGATATTTAAATATAGTTAAATATTTTGTTTGTGGGCTCAATCTTTGTATATGACCAAAATTTGAGTTTACTACTTTTTTTTTATAATTTCCGAACTGTTTTTTCGAGGAAATAGCATATTTGGGTACTTAAGGGGCTATTTTGGGTGAGACTGAAGTAGACATTTTTGAAATGATGTTCTAGAGATATTGGCCTACATGCCAAAATTGTTAGTTTACTGTTATGTTCGCAAATCGAAACGGACAGACCCAAGTAACTAAAACGGATTTAAGTTCAACAAAACTTCAAGAATGATTTTTTCACAATCCCAGAATTTCGTTTCCATTACGGCAGCTAGACGGGTGCGTTTCGTGATTATGTTATTTTAAAAGAATGCTGACCGCAAACGTGTAAGTGTTAACACTGATAAGTTATCAGTCCTTTAAATATGTTTTCACAATAAACGTCTAAAATTGAACAGAAAGTGTCTTTTTTGTTATTTTAAGGCGAAAAGCACATTAAGGCTATTACCGCCTTCCTAAATGTAAGCGTGAGTGTAAGGTGTTAAAGTCTTAAGTGTAGTGTTAAATGTGTGTTAAGATTCAGGTACCGCGAGGGACGTCTAAATCCTCTCCAAAGGTACAGCTAGTCTGCATCCCCCTGCGCAGAATTGAGCAAATTCTAATTATTTTCCTAGTATTACTATAAAATAAAACAAATCTTTATTGCGTCAATTGCAGGACGTGATAAAGTTTTGCAGTTCTTCAAAGCGAACAAATTAACAAAGTGCCCAATTCCAAGTTTCCAAGACATACTTCGAAAAACGAAGTATGTGCAGCTAGTCTGCACCCCCTCCCCTGCGGGGTAGAAAGTGTCATATTTTCACGTGTCTAATAATATTTTCACTTTTCCGGAATTAAAGACGATCCGGAACTTTAAATTAAATTACGTTGCCGCTGTAGAATTCATAAAAAACTGCATTTTATCGTTGAAAATGGTTTTACTGTAAGTTTAAGTTATAATAAAACTAGCGGCATCTGTCCTTTCCAGCAGCCCCGGTCTGGAGTGTAACAGTTACATTCTAATCTTAAACGATTCATAAAACTATCTAAGCTTATACAATTTCAGCCGCCTCGGTGACGTAGTTGATAGCGTACTAGACTTTCACCTGCAGGACCCGGGTTCGATTCCCGGCCAGGGCTTGGCATTTTCATACGCTATAAATCATCCCATCGTCTGCATTAGCCCAAGTGTGCACATAATCCGACCTTAAAAAAAAATACAATTTAATCACTAAACACGTTATTAAATGAAACACAAAAAGTATTCATGATTTATACGTTGTTTCTGTTCATCGTAAATAATGGCGTCAAACATAAGCTCAACTGAAGTGTCATTGTTGAGGTAACAGCTGTGTGCGGAATCACACCTTTCCCCCGCATCACCTTAACGTAAACGTATACACGTTGAAGTCGGTTCTGTCTGAAACATTAACTGGCCTAAACGGTTTTTAATCAGTTTCGCACAACTTTCGCCCCCCCCCGCAGCAAATTACCTTTGGCCGCGCATTAAATTTGCTGCACGAATAATTAAGGTATCAATATTTTTATAACCTTGTTTTTGTTCGCGGAATAATGGCTACAGCCAGTACACTATTATCAGCTGTTCTTTAGAACACAATTAAAAACTGGTCTTCGAGTTATAACTCCCGGTCTGGATATAAACCACGGCCGATGCGGGTTTACTCGTAGCCGTATGCAATATAAAACCGACATGACGCTTCCTCGTTAGGTGTAACGAGCTGCTCCCCTACGCGCTGCTCAAGTAGTAATCAACGTTTGTTTGTCAGACAGCTTTTGTTGAAAGAATTATAACAAACTTTCCCTTACTTGTGCGCACTCGTACTCAGTAGCGCAAGTGTGCGACTGGTACTCTATTAGGTAAAACAATCGACCAATATCGACTTCGATTTGATACGTGAATGGTCAGTAGTTGGTTACTTGCTTGAGAAGAGTGTCAGTAGTTTCTTAACTTGATTTGATAAGAAACGTCTGTAGTTACTTGATTTGATAAGGAACGTCAGTACTTACTTGATTTGATAAGAAACTGTCAATAGTTACTTGATTTGAAAAGAAACTGTCAATAGTTACTTTATTTGATAAGAAACGTCAGTAGTTACTTGATTTGATAAGAAACGTCAGTAGTTACTTGATTTGTTAAGAAACGTCAATAGCTACTTGATTTGATAAGAAACTGTCAGTAGTTACTTGATTTGATAAGAAACGTCAGTAGTTATTTGATTCGATAAGAAACGTCAGTAGCTACTTAATTTGATAAGAACCGTCAGTAGCTACTTGATTTGATAAGAAACATCATTAGTTACTTGATTTGATACGAAATGTCAGTAGTTATTTGATTTGATAAGGAACGTCAGTAGCTACTTGATTTGATAAGAAACTGTCAGTAGTTACTTGATTTGATAAGAACCGTCAGTAGCTACTTGATTTGATAAGAAACATCATTAGTTACTTGATTTGATAAGAAACGCAGTAGCTACTTGATTTGATAAGAAACTGTCAGTAGTTACTTGATTTGTTAAGAAACGTCAGTAGCTACTTGATTTGATAAGAAACTGTCGGTAGTTACTTGATTTGATAAGAAACGTCAGTAGTTACTTGATTTGATAAGAAACTGTCAATAGTTACTTGATTTGTTAAGAAACGTCAGTAGCTACTTGATTTGATAAGAAACTGTCAGTAGTTACTTGATTTGATAAGAAACGTCAGTAGTTACTTGATTCGATAAGAAACGTCAGTAGCTACTTGATTTGATAAGAACCATCAGTAGCTACTTGATGTGATAAGAAACGTCAGTAGTTACTTGATTTGATAAGAAACGTCAGTAATTACTTTATTTGATAAGAAACGTCAGTAGTTACTTGATTTGATAAGAAACGTCTGTAGTTACTTGATTCGATAAAAAACGTCAGTAGCTACTTGATTTGATAAGAAACTGTCAGTAGTTACTTGATTTGATAAGAAACATCATTAGTTACTTGATTTGATAAGAAACGTCAGTAGTTACTTGATTTGATAAGAAACGTCAGTAGCTACTTGATTTGATAAGAAACATCATTAGTTACTTGATGTGATAAGAAACGTCAGTAGTTACTTGATTTGATAAGAAACTGTCAGTAGTTACTTGATTTGATATGAAACTGTCAGTAGTTACTTGATTTGATAAAAAACGTCAGTAGTTATTTGATTTAATAAGGAACGTCAGTAGTTACTAGATTTGATAAGAAACGTCAGTAGTTATTTGATTTGATAAGAAACTGTCAGTAGTTACTTGATTTGTTAAGAAACGTCAGTAGCTACTTGATTTGATAAGAAACTGTCAGTAGTTACTTGATTTGATAAGAACCGTCAGTAGCTACTTGATTTGATAAGAAACATCATTAGTTACTTGATTTGATAAGAAACGTCAGTAGCTACTTGATTTGATAAGAAACTGTCAGTAGTTACTTGATTTGATAAGAAACGTCGTTAGTTACTTGATTTGATAAGAAACGCCAGTAGCTACTTGATTTGATAAGAACCATCAGTAGCTACTTGATGTGATAAGAAACGTCAGTAGTTACTTGATTTGATAAGAAACGTCAGTAATTACTTTATTTGATAAGAAACGTCAGTAGTTACTTGATTTGATAAGAAACGTCTGTAGTTACTTGATTCGATAAAAAACGTCAGTAGCTACTTGATTTGATAAGAAACTGTCAGTAGTTACTTGATTTGATAAGAACCGTCAGTAGCTACTTGATTTGATAAGAAACATCATTAGTTACTTGATTTGTTAAGAAACGTCAGTAGCTACTTGATTTGATAAGAAACTGTCAGTAGTTACTTGATTTGATAAGAAACGTCAGTAGTTACTTGATTCGATAAGAAACGTCAGTAGCTACTTGATTTGATAAGAACCATCAGTAGCTACTTGATGTGATAAGAAACGTCAGTAGTTACTTGATTTGATAAGAAACGTCAGTAATTACTTTATTTGATAAGAAACGTCAGTAGTTACTTGATTTGATAAGAAACGTCTGTAGTTACTTGATTCGATAAAAAACGTCAGTAGCTACTTGATTTGATAAGAAACTGTCAGTAGTTACTTGATTTGATAAGAACCGTCAGTAGCTACTTGATTTGATAAGAAACATCATTAGTTACTTGATTTGATAAGAAACGTCAGTAGTTACTTGATTTGATAAGAAACGTCAGTAGCTACTTGATTTGATAAGAAACATCATTAGTTACTTGATGTGATAAGAAACGTCAGTAGTTACTTGATTTGATAAGAAACTGTCAGTAGTTACTTGATTTGATATGAAACTGTCAGTAGTTACTTGATTTGATAAAAAACGTAAGATTATTTGTCAAGAGGACTGTTTTCTGTTTACACTTTAGAAGAATGCAACCATCAGTTTATTACTTGATTTGGTTATAAAACTATCAATTTACTTGGTTTGTTGATAAGACAGTGAAGTATCACAGTTTCTTACTTGATTTGATCGGAAACTTAATTACTTCATTTGATCAGAAAACTGACAATAATTATTTGTTTTGATAATGAAACAAACAGTATTTGATGATTTGATCAGAAAACTATCAGATTTTTTTTGTTTTTGATGGAAAAAAATGTCAAACATTCTTTGATTTCAAAGAACCCGTTTTACTTAATTTGATAATAAAACACTCGATTCGAAAAAAAACACTTCATAGTTTGCTAATAAATTTCATAAGAACATTTTCATAGGCTGTGTGACTTGATTTTAAACGAAAAACTGGGAATATTTTCTGTAGTTCATTAGTAAAAAAATAATTTGTTACTCGATTTACTAAAATAGCGAGTGACTGTCAATATAAATTGGATTTGTTTAGAGAATACTAAATGGTTTTTTAAGTGGAATTTTTTTTGGTCAACAGTTTGTCACTTGATCGGGCCTCTCGAGTTTGAACATTTCATTTCGTGAGGTCACAAACAAAATGTTTCTGCCACAGTAGCAATGTTTTGACCTAGTAATTTGAAATATTACACGTTGCTGACTATTATTGGTCAATTAAAGGCACGATTGACCGTTGCTAAACCGAACAAGTTTTGTTATATGCAGCCTCTTAGAGACGCCAGTGCTTTCACTAAGTGGCAATGGTGCACAAGTTCCATTTTTTCACCATAAAACAGTTCACAATTCACCATTGTGCACATTAGGAAATAACCAGTTGTTAAAGTTGATGGCGCCTACACAACAATACTGCTATACGAAATCCTCTTGCCACTCTGCTGTCGAATTTGACTGTAATCTCGACCCTTGCTGGGTCGGCCATCTTGCCCATCCCTTTGTCCTGCTATTGTTACTTCCTCTGTTCGGTGCTTGTCATTACCCCCAATGCCCAAAACACACCCCCAGAAATAATGACCACTTACCCTGCTTTGTATCTTGCCTACCTGGAGACAGACCACTTGAGCATTTTTCGTAACAAAACGGTATGTCTACCACGTTCTGTTGAATCCAAAAAAAGCTTTCGGTCATGTATAATTGTGTTTTATGATTTTCCCATCATTTAACCGACGTAAGGATACCTACGAACCGGATTTGTTGATAAAGTGATTTAATGTGAGAACGTTTTTGCGTCATTTTAGTGACAAAATCAAAGGAAGTGAACAGTTTTGTCTTCGGTTAAAAGTTTCAAAAATTTAAAACGATAAAACATACTCCACAAAAGTGGAATTTGATTACAGTTTTAAAATGATCGTGGCGCACACTCTGGCGTGATGGTTAGCGAATTTTCAACTATAAATTTTTTTACCTTATATTTTCTTGAAAATCGTGTATAACCGTCATAATAATCAGCGTTAAAATCTGGGTGAAATCAGCATTTTAAATTTTCAAATTACGTTGACACACACAAATGGACCCTAACCGTCGTTTCAACGGATTTCGCATATTAATCTACTTGTTATCAACAGGAGCTATTAAAAAAAAAAATTGGTGCCTGAAGACTACATACGTTAGAAGTAAATGACATCATTGAAATCCTGTTGAAACGCTATTTTCTTCTAAATTTTTATTCTGTTCCTGCCTTTCTTGATCCTCTGTACTTATTTCAGAACTGGTCCAATATTTGTTTTTTGCCGGCTGTGCATTACGTTTGTGTTTTGAACAATTGTCTTAATCACATAAACTTTCATTCGGTTTCGTTTTAGAGCTTGTATCTACACTTTTAACTAACGTCCATAGATACCTTCACAACGTGAAATTGCATTGCATAACCTAAAAATTACACACATAAGCGCTACATAACATCTTTTTAAATATTGTTAACAAAATTTTTAAATAATTTTTCAAAGATTATTGCAGCATAGCCACCGGACCACATTTAAATAATTAGGTTATGACCTATTTTTCTTCGTCTAGTGGCCCGGACAGCCTGAATGTAACGACATACGAGTCGCACAACCAACTTTTATCGTTGTGCATTTTAATAAAATCGTGTAATTATGTTTAGTGTTTACTGTATTTTAACTGCCTCAAGATGAAACAGCGAGGTTTCGAAACCGCGTTAGCTCTTACGGAAGAAAATATGTCACAATCCTAATAATATTTCATTTATTTTATTCATTTGAACATTTTAAACTTCTAATTCTTTCAGTTTATAACTAATATTTATTCTATTCTCGCTTTTCAGTATTCGAACTAAGTAGTACATCTATGGACAAGTCGCTTGATTTTGTATTGCATATTATTAATCACTCACTGGCATCTCTGTGATAACCAGCTGTTTCAACCATCAGCTGTTTCATAAATTCTACAGTTCCTTCCGTTACTGTTACTTTCAAATCGATTTCACTGCACCACAAAATTTACCGTACTGGGCGTGAAGAAGTATTAATTTCCAAAAAATCGGCTTACTAGATTTTACCTGAGATTTCGGCGATATGAAGTTAAAAACTGAAATCAGTGTGCCAGTGGTGCAGCGGAATTCGAAAACCCGTAAAGGCCTGCGTGAGGTGTTAAAATTAAAAATATTTGCGTCATTCAGCTGAATATACAGTACATTGTGAATGAAGAAAGTGAACCCTGATCGCAGTCATTAGAAATTTCTTAATTTAAACGGATTTTGAAAATTCGATGCTAATTTGGCCGTTTTTAAACCTTAGTACAATGATCAAGAAATATTTAAGACAAAAACGTTAGGAATTTAAAAAAAATGTGAAATGGCCGCTGCCATTTTGAAACTATTGAAGAAATTTAGACAGTTGGCGAACTTGTCGAAGTTGATACAAAAATTGATTTTTGTAACAAGTTTATATGTCATAAAAAAAAAATTTCGGACTAAATTTGCGAAAGTGAGCGCTAACGTGTGTGGTGTGTGAGTGTGTGCGCGCTCGTGTGCGTGCGTGTATATATATATATATATATATATATATATATATATATATATATGTGTGTGTGTGTGTGTGTATGTATGTATGTATGTATGTATAATTTCAGCGAGTCATCAAAAAGTGATCTAGAGGTAAGACCGGCGCTAATTTTAAGGTCCCGGTTCTGGGTATTCCATGATGGCTGCTTCAAACAGTTCATTTTCCAATTTTCCAATGAAATCTCGCGTTTAACCAAAAATATTTTAACTTTTTACTAGACGAATACAGAAAGTGCGACGGTGAACTTGCGAAAAGCCGGGTTAAGATATCGCCCCTTTTAAATCGTTAAGTGCTTCATTCCGCCCCTTGACGGTAATTTTAACCGAACGCAGAAAGTTTGTGCAGCGTGAGACCACTAGCACAGTGCAAACAGAACTGGTGGGTGCCTTACGCCCGTGCGACAACAAACAATGTAGTAATTGCAATCAGCACGGCAGACAAAGAAGCAGACCGGCAGAGCGCTACACTCATAAAAACCTTGCTGCCGCTTTTAAAATTCCATTTCTTGCGTCATTTTTTGTATTTTCTCTCCCTCTCTTTCTCTGCGTCGCTCCTTTTCTCTTCCTCTCTCCGTTCAGAAGTAATAAAGACCGATGAAGTTGTCCATAGCGTGGCTGTAAAACTTTAGATCTTCCAGCCTGCTTTATGAGGTAGACTGTATACAGATATCCCTGTCCTCTGGCCGGTATCCTGCTGTGGACGTGAGTGTCACTGCGCGTGCGTACAACACACATTTTCGGTACGTATCGGTGTTGTGTTACAGCGTTCTGTAGCTTACTTTAGTAAGTAATGGCGAAGGTAACCTCGGCTCTGGTTGATATAGCGGTTACCGTTTTGGATTTATGGTGGATTTTATCTGATACTTTCCAGTAGCGGGTATAAGTGTGATTGATATTTACCTGTTATTCCGCGATTGTGTGACAAGAGTTAGTCACTGGTTACGGATTAAACTCTGCACTCGCTACAGCGTAATATTTGTTACGTGAAAGCTGAACGATCTGCGATATTCTGGTAAATTGTTTTACGCTGTCTTCATCCCGACTAATGATTTTGCTTTATCGGTAAACAAAGTATTAAGGAAACCAAAAGTTTTGTTTAACCAAATTGAACAGATTACCAATAGACAAAAAGTAACGACACATTTTTGCCAACCGTTGCAACATTTATAAACGTGGCCTACTCCAGACTACCATCCGAACTTAAGCGTTACAGACGGCGTCGTAAAGTGTTTTGAAGCTTTCACGGTCGTAATTCAATCTGGTAACGTTCACCTTCAGGAAGACAAAGGCTTGCTGTATAAAATACGTTTCTTAGTAGATAATATCTGTACAGCAGCCGTAATGATTATTGGTTAATTTATGGCGACGAAAATAATCGATTTTTTTGAGATACTGATAAATTTTTCGTATTACTGATGGTTTTTACTTGCTTGTGGTACAAATCGCTGTGGGAGGAACTGACTGAACGATTTTTACTTTGTCCGTTTCTCGGAATCGTTGCTTAATCTGCGTCACAAAATTTGAAACCGTTTTTTGGTGGAATAATCGACGGTTGATGAAGTGTAGTCCGGAAACAAAAATTTGGGTGGATATAGCAAAAAAAAAATCAGTTTGGGCGATAGAAATATACTATAGATTTGCGTAATTTAACAAAAAAAAAAATCATTAGATTTTGATATGGCGAGTCGTGTTTCAAAAGTTACGTAGCAAGTTTAAAATAAAAGAGATTTAAATTAAACAGAATCTGGCTTTTTGGGATTTACTCTCAAACTGTACATTTCATTTACTTCAAATTTGCCACGCAGGGGGTGCAGACTAGCTGCACCTATTGAGAGGATTTAGGTACCCTTGTGGTACCCGAGTCTAACACACACTTACACTTACAACACTACACTTACGACTTTAACACTTTACACTCACACTTACGTTTAGGGAGGCGATAATAGCCTTAATGTGCTTTTCGCCTTAAAATAACAAAGAAAAACTTTGGTTTATTTACTTTAGTTGAAAACTTTCTTAAATGACCAAAATAAAAATATGCAGGCTGATTCTCTGTTTTTCAAGAAAACTAAAAATAGTTTTCGTGTCATCTCGATGTAGCTGAGTTTTTTGGAGGGAAATAGCGACGTATGCAGTGCCATACTACTCTGCCTTTTATTTTAAAATGTGAAAGTAAGTGCATTGTTCCTTCGCAGTCAGTTTTGTCCCGATAAGGTGCGCGCTTTTTATTATTTTAGTATTCATCGTAGGTAGCGGTCATTTTGCGCGACACTTAAGGAGTGTCCTGCATGAGACAGGACTCTTCCTTGTTGCACGCAATTATATCTTAACTTGGGTTCGTGCCTGAACGCAGTATCGCGGCGGACAAGGATCTCATAACAATTAACCTGCTTTCCGCTGGCCATAACTCTCCTCGAAATGGATATAATACTTCATCGTCCCGTGTAGACGCTGTGCTTCTTCAGCGAAATGTTGGAATACTGTCTGCCAGTTCCACGCGTTCACACGCAGCCATTTTTGAAGTTCTCATTATGCGAAGTATGGAGGAAGATTTGCGGTTGTGAAACAAAGCTTTCGAGATCCTGTTGATTAAATTAAAAGATCTCGGTTACGCTGAGCTAAATGATTGGAGTTATGTTAGTGCTTTCACGTACGAGTGCGCCAGTAAGGTCATAAGACTGAAGTGGAAAAAATGCTTAGGTTTTGAAGCGTTAGCTTCCTATATCGCGTTGTGCACTTTGTATTTGTCACCGTGAAGTGATTCGGTTTCATCGAGTAGGCTTACGAAGCGTAAGTAACGCGAGTAGGGGAAATATTACATAGACCCCTCCAGTTGTCAGCTCTTCTCCTTTCTTTCGTCTGCCGGTTCCGACTGATTGGTCGCGCGCGTATGTATGTTTTGTGCCTGTATTTACACACAACGTTCTCTATCTCTTTCTTTTCTTTCTCTCTCTCTCTCCACTATTCTTCTTCTCATGTTCTCGTTGCGCGCGCATGTAATGATGTTGTGTACATTGTGTATATTGCCAGCAGCAACAGTTCAATGTTATATGGTTTATATTCAGTAATAACACATGCGTTTGATTTTAATTTTCTTATATTCTCGATACGTTAACTATCTTATATTTATATTTTCTATACTCTCGAGAAGATAACGCTTCTGCCGCAGTTCCAATGACTGTAACATTGTTTTTTAGACATCTGTAGTATAATCTGCTTCAAAACAGGTCCCTTCTGCTTGACACACTTACTATAGCGCTTCTGCCTTTGCAAATAATATTTATGTGACTCTTCTTCTAGAATATCCTTTAAGATCCTCGTTACAGATTATTTGATATTTTCAGATGTTTGACAATAGTGTCCCTTTACCGCCATCTTGATATTATGAAAAAAATGCACGATTTTCCTGTTGTAAAAACATTCGTTCACCTAAGGGCACAAGCTATGCAAATTTTCGATTTACAAGCTATAAAACCTCTCTAGTTCCTCACCACGCTTTTTGAGTATTTCTTATTTAAACACCCCGCAGGGGTTGCAGACTAGCTGCACCTATTGAGAGGATTTAAACGTCCCTCGTGGTACCCGAGTCTAACACACTTACACTTGCAACACTACACTTACGACTTTACGGCACTTTACACTCACACTTACATTTAGGGAGGCGATAATAGCATCAGTGTGCTTTTCGCCTGAAAATAAAAACAAAATCTTATTTTAAAAAAATTATCAGATTTTCAAAACTGTGGATCAGGTAGTCATATAACAGATATTTTATCCAACCGTTGTGATATATTTACAAACATTGTCTGACCCCCTCCAGACTGCCAGCATCCGAATTTGAAAGCGTCTGTTGACGTCGTAAAGTGTTTTGAAGCTTTCACGGTCATAATTCAATCTGGTAACGTTCACCCATCCGGTTAGACCTTCAGAAAGACAAAGGCTTGCGGTATAAATCACGTGTTTTAGTAGATTATTTATGCACAGCAACCGTAATCATTATTTGTTAATTTATCAGTTATAGATAGATTTTATGAATTGTTTACGATTTATATTTTATACATTAATATATTTTGTATTTTGTGTCGTTATCGTCTACTCTAAATTCCGTTCGGTGTCAGTACTGGTATCTCTCAACAGTGTTACAATCTTCCTATTAGCGAATTACCATTGAGAGATTTGCTATTGGTTCCGCCACATCGGTAAAACTCAAAAGCGTGACTGTCATCTACAACTCGTTGTGAACGGTTGTTGACCATTGAATATGTATTGATTTAAACTTTGTACAGGAATTGGTTTTGGTATTAGTTCGAACAACTTATTTTTTCCAGCAAGATCTGTTCGACCGTTTCAAAATGGCATCCTTTCAACATTAAAAAAACAACTGTTTCTTTCACCATTTGATAAGTCTGATATCGACGTCATAACTTGCGTTAATTTGACGGTAGTAATTGACGGGGTAATTTTCCAATGTAGTGATATAGAAATTAATAGAGATTTCTGTGCTGGTAGCGATGGTAAAATATGGTTTTCAAAATATCGTAAGGTAAGCAGTTTTACGATAAAGTTATTTTTGCGTTTTTATATAAAACGGAAACGTTCGCGATGGTTTTAAATTATCGTTTAAATAGTTAGTGTAAATTAATGTTTTTTTGATTTTGGAAATTCATGGTCTAATTTCTCTCTGTGCACACACTTTTTTCTCTAGTATTCCTTTCTCTGCCTACTCTTAAATGCTAGGGGGCTGTAAGTGCAACATCTAGATGTCTTACTAAGTGTTGCGGACATGCTAGAGACCGATGTGTCTACTAATTAGGCCTACTTCAGATCGACGTGACTTAAAAGTGTTATAGACTGGTGTACCTCCTAAGTGCTACAGATCAACGTCACTCCTAAGTGCTACAGACCGATGGGACTCTTAAGTGCTACAGATCAACCTGCCTCCTAAGTGCTACAGACTAATGTGCCTTCTAAATGATACAGATCTATGTAACTCTGAAGTGTTATAGACCAATGTATGTAAGTGCTACAGGTCGATGTGACTCCGAAATGCTACAGGACGATATAACTCTTTAAGTGCTACAAATCGATGTGATTCCTCAGTGATACAGGTCGATGTTACTCTTCAAATTCTACATATTGATGTGTCTACTAAATGCTACAGATCGATGTGTCTACTAAATGCTACAGATCTATGTAACACTGAAGTATTATAGACCGATATACCTCCTCGGTGCTACAGGTTGATGTGACTTTTAAGTGCTACAGATCGATGTGACTTTTAAGTGCTACAGATCGATGTGACTCCGAAGTGCTACAGAACGATGTAACTCCTAAGTGTTACAGACCAATGAACCTCCTAAGTGCTACAAATCGATGTGACTCCTCAGTGATACAGGTCGATATTACTCTTTAAGTGCTACAGATCGACGTGTCTCATAAGTGCTGCAGATTGATGTGTCTACTAAATGCTACAGATCGATGTGTCTACTAAATTCTACAGATCGATGTGTCTACTAAATGCTACAGATCTATGTAACACTGAAGTATTATAGACCGATATACCTCCTAGGTGCTACAGGTCGATGTGACTTTTAAGTGCTACAGATCGATGTGACTCCGAAATGCTACAGACCGATATAACTCTTAAGTGCTACAAATCGATGTGACTCAGTGATACAGGTCGATGTTACTCTTTAAATTCTACAGATCGATGTGTCTACTAAATGCTACAGATCTATGTATCACTGAAGTATTATAGACCGATATACCTCCTAGGTGCTACAGGTCGATGTGACTTTTAAGTGCTACAGATCGATGTGACTCCGAAATGCTACAGACCGATATAACTCTTAAGTGCTACAAATCGATGTGACTCAGTGATACAGGTCGATGTTACTCTTTAAATTCTACAGATCGATGTGTCTACTAAATGCTACAGATCTATGTATCACTGAAGTATTATAGACCGATATACCTCCTAGGTGCTACAGGTCGATGTGACTTTTAAGTGCTACAGATCGATGTGACTCCGAAATGCTACAGACCGATATAACTCTTAAGTGCTACAAATCGATGTGACTCAGTGATACAGGTCGATGTTACTCTTTAAATTCTACAGATCGATGTGCCTCCTACAGATCTATGTAACACTGAAGTATTATAGAACGATATACCTCCTAGGTGCTACAGGTCGATGTGACTTTTAAGTGCTACAGATCGATGTGACTCAAATGTTATTATTGTATACATTGTGCTTGAATTATCTTATAATTTCTTCAAGCAATCAATACGTTTAACAATTTTTATTGTTAATTATTGATTAATTATTGCCCATTATTTAATTGGCAGCTAATTTTTATTTATAAGCTGAGTAATTTCTCGTTACCGTTAAGGAAACGAATATTACAAAATGTAACACTTAAGTAACATCACGTGTACGAACTTGTCCGGGGGGGGGGATTCGGTCTTCTACAATAAAAATACGAAAATAATCGTTGACAGTGATAAAATTTATCAGCGGTTTTGTGATCAGGTTTTATTAGTTAAGTTAAAAAATGACATTTTTATAACGACTCCTTTTAGGCCGTACAGCAGGTATGAATAATAAGCGACAAATGAATAATAAGGTATGTTGAATTCTGAAGGAAATACATATTTTATAAGATTTAAATAAAATCTTAATTATTCTAAAAATTGCATTGATAAATTTGTTTAGGAAAAGTAATTTTTCAGATATGAAAAAGAATTTAGACATGAAACAATTTAAAATTATCAAAGTAATGGTTTTTTTTTGTGATAAATATAATATTTGTAAACATGATGACAATCCAAAACTTACGATTTATTAATTTAGAGAAACGTTTGAATAATACAACATACTTTTGTACTTTTGCATTTTAAAATCTCCTGAAATTGTCCTTCGGTGTCATTCGAACTGACTATTGGTGCAATTTGAAGTGACTACCAGTGTGATTCTAACGCCACTAAAACTGTTAACGTTTCCGAGAATGTATATCGATGAAATTTATCAGTTCACGAAACTTCTATTGGTTCAGTTCAAACACCACTGAAACTGTTCTTCGGGGTAAAACACGTTTTTTAACGCTTGATTACGGCGATGAAATCAGATTTTAAACACAAAATGTGTAACGTAAAAAGCACCGATTTTTTTTATAACAAATGGAACGGATTATGTTAACTAACGAAATAATTAAATGTACTGCCAAGTCAGTTTTTGTAT
>CM040190.1:12164545-12192045 GCA_022606455.1 Callitettix versicolor
GCCTCTTGAGATCTGCGTCAGTGAAATTCAACAATTTAAACGTTCCTGAAAACTATATCTGTGCAATCAAACGCTTCTGAAACTTCCATCTGTAAAATTCAAACCATCATGAAACCTGTATAGGTGCAATTCAAAATTCCCAATACTGAACAGCTATATATTTCAACCGCTATTTAAACTTGCAATGGGTTCAATTCAAACGCTCCTGAAACTTGGCATTGGTGCAATTCAAACGCTCCTGAAACTTGGTATTTGTGCAATTCAAACGCTCCTGAAACTTGGTATTTGTGCAATTCAAACGCTCCTGAAACTTGGCATTGGTGCAATTCAAACGCTCCTGAAACTTGGCATTGGTGCAATTCAAACGCTCCTGAAACTTGGTATTTGTGCAATTCAAACGCTCCTGAAACTTGGCATTGGTGCAATTCAAACGCTCCTGAAACTTGGCATTGATGCAATTCAAACGCTCCTGAAACTTGGCATTGGTGCAATTCAAACGCTCCTGAAACTTGGCATTGGTGCAATTCAAACGCTCCTGAAACTTGGTATTTGTGCAATTCAAACGCTCCTGAAACGTGGCATTGGTGCAATTCAAACGCTCCTGAAACTTGGCATTGGTGCAATTCAAACGCTCCTGAAACTTGGTATTTGTGCAATTCAAACGCTCCTGAAACTTGGTATTTGTGCAATTCAAACGCTCCTGAAACTTGACATTGGTGCAATTCAAACGCTCCAGAAACTTGGTATTTGTGCAATTCAAACGCTCCTGAAACTTGGCATTGGTGCAATTTAAACGCTCCTGAAACTTGGCATTGGTGCAATTCAAACGCTCCTGAAACTTGGTATTTGTGCAATTCAAACGCTCCTGAAACTTGGTATTTGTGCAATTCAAACGCTCCTGAATCTTGGTATTTGTGCAATTCAAACGCTCCTGAAACTTGGCATTGGTGCAATTCAAACGCTCCTGAAACTTGGCATTGGTGCAATTCAAACGCTCCTGAAACTTGGTATTTGTGCAATTCAAACGCTCCTGAAACTTGGCATTGGTGCAATTCAAACGTTCCTGAAATTTGGTATTTGTGCAATTCAAACGCTCCTGAAACTTGGTATTTGTGCAATTCAAACGCTCCTGAAACTTGGTACTTGTGCAATTCAAACGCTCCTGAAACTTGGTATTTGTGCAATTCAAACGCTCCTGAAACTTGGTACTTGTGCAATTCAAACGCTCCTGAAGCTTGGTATTTGTGCAATTCAAACGCTCCTGAAACTTGGTACTTGTGCAATTCAAACGCTCCTGAAACTTGACATTGGTGCAATTCAAACGCTCCTGAAACTTGGCATTGGTGCAATTCAAACGCTCCTGAAACTTGGTACTTGTGCAATTCAAACGCTCCTGAAACTTGGTATTGGTGCAATTCAAACGCTCCTGAAACTTGGCATTGGTGCAATTCAAACGCTCCTGAAACTTGGTACTTGTGCAATTCAAACGCTCCTGAAACTTGGCATTGGTGCAATTCAAACGCTCCTGAAACTTGGTACTTGTGCAATTCAAACGCTCCTGAAACTTGGCATGGGTGCAATTCAAACGCTCCTGAAACTTGGTACTTGTGCAATTCAAACGCTCCTGAAACTTGGTACTTGTGCAATTCAAACGCTCCTGAAACTTGGTACTTGTGCAATTCAAACGCTCCTGAAACTTGGTACTTGTGCAATTCAAACGCTCCTGAAGCTTGGTATTTGTGCAATTCAAACGCTCCTGAAACTTGGTATTTGTGCAATTCAAACGCTCCTGAAACTTGGCATTGGTGCAATTCAAACGCTCCTGAAACTTGGTACTTGTGCAATTCAAACGCTCCTGAAACTTGGT
This sequence comes from Callitettix versicolor, assembly GCA_022606455.1. NCBI lineage: Eukaryota > Metazoa > Arthropoda > Insecta > Hemiptera > Cercopidae > Callitettix > Callitettix versicolor. The sequence continues at coordinate 12,166,413 of CM040190.1, forward strand.
ATTTGTGCAATTCAAACGCTCCTGAAGCTTGGTATTTGTGCAATTCAAACGCTCCTGAAACTTGGTATTTGTGCAATTCAAACGCTCCTGAAACTTGGTATTTGTGCAATTCAAACGCTCCTGAAACTTGGTATTTGTACAATTCAAACGCTCCTGAAACTTGGTACTTGTGCAATTCAAACGCTCCTGAAACTTGGTATTTGTACAATTCAAACGCTCCTGAAACTTGGTATTTGTGCAATTCAAACGCTCCTGAAACTTGGTACTTGTGCAATTCAAACGCTCCTGAAACTTGGTATTTGTACAATTCAAACGCTCCTGAAACTTAACATTGATGCGATTCAAACGATCTGAAAGTAATTCGAACGCCACTTGAACTGATCATAGATAGTTCAAATGCCCACAGAAAATGGTCACGGGTGCGATTTGAAACAATTTCTGTAAATAGTGTCTGGACGAAATGTTACCAAACTTTCTTGTTGAAATGCACAACTCTAACTCAGGTGGTTTCTGCTAACATACATCCTCATTCCAGCAGCACTCTTGCCTTGTTGAATTCGGTCCGGTGGTGTTTTTGCATTTCCAATAAACCGGTCCAGAGAGCTTACTAATTATTTCGCTGCGCCGTAGCTTAATGCAACTCACAGATAACTGCGGACAGGTCCGGCCTATCCTTATCTGCTGTTCGTCGGGTAATGTTTCTTTAAAAGCAATCGAGTGACGGCGAAGAAACGTAAATAAATCATAGATTAATGACTGTGCACTCTGCTTATCTGTGACCAATAGTTTGGTTCTTTTGTAAAAAAGGTGCATCGGAAAATGTCTGTAAAGTGTTGTCGCTTTAAAAAGCAGGAATACGTATTTAAGTGAATAAAAACGTTGGCTTACGCGGTGTAGCAGACGTTTAGAACCAATCCACTTATTGTTAATCCTTAGCGAATTTCCACTGGGAAATAAACTGTTGTCACGGCACGTTCCAGATCGGATATCGGGAAATTTCGATCCTTACGTCTCAAATATTTTAAATGGTTTTTAAAAAAACGTATATGTAGGCCTATTTTGTATATCAGCGATTTGTGACAATATGAATAAACTCCGATACAAAATTGATTTTGGTGATAATATTCAACATTTTACTACAGACAAGAGAGCATGAATATTTTAACCAAATATATAACAGCTGATCCGGTGTATGGAAAAAACACTGTATTTTTTTTTTTTTTTTTTTTTTTTTTTAACGTCCGACTATTGTGCACACTTGGGCTAATGCAGACAATGGGATGCTTTATAGCGTATGAAAATGCCAAATCCTCGCCGGGAATCGAACCCGGGTCCTCGGGGTGAAAGCCTAGTACGTTATCCACTAGACCACCGAAACACTGTAAATACATGTACAATTTAATCGAAAATTATTCAGGCTGTGCACAATTTTTGTAAATTTAAAATACCTCGCAACGCAGGGCCATATATTCAGGAACGTCCTGTATCCTGTATCTGTTTTAGATGCAGTAGTTCTTATAGTGAGAAAATTAACGAAATTGAGAAATAACACGTTTGCGAAGTGGCGTTAATAGAAACGCGTCTTTACATCGTACGCGGAGCTTGATGTATGACATGTGTGGTCCTGCGTACTGTGACGTCACTTAAATCTGTTCTATCAAGTAGTTGGTTCCACTTGACAGAAACATCGGCAGTTAAGCATAATTGAAAAATTAATATCCTCCTCATAACAATTGGGCCCGGAAATGGTTGTCACGTGCACCACACTTCCGTTCACCGTGTTACGACTTTAGATGTTTGATCGAGTCCCCTCCTTGTCGTATCGGATCGGGCAGCGCGTGCGAAGCGTTACAAAGGAAACAAGGAATAGGAGTGAATTTTTTTTATGGCGAAAAGCACATTGAGGCTATTATCGCCTCCCTAAATGTAAGTGTATAGTGTTAAAGTCGTAAGAGTAGTGTTGTAAGTGTGTGTTAGATTCGGGTACCGCGAGGATGTATAAAACCTCTCAATAGGTGCAGCTAGTCTGCAAATGAGACACTCGTAGAAGAAATGAGTATAAGTAATAAGTAGTCGCGACACGCAGCTGTCTTGCTGACCTGATAGAAGGGAATTTTCAAAAGTATATTTCTTTATTTTATCCTTTTTTGAAATGATGATTTCACCTATATAATTAGCATTAAAATATGCATACAGTAATAGTTCAAAGAACATTAGACCTCGCAGTATATTCTTTAACAGTTGCCTGGCTACCTCCACGTCTGTGCTCTGTCATACCCGTAACCTTTTCGCCAGTTTAACAGGTAACCGTAATATTCATGTAGGAAAAATATTATATACCAAAGTTATTGGATATTTTATACTGTTTCTCCATCAAACGGTCAAAATTACGACAGGTATGGCCGTTCAGCCAGTATTATAGGAAACAGCCATCGTTAAAACAGACACCGCCATCTTGAAACAGAAGTGAATGGGAATTTTTTTATACATATAAGGTACTTTCTTACCAAATTTCAAACCAATCAATTGCGTTGGGCCAAAACGGCGTACAAACGTCACAGTTAAACCAGAGGCCGCCATCTTGAAACGGAAGTGAATGGGGACAAATCTTACAGATAAGTCATTTGGGCTTTAAAGAAGGTATCTTCTTAACAAATTTTAAAACAATCGGTCAGTACGTTTCATTAAAACTGCGTATACTCGTTTTTGTAAATCAGAGGCCGCCATCTTGAAACGGAAGTAAATGAGAACAAATCTTACAGATAAGTCATTTGGGCTTTAAGAAAGGCATCTTCTTATCAAAATTCAAAACAATCGGTCAGTACGTTTCGGTAAAACTGCGTATACTCGTTTTTGTAAATCAGAGGCCGCCATCTTGAAACGGAAGTAAATGGAGACAAATCTTACAGATAAGTCATTTGGGCTTTAAGAAAGGCATCTTCTTATCAAATTTCAAAACAATCGGTCAGTACGTTTCGGTAAAACTGCGTATACTCGTTTTTTAAATCAAAGGCCGCCATATTGAAACGAAAGTGAATGGGGAGATTCTCTACACATGTATTTAGGCTTTGTGCAGTGTACCAAATTTGAAAACAATCGGTCGATATATTTAGCCGTAACAAAGGTCGAAAGGTCGGGTAAGAATGAACTGTGCTTCCTGACCGCTGTCAAAACGTTTCTTAAAATCAACAGATTCGGAAAATTCAAAAGTTAAGAGCAAAAACTGATGAAATAATTTATAATCTGAAAGCCGATTCTAACGGTCCGTGGCCTATTCTGACGGTCCAACAGTGCGATTCAAAATTACATTGGTCTGTGGCGGTATGTAATTTTAAAGCCAATGTAATTTGGTCGTAAACTGATAATGTATGCCGTTTTTAACACTGATTGTGATGGTAAAATCAGATTAAAAATAAAAAATTTAAAAACAAAAATCACGAATATTTAAAGATTTGAAGTGACCGCCATTTTGAAACTGTTAAACGAACTTTTGCTGGTAAACGAACTCGTCCAAGCTATTACCAAAATTGATTTTTACCGAACGTAAAGAATAATACTTTTGGAAATTCGCTTCTATCACGCGAGGGAGAAACGGTTATTTGTTAAGTTTATACTCGCACCGGTAAACTATAAACAAAAGCAGTAGCAATATACAAACACCAAAACGGTCGCTTTCATTGTTTCCTGAAACAGGCTGCGGCTCTGGTTGTACATATGTCATAATTACTGAATTTGTTTGCGCGACGGACGGACGGACAGACATGTTGTAAAGCTGTCAGTCCTGTTTTTTTACCTCATCACTCAATCAAAGGCAACCGCGGTGAAATCACGTGACTTGACTGCGCTAACAACGGCCGCGGAATGCATTAGCTGCGTGGCCGCAACTGTGCGCTGATTTTGTTGAAACTTCAGCGGCGTTGCTTGCGCCAGGCGTCTTGCCGCTTTTTGAAACTCTGACGTCATAACGTAAACTGTACCTGCATAACTGTCGAGTTGCACTGAAAATGTGAAAATAAATTCTGACCGCCGGCATACATTTTTCAATTTCATCCGATTTTGAAAATTCCAAGTGCAAGTACACGCAGTTTTCAGCGCTAATTTTAGTGGCAAAAGCACATCTTCAAAAATATTCAAGAAAAAACGTTAAGAATTGTTAAATATTTGAATTGCCCCCCCCCATGTTTGTAACTATTGAACGAATTGATTGGTTGTCCGTGCTAGTTTGAATCAAATTTGATTACCAACAATTTATCAAATAATAAAGCCAAGTTAAGGTTCCTTTATATTTTCCAGGGTTGCAGTTACGTTGTTTCACGTAAGGAAACATTTTATTGTCAAACTGATTTCCATCAAAATTTCAAGTCGTTTTCAAGGTCGTGCATGTAGAGAACTTTTACCGGAAAAATGAGCTGACTGTGCGGCCGTCGATCCGGAATCGAGACCTTGAAGTGAGAATCGATCCTCCCCTCTGGATCAATTTTTGAGGGGTGATTGTATAACTTTATATTTAAACAGCGAAAAAATCGATTATGGTAACAGCGTGGACTGATTCGTTAACCAGAAAAATTCTTTAACAATTTAAAAATGGCACTCATTTCAATTTTTTTTTAATACGTAACATTTTAGTCATGAAATATTTTTGAAAATATGATTTCATAGTCGTGATCAGACTGCATAAACATTTTTAAAATCAGTCTGAATTAAAAAACTTTTAACGACGAACAAGTATTTCCTCAGTGTACTGTGATAATGTAAAGCGCTTATATAAGCAGATCTTAATGCTTGTTGTGGTGGTAAAGTTAGAACTAAAAAAGGATAACACCAAGATTTTTTTTTTAAATTCGCTGCTATCACGCCAGCGAGACAGCGAGATTGTGCAAAGTGTATGCAGTGTTACTGGCTCTGGGCTGGCGAAGGGAATTCTCGGGCAAAACTGTGAAAATTTTAATTTGAATTCTCGCCGTGCCAGAACCGGTCCCCGCGTCTTGTGTATTTAACTTGAAGAGAGTACGGGCTACGTTTTAATTAACCGGCCCGGCCTATGCATACAGATGGTTGTATTCAGCTTGCCCGGTCTCGGATATATGATCGCTTTTTTATGAGGCTTGCTTGATGGGTCTATTATTGGCCTTTATCTTGGCTATCAGCCTTATAGAAAGAAAACGCACAGGAAAAACATTCTAGTAGTGGATTTAATTAGGAAGGAACGCGTGTAAATTAATTAAAATCGGTCTTATCTTTGCTGTCGTTCGTGGAATATCAATAAAACGGTATTGAAATTCCTCTTTATTAAAATTTCTTTTTAAAGCCTTTTCGTTCATCCCTTATTCATTGTCGCCGCTTTGTGACTGCTTGCACCAATCAAATGGAACCAGTATACAATTAGTATTGAATGTTGAGTGAGTTTTAGCTATGTTCCATCCGAAGACCCACCGGTGACCTTGATATGAGCGAAGATTCCGTCCTGTACGTTAGGGCCTATGTGTGTTCGCACGTTCACGTTCGCGAATTTAGGCCGATTCGATTCAAACTTGGCACAAGTATATTTCGTTAATTACGCAGTTTCAAAATGGCGGTCATTTTTAATTTTCAAAAATTCGTTACGTTTTTGTCGCGTGTTTTTTTGGAAATCTGATTCATATTAACCAGCGTTAAAACCGCACAAATTATCACTCTCAAAATACGTTGAAATAATTAAATTCGACGGCGGTCTGGGTTCATTTTTTATTTTCAATGCAGTTTGAAAGTTTAAAGCTTTAATAATGCTGTTTGTGTAAGAGTTTCGAAAAGTGAGTAAGATAAAAAAAATTGCTTTCGAAAATTCGATTCAATCAAATCAGCGAGACAGTTGCGTGAAGCGATTATTTATTCTCGCAACAAATGTTCAGTATATAAACAATACAATTTTGTTTTTCATACAACTTCTTGCAATTGCCTTCTTATGTCAAAACCGCGCAGGGGGTTGCAGAGTGTTGAGAGGATTTAGACGTCCCTCGCGGTACCCGAGTCTAACACACACAACACTACACTACCACTTTAACGCTTTACACTAACACTTACATTTAGGGAGATGACAATAGCCTCAATGTGCTGTTCTTTTATCTGTGGTTATAATAAATCCAAATGAGGGCAAACCTTAAGACCTGACATCGGTTCAGTTCTCACCCTCTCCATATCGTTCGAGTCGCAGTTACTGCCGTATCTTTACCCTCTCCGTTATCGCGGCTCTCTCGTCCAAATTAGTCCAACTAGCACAAAGTATGGTCGTTAAACGTAAAAATAATCATCAAATTTAACGAGAAACTACCCTGTCACTGAAAAATTTAAGAATATAATTTTTTGTATTGTAAGGTATATATTTTTTAATATTTGATACAAAAACAGTATGTGTACTAGTATATTTATTAATTTAAGTGATTTAAGCCGCCTCGGTGGCCTAGTTGATAGCGTACTGGGCTTTCAGCCCGAGGACCCGGGTTCGATTCCTGGCCAGGGCTTGGCATTTTCATACGCTATAAATTATCACATCGTCTGCATTAGCACAAGTGTGCACAATAGTCGGACTTAAAAAAAAAATGTAAATGATTTTAAATATTTTTTTTATTTTTTTATTTTACGCTACAACTAAGTAATAAAACTTATCTAGCAGCTTAAATCTAATAGCAGTTAACTATTAGGCGGAATTTAGTCCACTGATTTAAGTCCACCAGATATCCACTGCGGGAAACAAAGTATCATCACTGCACTAAATCTACTGGCTTGGTTCTCTTAAGTCTCCTTATTACCCTGTTGGTACTTGAGATCTGGAGCACTGCTGGATTTTCATGATTAATAAGCTTCTTTAAATGCTTAATTGCTGTAATTTTAATTTTCTCATTTACTGTGTTCATCTTTAAATCTCTGTGGATGTCATCATTCCTAATATACCAAGGGGCGTTAACAATTCCACGTAGCACCTTGTTTTGGAAGTTTTGTATAATTTTAATATTGGATTTCTTGGTGCAACCCCAAAGTTGTAAGCCATACCTCCAGATTGGTTGCAAAATATGTTTATATAATAACAATTTGTTGTGTATGTTAAGTTGGGAACTTCGTCCAATCAACCAATACATTTTCCTATACTTAATGGCTAGCTCTTCTTTTTTCTTTTTGACGTGCGCTTTCCATTTTAATTTAGTGTCGAGTGTCATACCAAGGTACTTTGCCTCATTTGCATATGGAATAGCTTGTTCGTTTATGTACACTGTTATCTTCTTGATTTTTCTGTTTGTAAAATTTACATGAATTGATTTTTTTTTCATTTAATTTAATGCGTCATTTTTTTTAAAATATAACAGCGTATTCAAGTATTATGAACTGTATTATCGTATTTACGTAATAATAATAATTGGGTACGTTTGAGACTGTTTGTTAGCCTGCATGTAATATGGGAATAAGCTTATTAGAATTTTTACAAATAATTTTATTAAATAATTCACCATTTAACTAAAAGCACGCAATGCTGTCAGGGTTGATTTTTCATTTCCCCCTATTTACTACTGAACTGTATATTTAGCTTATTTCAAATTTGCTACACTGATTTGAGACATGTATCTTCATATATAACAGAAATTTGGGAGGGGGTTGGTTTCTGTCTAGCTCCGGTACCATATGTTTTTTTTTGTTTTATAAAAAGCTCGTTTTGTTAATTATGAAACTTATTTGAATAAAATAGAGCTTCACGATTTTTTCCACGAATTAAAACTGTCCTGAGTTATGGGCAAAAAAGACAAGAAAATTTCATCAAAATAGATTGACTAGTTTAGTATCCAGGCGTAAGGCTAACGGTCATCCGAAAAAAAACCAGTTTTTGTAGACGAAAGAAAGTTTTCCGTCTGGCAGCTGGTGTGATTTTCACCATTACACCAGAATTAAAAATCTGCATTTATTAGCATTTTAAACTTCCGAATTAGAATGCAAATATAAAAATGAACCCTGACCGCTGTCAAAACATTTATTAAAATAGAGGATTTTGAAAATTAAAAATGCAATTTATGTTTTTTTAACGCTGATTATGATGGTAAAAATACATTTTCAAAAACAGGTTGAAACAAAAATATGCATTTTTAAAGATTTGAAATATTCGCCATTTTCAAATTGTTGAACGAATTTGGCTGGTTAACGAACTTGTCTGAGGTACTACCTTAATCAATTTTCATGTCAAGTTTGAATCACATTGGACGAAAATTCTGAACATGAGCATGCTATATAGGCTGGCGCGCGCGCGCGCACACACACACACACACACACACACACACACACACACACACACACACACACACACACACATAAATTTTAACTAACTCAAAAAACGATCTCAGATCAGGATTGGTCCCTTATTTCAAGGTCGCCGCCTCGGTGGCCTAGTTGATAGCGTACTAGGCTTTCACCCCGAGGACCCGGGTTTGATTCCCGGCCAGGGCTTGGCATTTTCATACCCTATAAATCATCCCATATTCTGGATTAGCCCAAGTGTGCACAATAATCGAACGTTAAACTAAAAAAAAAATCATTTCAAGGTCCAGCGTCTGGGTCTTATCTTTATGGCCACCCAATAGCTGATTTTTTTCAATCAAATTCGCTACAAACTATAGATTGATCAGAATTTCAAGGTCCAATTTTTTTACGACTTTGTGTAGCAAAAAATAAAAAAGTATAATTACAGATCTATCATGCTCCGACTTTTAAATCACTGCACTTACTGTATTACGTCCTGTAGCATACTTAACTAACACTGTAATGAATAAAACTCTAAATATACGTCATTAAGATTTTATTTAAATACGTTTGTTCACCAAAATAACAATCAAACTTCCATTAGTCGTACTGGTTAAGAAGTAGCTCACGAAACCTGTGTAAAACAGGTTATTAAACTTTTAGAACAAAAAAAATCCTTTGTTGTGTCGAGATTGGCCAAGTGGTGAAATCATTATCCAGCGTCCAACGTATAAGCAATTAGGATTGGATGACGCGGAGACTTTAACAAGCGGTGTGCATGAAGGTGATGCCATTAATTGCCTTATTCCTATAACCAGCACTAATAATCCGGTGCAGTGACATTATGTAGCGTCCGGTGTAGCAGGCTAAATATAAAATTAAGTTCGGATGACGTGGAACTTTTAACAAGCGGTATGCACGAAGGTGATGGTGTCGTTAATTGTCTAAACTGTAACTAATACTCAATAATATGTGGTCATTGACTTGAATACATTACAATAAGTAAGGAATTAGTTATGAAAGATACGAAGATTTTAACAGGCGGTATGCAAGTAGATGATGTATTATTGCCTTAATGATATAACCAACAAGTAACCTTGTCAGGGGCAATACCCCATTGTAAATACTACAAAGTTAAGTACATATTGTACATATTAAATCCAACTAATTATATATACTACCGTCTAAGCTTATTTTGGAAGTACTTACTATTGACGCGTTTCGTATCTCTGTTCCATCCTCAGAACTGTGACTTGGAAACATAAAACGATAAGTTTTAAGTATTAGTTACGATTGTGTGCTTGAAGACTTTTATAAAAGATAATTTATAATTAGTGTTTAATTCATATCAAATCACAAATTCATTAATTTTAATTTTAATGCACTAATTGGTTGTATTATTTCTGCAACCTAAACAACAACCGTTAGGCTAAATGGCAGCTGTGCGTTTTCAATAAAAACAATAAAAATATGGAATGAAATGAATCGTCAAGCAGCATCACATACAAAAGTGTTTTTCCGAGGTTTTTGCCCAATTTTTATAACTCATAACTTTCATAGACATTATAGCACACTACTTGGTTTCTTACCAAGCATATCACATTATAGAATACTATTTGGTTTCTTACCAAGTATATCACATTATACCACACTACTTAGTTTCTTACCAAGTATACCACATTGTAGCACACTACTTGGTTTCTTACCAAGTATATCAAATTTTAGCACACTACTTGGTTTCTTACCAAGTATATCACATTATAACAAACTGCTTAGTTTCTTACAAAGTATATCAAATTTTAGCACACTACTTGGTTTCTTACCAAGTATATCACATTATAACAAACTGCTTAGTTTCTTACAAAGTATATAACGTTATAGCACACTACTTGGTTTATTACCAAGTATATCACCTTATAGAAAACTACTTGGTTTCTTACCCTAAAGACGTTTTATTCGTCGACTAGCGCAGCTTAGATATTTCTAAGGACTTACAATTTATACATTGATTTCTACATAACGCAGTTTGTGCATTAAGAAGTGTTTTTCACCGACCACTTGAGCAATTTAAATACATCTGTAGTCATCTTTCGACAACTGGCGTAATTTAAACTGAGCCAAAAATCTTTTTCCGACCGCAAACACAATATAAACATTTCTAAGAAGCTCTCTTAAAACACAGGCTTAAGTTGAACATTGCTAAGTGTTTTTCTCTGACGACAGGTGCAGTTTGAACACTCTTAATGTGCACAAAGTAACCATTGCTATGTGATCTTACCGACCACATGTGCAAGTGACACAGCTATTGGATTTTCCCAGCTCCTTCAGTATTGCCTACTGCGGTTCACGTTACAGCAGGTGTCCTCGTCCAATGCGACGCTTGTAAAACAGTTTAAACGCCTGGATTTGAAGTACAAATGAATGCATTGTTTGATTCGTGTATAGCGTGTTGCGAGGAACAGCTGATCACGTTGATGAGCCTATGAATATTTATGTAAGCGTGAGATTGTATCACCAGCAGTAGAGAAGCTATTCACCACACCGGATGACGTGGCGGTGTTAACAGTATACTACAAGATAGAAGAATGCATGAGATAAGGCACAAGAGGTCACTGGCTTACTCACTGGCGCGAACTATTCTGGGCACTAATTTAAACTGAATATTCTTAAATTCTGTATTGTGTACATTACACGAACTTTATTACAGTTTTTACTTAGTGACACATAAGTCCGGGTTTGTTCGTGTATGAATAATCATCAATACAAGCAGTGTCAGATTTTAGGTTATACAAATTTATGGGTAAAAATTAAATTTTGAAAAACATACCCGACGCCATTGAATGTGATTACAACTTTAACAAAATCCCATGAGCTGGTTATGAAAAATTACGCAGATTTTTCTCGATCGGTTCGTAGAATGTGTGAAATTTTGTGCAAAGTATTATTTGACAATTCTAGTTTTAAACAAAAGTAATTTGTAACTGCAACTATTGCTACAAATAAGTTTTCTTACTGATTGAAGCAAAATGGACAGTCTTTATAAATAGATTTTTATGTGTAGTTTAAAGACATTTATGACGGATGTATTGCAAGACAATTTAATATCTTACCTTAATCACATTATATTTCTGAAAATGTGTGTATGTTTGTTTGTTTATTATTCAATCACGCTTTAACTACTGGACCAATTGACATGAAATTTGGAATGAAGATGGTTTAGGTATCTGAGATAAACATAGATCTGTTCCCGTTTAAAAAAACGCCATTATACTACTTACCCAACCCAACATAATTATTTAGTATTTAGTTTCGTGACAAGTGTTAATTATATAACAGTGTCGTTTTATGCGTTTATTGTATATTGATATAGGCCTACGTTTTTTATTTTATTTTATACAGCCATCTATGGACAACAATTACACAACTTTCTTCCTTGTTAACCCCAGTCTCCTCCCACGCCAATACTCCTTCATTCTCTGGCTCATTCTATGACGTTCCGCCTCCTTCCTCTTGGTTTCTCTTCAGAGATGTCTTTCAACTCAGCAGCAGCTATCTTCCTCCCACACGTGTCCCTATTTTGTACCTCTTCAGCGCTTATTCCACATCTAATCAAATTCTGATGGACTTCCTTGAGGAATTTGTGTTTTCCTGTTTTCCTGGAAAGTTAGCACTATTTTCGCTATTCTTTCTGGTTTCATCCTGCTGATGTGCCCATAAAACGTCAGTCTCCTCTTCTTCATTGTAATAGTGATTTTGTGAAACCTTTCATAAAGCTCTTAGTTTGATCGTATATGGAACTTGAACTCACCATCAGGGTTTATTATTGGTATACGTTTATTATATATTAATAAATGTTTATATAATTTTAAACGCCATAATACTACTTACCCAGTCCAACTTAATTATTTAGTATTGAAGTGTTAATTGTATAGCCGTGACGTCTTATACGTTTTTTTTATATATTAGTAGGTGTGAATTATAAATGTTTAAATTATTTTAAAAGCCATCGTACTACTTACCCAGTCCAACTTAATTATTTAGTATTTAGTTTTGTGACAAGTGTTAATTGTATAACAGTGACGTTTTAATAATATTTTAATAAAATATAACAGAACCTTGTTCTAGAGTATCGAGTAGCGAAAATCTATACGTCTTGGCCGAAAACCATGAATCGTGTAATATTGTCTATAAAAATATATTAAATTGAACCTATTCTGATTTTGAAAATTGACTATAAATGTTATTACCTTCGTTATAATTGCAGGCGAAGCAATTATATATATTATACATAGCTAGTCATATATAGTTTCATAACACAATATATAAAGTATAAGTTTCATAACGTCAATAAGGAGGGGGCTTTTATTTCCTCATTAAACAAAGCTTGAAGTAAGTTTAATGGTAGGGTAAAAAAGTCGATCTTAATATCTTGATGGTTTTTGCCTTTTTAAGATTGCCCCTAGTTTAAAAAGTGGTTCAAAGCACGCGCACATCGCTATATATTTAACTGACAGATTTTAATGAAATTTGACGTACAGATTTGGTTTGCCCGTATTTATGAATCACTTTCAAAAAATTTTGGTTGTGTTTTTTTATAAAAACAACCGAGAACCTAAATTTTTAAAACGGCTCTAACAATTTTGACACAATTTCTCTCGTGCAGACTAATCGGTCAACACCTAAGCAAACGTATGGGTTACTGATACCAAACAAATCGGATTAAAAAAAAATAAAAAATCGATTTTTCAAAAATCGATTCTTCAGATTGTGCTCAGATTTTCGTAATTTTAGAAGCGCATTTTATGTTACTATTTAAAATTTGGAATTACATAAATTTAGAGTTCCAAAGGGAGTATACTTTTTAAAAACGAAAAATAAACACTGTCCGCCGTTAGTTATGTTTTCTTCGATTAACTTTTTCTATATATTTTTTTAATTAAAAATTTTGATACACTGTTTTGTGTTATAATAATAATAATCAAAATTTTGAGCAAAACTAATTGTTTCGTCGATATATTGGTTATTTCGATTTATTCTCGATGGACCCTGTCGGCCAAATTGAAACTATTTCCAGTACATGTTATTTTTTATATCTTATTTTAAAAGTCTTGTATGTGAGAATGTGGTCTGCTTTTTACGTTTTTGTGTATATTTTTTTTTGCTTTTAAAAATAGTAGAATAAACAATACAAAGATATATATATATATATATATATATATATATATATATATATATATATATATCCCGCAGGGGTGCGGACTAGCTTGTACTTATTAAGAAGATTTAGACGTCCCTCGAGGTACCCGAGTCTAACACTTCTACTTACAACACTACACTTACGACTTTAACACTTTACACTCACACTTACATTTAGGGAGGTGATAATAGCCTCAATGTGCTTTTCGCCTTAAAAATAACAAATATATATATATTTGCGTATAGAACCTGCTGGATCACGCAAAGCACTCCGACTCAAGTCTTGTTCCTTCTGATCCTCCACACCTCCCTCATCCTGTCCCCATGGATCCTACTGCGCTCCTCCGTCCATTATACCCCTGCTCTCTTTGGGATTTCATTCTCTGGGATTTTCCACCCGAGCATCTTTCTCCTGTATGCGTTCCTATCTTCAATATCTGTTGAGTATATTTCTGCGTCATGTAGGTCTATTCTGACTTGTGCGATCCACGACGTTGTTGATTTGACTCCTTGTATATACTTAAGGATTCTGTTGGCAAGTCTCGTTGTTGGGAGTCTACTGATGAACAAATATATACGTATATAATATATAAATAAATTGAAGGGGACTGGAAACCAGTTCGACTTGGAAGACCTAAGGACAACACAGAAATCGCGTGCCTAGCTTTTGCAGATGACCTGGCCATACTCACAGATAATGAAACAACAGCGATTAAACAGATAGAAGTCCTAAAAGGAATGTGCAGAGAGGGTCGGTCTACAGATTTCGTTTAAAAAAACCGAATTCTTCTGTACAAAATTAAATATTCAAGAAATAAACACAAAATATGGTAAGATAAACAGAGTCAAGCACTTCAAATATCTGGGAGAAATTCTTGAACCCACAGGTGGCGAGAAGGCTGCGCAAAAGGTTCGGCTACTGAGAATGAAGAGGGCTCTTAGTATAACGCGTGATATCTACAATAAGAAATGTATGTCGACGCACACAAAAATCAGACACTACAACACAGACATAAAACCGGAGGTATTATATGCAAGCGATACGCTAGCACTCCACACAAAAGCTACCATGGAGGATATTTTGAAGGAAGAACGCAAAATCTTCAGGAAGATCCTTGGTCCGAGATTAACAGAAGATGGATATAGGTTGCACTCCCGGAAGACCACAGAGAAGATATCGAACCTGGAAGCAGATATCAGAAGAAGGAGGCTTCGGTTCTATGGACACAACAGTAGACTCCCAACAACGAGACTTTCCAACAGAATCCTTAAGTATATACAAGGTGTCAAATCAACAACGTCGTGGATCGCACAAGTCAGAATAGACCTACATGACGCAGGAATAGACTCAACAGATGTTGAAGACAGGTACGCATACAGGAGAAAGATGCTCGGTTGGAAGGTCCCAGAGAATGAAATCCCAAAGAGAGCAGGGGTAAAATGGACGGAGGAGCGGAAGAGGATCCATGGGGACAGGATGTGGGAGGTGTGGAGGATTAGAAGGAACAAGACATGAGTCGGAGTGCTTTGCGTGATCCAACAGGGTCTATGCGCAAATAATAATAATAATAATAATAATATATATAATGTAAAACGAGTACCACATTCCTAGGATTTTTACATTCGATATCAATCTAATTTTATCATAAAAAGTAGCGTCTTATTCTGTACCGTTTACAGTATAAGGTAATATATTCAATATGGCGACAGGGTTCACAGGTTCCTAATCGGATGTTCGTGAGAAAGTTTGTGCAGTGTTTTTGCATCACTTTTTCATACCCTGTTTTTACACGCAGCTAATTAAGTTTGAACACAACTTACACGTGCATGACATGACACCACACGCTTACAAGCGGGTTATCGTGTATCTGCCTACATGTATTTACACTTAGCCCACTAGCGCAATCTTCCGCTCGGCTGTGTAAGTGCATGCTTTAACAGAGTTTCTTTGAACGGAATTTAAAAAAAGTTTCCACCCACGCGACTAGCTGCACTACAGAGTATTGTTTCAAGTAAAATAAAAGCGGCGCAGTTGGAAGCGCATTTCATCCGGTGAGCGAGACAGCTGCGTGCGCTTGTCATAAAACTTACCGTATAATAAGTAAAAGCACTATCGGCAAATGAAAACAAATAATTTCGATTGCAAAAGCGGCCGCTTCGATGTACAAACTCGGCAGCGCCCAAGGTCTGTTATTATATTCTTCATAAGTTTATTTTGTAATTGACTCGAACCTGTTGTGTTCTTTTTTGTGTTGTCATGTTGGTACTGAAACAGGTGTTTTTGATCCATGGCGAATGTAAACGACATGTCCTGTTTTGGAATTTGAAACTTGTTCCTGAGCCGAGCCGAGCTTGTGTTCGAGTTCGGCCATAACTCGCCGGCGCGGTGTGACTTTTTTATGACTTTATTTTCACGAAACAACGCACGCAGAGTCCGGCCCGGCCTTTGTGAAATTCGCCTTTTACAGTTCGTTCCGCAAAGTGGTTCTTTTTTCCCCGGAGTCTTTGTCTTCGGGTTCGAAGCGGGGAACTTAATAAAGCGGTTACGAAGCCAGTCGGGGCGGCCATCTTGCGGCCCCGTGGATTGCTAATTAGTGATTTGTAATTAAGACGATGAAGATGACTCGGAAACTAATTGAACGTCGATTATATTGTGCTTTATAAACTTCTTTATGTCCGTCTCTCGACTATTGTTTTCTTATTATCGATTCCTTCCATCGTTGCTTTTGTCGCTGCTTCCTTGGAAGATTGTCGGCGTAATCATAGCTTTTCTAGTCATAAAAATACGTCACGTGACCCAGCTTAAACCTACCAATCGCCGGGGAACAGCAGCAGCGTCCGAGTAAATTATTCAATGGAACCAGAGCTTTAACCTATACAACTCCGCAGCGGGGTGCAGACTAGCTGCATCTATTGAGAGGATTTAGACGTCCCTCGCTGTACCCGAGTCTAACACACACACACACACACACTCTCTCTCACACACGCGCGCGCACTCATTTCTCTCTCTCTCTCTCTCTCTCTCTCTCTCTCTCTCTCTCTCTCTCTCTCTCTCTCTCTCTCTCTCTCTCTCTCTCTCTCTGTTACACGTACACACTCTCACTCGCACGCGCGCGCGAGCGCACACACACACACACACACACGCGCACATGCACACACACCAAAAAGTGATCTAGAGGTCAGGATCGATGATCTTTCAAGGTTCCGGGACTCAAGGTCAAGCTGTACTTGACCTCTCCGATAGCTTATTTTGAATTGAAATTGATCTAATAGAAATTTAATTACAAAAATGGTGCAAAAACAGGACGCAAATGCTTGCCTCAAGAAATCCGGTTCGGAATCTATCGGTAGACAACTTTTTAAAAAATTTGTGTTGCTCAAAATCTGTTTTTTTCTAGACAGATTTCAATCAAACTTTGTACGTACATGAAGGTTGATAGTTGAAGTCGCAGAAATTTACTGTTCGAGAGAGCAGATTTGCCAGTGACGTTTCGCTCATTTTCACTCCATTTTTTTGAATTGTGTGTTAATTTACAATATTAATTTTATGTTTATAGAACTGTTTTGGTAGCATCTAGTAATTGCTTTTTGTAACAGATCACATTCGAAAATAAAAGAACTAAATAGTTAGAAAAGAAACCATGAAGGCTAAAATTTCTCTGTAAACTTATCTTATCACTACTATTATCGACCATTCTTTACAACTCGGCTTTTTCGTGGTCATGATGTCTTTTTCAATTTTTTTTTAATTTCTACTTCAATCAAAAAAAGAAAACGAAGAATTTTTTATTCCCACGTTTCTTGTTTCCACCTTTTGGTCTCTGTGTAGATCATTTTTGTCGTGCTACGGCGCATCTACTGTAGTGCCCCATACTTTATTTCTGAAACCCACCGTATATATTGGCTGACTGCATACGTCTCTGTTAGGTCCGCGAGTACAGAAGAAATCCGAAACTCGTTCACCTGCTTCGACCATAACGAAAACAAATCCAACGTCGCGCAATACGAAATATTCCGCCCTGACGACTGGATGTATTAATCTGAACGGTGACATTGTCTAATGGGTTAAACTTGTACCCGCTCGCTGACACTTCACACATCAAAATGCCCTGAGAGTGATTCTGTGTTGGGAGTTAATTATACACCTGAAACTGGGCCCGGCTAGCTTCTCTCGTGTAGGCGACTGTCCTTGAACGGAGCAAAGCAGTGCCAGTTGATCCGGTGACATTGCGTTTAATGTGCTTCGGTTTAGTCAAGGCGAAGTCATTCGGGTACCAGTGGAAGCGTTTGACAGTCGCGACACAATGTGCGTTTGTGTGTGTGTGTGTGTGTGTGTGTGTGTGTGTGCGCGCGCGCGCGCGTGCATGCGTGTGTGAGTGTGTATGTGTAACAGAGAGAGAGAGAGAGAGAGAGAGAGAGAATGAGTGCGCGCGCGTGTGAGAGTGTGTGTGTGAGGGAGAGTGAGTGTGTGTGTGTGTGTGTGCGTGCGCGCGCGCGTGAGAGAGTGTGTGTGTGTGCGCGTGCGCGCGCGTGAGTGTGTGTGTGTGTGATAGAGAGAGTGTGTGTGTATGAGTGCGTGCGCGCGTACGTGTATGAGTGTGTGTGTGTGCGTGTGTGTGTGTGTATGACTGTGCGCGCGCGTGTGTGTGTGAGAGAGAGAGAGAGAGAGAGAGAGAGAGAGAGAGAGAGTCAGTGTGTGTGTGTGTGTGTGTGTGAGAGAGAGAGAGAGAGAGAGAGTGTATGATTGTGTGTGCGTGCGCGTGTGTGTGTATGTGTGTTTTCATTTGTTCATTTGTTTTTTGTCCGGGAACTTAACAGTACGTTCAAAAAGGTATTATGCAAGCTAAAATTAATTTTCACTCCGGTTGTACAGTTTTTAAAAACTAAAATTTTAAAATTCTGTCGAACAGGTGCTATTTACACGTTCAAGGACAGTAGAATGTAATCAAAAACTGATTCCTCCAAAGTCTAAAACGATTCTGACAGTCATCGGACCACATTTGAAGTAAAAGAAAATACGATGAATCGAAAAAATCCGACGGCTGTCAGTGTTTTGTTTTGGGGTTTTCGAATTACACCAACGACATACATTTATTCAAATTTTGTGTAAATGCAACTACTAAGTGTAAACCCTTTTGCTTTACGTAAAATCTAAACAACAAAACTAATTTTATCAGCCGGTGGAATTCGTCTGCGATGAGACACTCGTCCATGGGCATCTGGTAGAACAGACCAGCCCTAGTGATGCTCAGTAATGCATTCTCTTAAAATGCATTTAATCAAAAGTTTTGAATACTGTTTTTTTAAGGCGAAAAGCACATTAAGGCTATTATTACCTCCCTAAATGTAAGTGTGAGTGTAAAGTGTTAAAGTCGTAAGTGTAAGTGTGTGTTAGATTCGGTACCGCGAGGGACGTCGAAATCCTCTCAATAGGTGCAGCCCCCTGTGGGATTGGACACTGTTAGAACCGACTTTGAGAGAATACTAATTTTATTATCTTTTTTGATTGTTTTGTCAAAAAAAGTAAAAAAAAACTATATACATTTTAAAATGAAACTCTTTGAAAAACGTGCCTAAATTCATGGTTTTCCCATCTTCAGCCGTGTGCATCCAGGAACAGATACGCTATTTTTGTAACAGCGATCAAATAGCACCCCCCCCCCGGTACTTCTGCTCTCAACGAGTAAGAAACTTTTTTATAGGCCTAATCACTTTTTAAAGTTTTTGTACAAGTCTGATCACGTTTAGGCTAAGATTGACTTCGCCAGAACGTGTTGCTAAAAAGATTACACCAGATGCAGACCGCACAGTATTGTGGCGTGTAGAAGTCTTAAGGAATCGGCCAGCTTCTTTATGCAGACAGATTCAAATGTTAAAATATAACTGTTAAAACTAACTATTAGGCGTGCATCTACAGTTTACTAAAAATAAAAACAAAAATGAAAAATCACCTTACCACGTTTTGGATATGAAAATAAAAACCTTTACTTAGTTAACAGAAATCGAAAGAAATATTTACTATTGAAAAAGGATGCAGACTAGCTGCACCTATTAAGAGGATTTAGACGTCCCTCGCTGTACCCGAGTCTAATACAGACTTACACTTACAACACTACACTTACGACCTAAACACGTTAAACTCACACTTACATTTAGGGAGGCGACAATAGCCTCAATATGCTTTTCGCCTTAAAATAAAATTAAAAAAAAAAATGGTCAGGATTTGCGGTTAAATTGCTCCTATGCCACTTTCCCATTGTACAAAGTGTTATAGAAAGTATAGCGGACGTGTAAAAAATTCATCTATAAAGATATTATAGATTATGCAGATGTGAACTAAACTTGTGGTGTTTATCTATGTCCATTGTTGGAGACTACAGGACTTGATCGATTTCTGTTAGTTCGATTGCATTAAGTGTACCCTCTCCATATTTCGAAAAAAACATGATAGCTCGAGTGTAGCATTTCAATAAAAAAAATATGATTTTATGTACTAAAAAATAAATATTAAAAAAAATAAATTTGTTTTTTTTTCTACATACGATAATCAGAACATAATTAACTCTAGTCAAATATTATATAAAGAAGTATTTATCCGTACTTTGTTTGAAATACTTCAATTTAAAAATACTTTTTCCGTACTCCACGTTGGGCGCCATAATTACTTCATATTTTGAGCATAATCAAACTTTTATCTTCAGGTATTACAGCGCGTTCCTCTGGGTAGGTTTGAAATCAGCTGTTATGTGAGGGTAGCGCAACAACAAAAATTAATTTTCCTCAAAAATGGTTCGTTTGAATTTGTCTCGAATTGTGCCCAAAAAAAGATTACTTATCTTCCAAAATCTTGCAGTCGTGGAAGTGTCGGTAAACAACAACAGCCGGCAGTTGCGATAATTTGATCAAGGTGATGTTCATTTGCACTGGAAAATGAGCTGTTAGACGTTATGGTAAGGCCTTAGACTCGGGACTTTGAAGTTTGTGTGTGGGTACGCTCACGTTTGCAATTTTGGTCCGATTTGATTCAAACTTGGCACAATGGTAATAGGTTGTACAGGTTCTTTAACTAGCAAACTTCGTCAAACAGTTTCAAAATGTCGACAATTTCAAATCTTTAATAATTAATTATTTTTGTGTCTTAAATTCTTTTGAAAATCTGGTTTCACCGTCGTAATAAGCGTTGAAGACTGCCTAAGTTAGGATTTTGATTTTTCAAAGTCCGTTGATATTACGACATTTAATTTATTCGTTTTTTTCATATTTCCAGTACAATTTGAAAGTTTAAAATGCCAATACGGGCAGATTTTAATGCTGTTTTATGATGGTGAAATAAGAATTTCAAAAACAGAGAAAAATGCTTTTAGAAATTCGCTTCAATCATGTTAGCGAGCCTACAACGTGCCATGATTATTAAATTATTCGTAAGACATAAGTTTGTTTGATTTCGATTTTTTTATATTGATTAAATACAAGATTCTATACGATATGAACTTAAATTTGAGAAAATCTGCCAAGCCGATTTTAAAGAACACCTATGTTTATATAATCGCCTTTTTTCGTTTTATCGATAAATTCGCAACAGGACTTTTGCAGTGATTCGTGGGAAAGTTACTGCGGCTTGTTATCCGAACTCTTCTCTTTTTTTATTTTTTTTAAGACGAAAAGCACATTGAGGCTATTATCGCCTCCCTAAATGTAAGTGTGAGTGTAAAGTGTTAAAGTCGTAAGTGTAAGTGTGTGTTAGACTCGGGTACCTCTCAATAGGTGCAGCCAGTCTGCACACCCTGCGGTATATTCTCTTCTCACTGTACACCGTTGCCGTTAATTAATGTTTTCCGCAGTCACAAGTCCAAGCGTGCAGAAACAATTGACACAAAGGCCGCCAAAATAGACACAATAATTCGGCCACTTTGAACTAAGCAACGTGTGCCTAAATATAGAGCCGTGGCTTGGCGCGAGTACAAAGGTTAGGGGCTTGTCGTGTGTGGAGTTATTAAAATTGTTTTGCAAACAGGCCGTTACGTTGTGTTTCAAAGAGATCCTGTGATTCCAAGTCTCGAATCTGTGAGTGTTTCCGATCTGTGACGAATCGCGTTGCTAATTAGTTTTTAATTGTTATTGACGGGAATGTGAACAGTAGCCGATAACTTTGCGGTTCTGTGCTTACTTGATGTAGGTGATTTCCATCCCTGGTAGTTCCCTGGCCACTGTATAAGAGGATTTTTATATGCTGCAAAAACACCGAACGTACTAAATCGTCGAAACGCACGCAAAAATCATCCCAGTCTCTCGAAATTTGTTTTTTGTAAAAATATCTGATGTAAAAAATGCAAGCCAGTGGTAGCGGGTGTGGCGTAAATTCCGTGGTGTCTTAACTCACGAAAACAACAAACTTAGAGAAATTTCAGTGTTTATTTCTTTCCAATAAAATTCCATCCGTGACGGATTTCTTCATTGTGTGTATATATAGCGTTAACAATTTTGGTTCGATTTGATTCAAACTTGATACGAAAATCGATTCTAGTAATAGCTTGGACGATTCATTCACATACTCAGCAAAATTTGATTAACAGTTTCAAAATAGCGGCCATTTTACATCTTTAAAATCATTATCTTTTTGTCTTGCACTTGTTTGAAAATCTGATTTTTTTCCATAGTAATCAGCGTTAAAGATTGTATAAATTAGCATTTTGCATTTTCAGAATATGTTGAAATTAAAAAATTTAATTCGACTACAAACAGGGTTCATTTTTGTATTTTTAGTAAGCTTAAAATGGAAGTGTATGAAAATTTCAAAAAATTGAATAGAAAAAAATCACTTTTAGGAAAATCGCTTCCATTACGTCAGCAAAATAGTGACGTCATATTATATCGTTTGTACTTCAGACCGTTGGTGCTTGGTGGAAGTGGAATCCATTATATGAATTAAATATACGTTTGTATATTTCCACTTTTGAGTCTTGCCAACCAAGGTTTCACTCGTTAGAGGTTTATCAAGGCCACGTAACAGACTAAAATGAAAACATCTAGTACAACATATACGAGAGTTCATAATGTTTTTGATTTTTATAAAAATAGTTTATTTTAAAAATATTACACTAACAAATTCCGGAAATAAAATATTTAAAAGAATTTAGAAGTAAAATCGTTTAGTTTCTATTGAATATATATAGTTTTAAATGAGCAATTAGACTTAGGTTATTCACCTCTTTCCATTGTGTAGTTCATTAACCTTTCTTAGTGTTTAGACCTGTCGAGGGTTTTCCTAACGAAAATATATAATGTTGTACTAGCTGTTTTAACTCGTCCGTTAACTGGTGCTGACAATGCTCTTACGAAAGGAACCTTGGTTGGCAAGACTCAAATAAAAAATAAATATACAAACGTGTGATTATTTCATTAATTATATTTTTATATTTATACTTTAAATCTTATGGCTGTAAAAAAAACTACCAAATACAAATAAAGGTGAATGTTACCTTAACAGAATGATTCACATATTTTCAGTGACTTGTAACAGTGACGGCCTTGAAAAGGGAGGGGCGAAGGATCAGACAGGACCAGTAATTACCAGAGACTGATGAGGGAGGGTTTACCCTTATAAATAAACTTGACGTTTGCTATTATGACACTAAAGGTTCAAAGCCTTACACGTTACCCGGGCTTTAGCGAACACTTTGCGAGACTTCTTCAGTTCAGCCAAACCGTTGCTTTACATTAGATTCCTTTCAGTCCTAGAATACCGAAGTGAATTTTATGTCGTTTTAATATTTGTTGAAAAAACCCCGAACTCGTTTAATTTAGCAAAATAGTTTTCTTACTAATTTTAGTATTTCAGGGTTTTTTTCAAAAAAACATTGCAAAAAAGAAGATAGTTCACCAGATTAGAAATCATTTAAGCACATGTCTTAAAACACTTAGTTCTTTCAAATAGAATATTTTATATATGCAGAACGGTTTCCGTCAATAAAATTCAAAGTCAGCGTGCTTCTTTACCCGATGAACGTCTAATTGAAAACAAATAACCAGCTGCATACATTGACCCGTTTCAAAATAAACGTTTAAAATTTGTAAACCAAAATAAATCAGTAACGGTTAATTTTAGTGACACGCATCAGCACACATTGTTACAGCCCTTCTAGGCACCACATATTTATAAGTGGCATACTAATAAAGTCAAACAAAACTACATTTATTGTAATCAATTAAAAATAATAAAACAAATATTTCTTTAATATGGATGTTGTGTAACACCTGTTGTCTGATTTTGTTACTATAGAGGCTGTTCCAGTTTTCAGAACCAGTTGAAATTAAGAAATTTAATTTTGAAAGTGCTAATATATGCAGGTTGTAATGCTTATGATTTTGAAATAATTTAAAAAAAGAGTAAGTTAAAAAAAATACTTTTGGAAATTCGCTTACATCATGTCAGCGAGACAGCTGCGTGCAGCGGTTATTTGTAGTATTTCGCTATTTTTTAAGATATTTTGTGTTTTCATTCCATTTCAAGTTTTTCATCCCTTTCAAGTTTTCATTCCATTTTAAGTTTTCATTCCCTTTCAAGTTTTCATTCCATTTTAAGTTATCATTCCATTTCAAGTTTTCATTCCATTTCAAGTTTTCATTCCATTTCAAGTTTTTCATTCCCTTTCAAGTTTTCATTCCATTTTAAGTTTTCATTCCATTTCAAGTTTTCATTCCATTTCAAGTTTTCATTCCATTTCCAGTTTCGATTCCATTTCAAGTTTTCATTCCGTTTCAAATTTTAATTTCATTTCAAGTTTTCATTCCATTTCAAGTTTTCATTTCATCTCAAGTTTCTATTCCGTTTCCAGTTTCCATTCCATTTCAAGTTTTTATTCCGTTTCAAGCTTTCATTTCATTTCAAGTTTTCATTCCATTTCAAGTTTTCATTCCGTTTCCAGTTTCCATTCCGTTTCCAGATTTCATTCCATTTCAAGTTTTCATTCCATTTCAAGTTTCCATTCCATTTCAAGTTTTCAATCCATTTCAAGTATTCCTTTTTAAGTTTTCATTTAGTTTCCAGTTTTCATTCCATTTCTAGTTTCCATTAAATTTTTGGTTTCCATTTCGTTTTAAGTTTCCATTCCATTTGAAGTTTTCATTCAATTTCTTTTCTTCTAATTAAACGTTTTTGTATTTTTTGTTGCAGGTAAGAATAAAGCGGCACTATTCAATATCTAATTGTAAGTATTCATCGTTATATCTTTGCGCATGACAATTTATTCAAGTTTATTGTAGAGAAAGTATTGTCATGAGTTGAAAATCTTCGACGAATTGATTGTACTTCAGACAAGGGTGAAAGACAATATGATTTCAGTCTTTAAAGTTGATACTTGATCTTCGCTCGTATATTTATGTTATTACTTTTTGTTCTGGTATTTTTCCAAAATTTACTAGTAAAGGCAATACGCGGATTTTCAGTCGGTCACTTTATTGATTCCGACTGACTCACATTGTGTACACGTTTCCGTTTTTGTAACTCGCTGATCACGTGATAGTCTTCTGTTATGACCACTCGGACAGGCGTTAAAATTCTTAGGTGAAATTACGGAATTTCCATAAAATTTAGCAAATAAAACAAAGGCATCAGCGTGAAATGATACGCGTAAAATATTTTTAACAAATTATTTTAATTGCTTAAAACACTATTTTGCGTTCGTGTAAGAGTGAAATTAAAAATAATTGCTGCACGCAGCTGTCTCGCTGAAGTGTTAAAAGAGAATTACCAACAGTATTTTCATTACACTTTTGAAATTTTGATTCACCGTCATAATCGGCATTAAAGTCTAAATATACTAGGATTTTAAGCTCTCAGATTGCATCGAAAAACAAAATTCAACCCTGACCGTCATCAAATTTAATTAATTTCAACAAGTTCTGAAATTGCAGTTTTTAACGCTAATTACGACGGTGAAATATGACTTTTTTTTAAACGAAAAGGTTATGAATTTTTAATTATTTAAAATGGCCACCGTATTTGAAACGGTTGAACCAAATTGCTGGTTAACGAATTTTTAAATTATTACCTTAATGATTTAATGCCACCACTTTGGTTTAGAGAAACGGAGAAAGACATAACAGATTGCAGATCACTGACACTATGCTCATGGACAGAACAGCCAAAACAATAACCAAGGACAAGAAGCAACGGTTCCAA